>PISX010000072.1:255837-379409 GCA_004024625.1 Mellivora capensis | reverse complement strand
TAGAGAGGCACCGGGCTCCAGGGCCGTCGAGCCCGGTGGTTAGGACCCAGGCTTTGTAGTCAGGCTGCCTTGCAGTCTCATCCCGGCTCTGCTGAGTGACCTGGTGAGACAGTCCACCTCTCTGGGCCTTGGGCTCCTCACCTATACGACAGTGGGGGCAGTGTCTCCCTCGTCGAGCTGCCGTGAAGGTGAGACAGAATGCCGAAGATGAAGGACAAGGTGATCCATTGACCCGCCAGGCCCTGCTGGGAGAGCCTCCCCTGCCACCTTTCTTGACCTGCCCTTCCCTCCTCACCATTATGTTCTTCAGTGCCCATCTGACCCAAATCCCCAGGGAAACGAATCCCCAGTGAAGGTAGGCGGGCCAGGTAGACCGCCACGGACTCCCTGCTGCCTGTGCACACCCACATCACATGTGCACATGGGCCCAGATCCCAACACGTCTGTGTGCTGCTGTCGCCTGGGGGCGAGGGCATTTGCCCTGGGACGAGCCCCCAGGGAAGTGGGATGATGTACCCAAGCCCTGTAGGGAATGGGCCCCTGTGCCAGGGGCCGTGGGGATGGAGAGGAAGGGGCCTGCTCAGTTGCCGTGGAGACAGGCTGGCTCTGGTGGGGGCCCCCCAGGGCCTGGCCTTGATGCCCATGGTGTGGGGTGGGTGCAGAATCGACCCCCAGGAGTACAGATTGTGTACACTGGGCCCTGGATCAGCCTACCTGGGTGGGTGCTGTCTCTGATACCCCATGTCCCTGGGTAAGCCCCTGGGGAGTGTCCATCCGACCTTTCTTCACCTGGTGCCTCCCTGACTGCCCATTACCTGGCCCAAGCTTGCCGAGGGCAGGGCCACAGGCCGGCAGAACTCTGCAAACGCCACGGTGTGGTGCCTCAGACTCAGCCCTGCGCAGCAGAGAGACCCAGGAAGGGCTGGGCAAAGGTGGGGACACATGCATTAACCTGGGACTCCAGCTCCATGGACCTGCCTCCCTCCGGGCTTCCTACCCTCCACACTGCTGCAAAGTTAAACTTCTTTATAGAGATCTGCTTCAAAGTCATCCATGGCAACCCATGGTCCTAATTTAAAAAAAAAAAAAAATCCAGTTTTCCTGTTTCAGAATGCCAAGACCTTCAGAATCTGGCCTAACCCACCTTTCCCAAGCCTCAGCTCTTGCTACTGGCCTTCCCTTCTAGCCCCATTCAGGCCCCCACAGCTGCTTCCACAGAACAAGAACCTGCTTCTGGGCCGTGGCATGTGCTGTCCCCTCCACACCGAACACCTCACCCCTGCTCATCCCATGGGAAGCTCTTCTTCTTCCTTCAGAACCCAAGGCCCTGGACTCCAAGCTCACGCTCCTGGGTGGGCTGGTGTTTGCTGGAACTCCCAGCTGACTTCTAACTGCAAGTTCCCCCTTCCCAGGTTGGTCGGAGGATGGAAGAGCTAATGTGTGCCATGTGCTTCGGATGGCACCTGGCACATAGGGGTCGCTCAACACATGTTTGCTATCCCGAAGGTAACCGACTGACACCGCCTCAGGGAAGCCCTCCCCGACTCCTCCTCCACCACGGCTGAAGCAGGCACGTCCTCCTTGGAGCTTCCGGGATGCTCATACCAGCCATCAATCACTTGGTGCAGGACAGTGTTGATAACAGCTGTCGTTGGCTGAGTGTTTACTATGTGCCGGGCTCTTAGCTAAGGCTGTTTCCCGCCTTACCCCGCCTCATCCTCCAAGCCTGTGAAATAAGAACCATGATCAAACCCATTTTACAGAGAAAGAAACCGAGGCCAGAAGAGTGGAGCAACTTGCTCCAGGGACAGGGCAGCCAGTGTCTCTGCCAAGGTTCAAACATACTGCTGGCTCTTTGACCCCGGAGACCTAGCTTAAGTAAGCCACCCCCTGTGGCACATACGTGACGCGCTTGGCACATCCTGAGTGCTCCCCAAGCAATCACCTGCCATGATTAAGGCAGTCGTGTCATCAAGGGAGGCCACAGGGTGTGCTGGGTACCCTGAGAGGGGCTTCCTGAGGCTGGTCCCCCTACAGAGCCCCCATTCCTGGAAAGAGATGGTGAGGGCTGGGAGGGGCCCTCGAGCTGTTAGGGGTGGGTCAGGACGGTCAGGAGGCGTGCAGGGCCTGGCAAACCAGGGGCACCAGAGTGAGCCAACGTGCCAGGATGCTGGAGCGGGCCCAGGCTGAGCAAGGGGGAGAAGGCCTGCCATGTGCCGGCTGAGCTGGCCACTGCTCTCCGGCCCCGCTGACACCGCCCGTGGTAATGAGACGGATCCAATTTGTACCCAGGGCCCCGCCGGGAGCAGCTGCCGCTGCAGGGTTTGAAGTAATTTAATTGGACACATTAGCCACAGAACTCTCTTCTCTGCTCCCCTCATGCAGGGCCTCATGCGGGCACCCCTTGTGGCCACCCACACCCCACGCCACCAGGGCCTGGCTGGGGGGGGCAGGGTGCACCCTTCACCAACCAACACCGTGAGATCCCCACCTGCTAGGGCTGACCCCCCTGCCCCGCCCTGCCCCGCCCTGCCCTGGCAGCCCTGTTCTCTCATTCCAGGGGCTCCTGAGGGCTCTAGAGCTGGCTGGGTTCTATAGGTGCCCCCTGAGGCTGGGGCTCAGACCTGTCCCTCCAGTCTCCTCTGCTAGGCAGCCCTTCGGCAGGCTGCCAAGAGCCCCCTTGCTTCTTGCACACTGAGAAGGGCATCAAAGGAGCAGGGCCACTTCCAAGAGGGGGGTGGGGGTGGGCCTCCTCTCGGGGCTTCGGGGGAGGGGTGCACACACGCACACAAACACACGCACACTGACGGACCCACATGCTGCCTCGGAAATGCCCCGATCTGCACACACCTAAGCTCCCAGGGCCCTCCGTCCACACCTGCATACGCCCGTGCAGCCAGGTGAGGCCCTCGCTGCTCCCAGCAGATGGAAGCCTCAGAGGCCGCCAGGCGGCAGGTGGGAGGGTGGGGCGGGGCGGGCGGGGGGTGGGGTTGCAGGCAGGGCCCCTGGAGGGCATCTGCCTGGACTGACTGGGGATCAGGCCAGGAGAGGCGTTCTCCCCGCTGCTTCCTGTCACCGCTCCGCGCACCTGAACGCACTGAACTACAAATCCATCATCACTGCTGTTTACAGCTGGCACTCGGACCACCGAGCACCCGCACTCACACTCTCATACAGGGCAGGGGCATGGAGCTCCCCTACCTCCCCTGCCACCGCCCCCCCACTCCCCCCCCACCCCCCTCCACCCCGGGCGGCAATGGTTGCCGTTTCTGTGCATTCAGTGACCAGGATACATCAGTTCCCCAAAGATCCCGGCTCCTGATACAAGTCAGCTCCCCGCCCAGTCCAGCGCCCCCCACCCCCAGGAGACCTCCTCCAACAGGTTTCCCAGGAAGAAGCTACCGAGCCCCCTTGGAGCAGGACCAACATATCAGCCCACCTCCCAAACCAACTGGGTCCAGAATTCCAGGCGCAGGCCCTGGGCACTGTCCAGCCCCTTCCACAGGTCCCATGCTGTTGTCTGCCAACTCCGTTCCACCCCTTGGGGAACGATGCTGGGTGAGACCAAAGCCCTGCCCTCCAGACACAAGCTGGACAGGGCCCAGCCGGGCTGCCCCTACTGCCTGGAAGGTCAGGCACATCCATGGCCACCGAACTGGCACAACCCTCCTGGCACCTCCGGCCGGGGTTCCCTTTGCAAGGCAGGCGGGCACCCGGGCCGAGGCTGGCACTGGCCGGCTCCGGCACCTGGCCAGACCAGTGACCGCCACAACAGCGCTGACCTCACCAGCCTCACAGACCACCTGCGGGGCACTGCCCACGGAGCTGCCCCCTCCCCTCCCCGGGACGCACTGGGACCTCTGAGGAGACTGTCATAGAGACTCCCCTTCCAGCCATGAGTTCCTGGCTCAGGACTCGGCCTCACCCCCCCACACATGGCCCCCCTCACTGCTCCCCTCCCTGCCGTTCACAGCCTTGCTCCCCTGGGGGAAGCAGTTATTGAAAACGGTCTATCAAATTCAATAAGTATTCAAAGTCCCTCAGAGGATAGAAGGTGGGCAGGGAGTGGGAGTGGGAGGAAAGGAGGGGTGCGAGAGGGAAGGAACCACCCACTCCTCCCCTGCCTTTCCCTCAAGGCCTCCTGCGACAGCTGGGCTGGCAGGGGGGTGAGAGGGAAGAGCCCTTTGCTGCTAGGCTATGTTGCCTTCAATGCCCCTTGGGTTCTAAGCTTGGGGCGAGCCAAGGGCCCAGCTGCCCAGGGCCTGATACCCACCTGTTCCCTTGCCTTCCAGCTGTCCTCACCTGTCACCTGCTGGCCTACATGTTCCCATCCCAATCCTGCCTGCTCTAGCCTCTCTTCCCCCACCAGGAGGGGCCCCGAGACTATCTCCCTCCCCAGTTCTCAAGCACCCAGCTGGCTGGTCACTGCTCTCACAAAGCCACCAAAGAACATGACCCAAGGCCTCGGAGGGTCGTGTCTCCACAGGAGCACACAGCATGGGGCCAAACCCACAGAAGCCATCCCTCCCGCCCAGGGGTTCAGACACCACCCCCGCCCCAACCCCATCCTGTCCACGGCCTGTTGGAAGATAGCTGGCTCTTCACTCATAGACTGGGACCCAAGCCCGAGATGCAAGCCAGGGAGGTCTGGGCCTGTGCAGATGGGGTCGGGGGGGGCGTGGGTGGAGGGGTAGATGGGGGTAGGTGCAGAGTTTGACAGTGAATCAACCGGTCAGACAGTCAGGCCTCATGGACCTTCCCACACCTCAGTCCTCGTCCCTAATCCTGGTGGCCCTTTCAGTCATATCCCTTCACTCCTGCCCTACAGGTCACCCAATGGCCTCTGTCCTTAACTTGTGCTCAGCAGGTGGAGGGTTAGCCTGGACCATCTCATGGATCCTTCTGCCTTGAGAGAGGAGACCCCCTGTGCCAAGGCCCCCTGCCCCACGCAGTATGTCCCCTGTGCTCCCTGACAATGACCTTTCTGGCAGAGTTGCTGTAGGGGGCAGAGCCCACTAACAGGTGGGACAGACAAGACTTATAGCCATGCTACCCCAGGGATAAGCTCACAGAGGACTGGGGGCAGGCAGGCAGCCTCAGGGCCTGACCTCTCTCCCAGGACTGATGCGCTGGCCCCGACTTTCCCTCTCTGGCCTTGCTCGCTCACTCACTGCAAGGTCACCTCTCCCTCCCTTCCTCCCTCCCTGAAGCTGTCTTGCCCGCCCACTGCAACGCTGACCCCTGCAGGCCTGCTGAAGCCCTGCCTGGCCCCAGGCCTGGGTCCAAGGGACACCGAGAGGCCTGGCCAGGCCAGCTCCAGGATGAGCATAGGAGGAGGGTTGAGGACAGAGAGAGGGCCGCCTGCCTCAGGGAGGGGACAGAGAGGAAGTTGCAGGCACCGCTGGGTAGGTTGGACAGAGTTTGGAGTAGAAGCCAATGGGGGTGTGTGGGAGGGGGGCTGGTCTTCGTTCTTCACTGGGCTCTGGCTTTTTCCCACAGTCCCTTGCTTCAGCTGAGCTAGATCCCAGAAGTGCCTCAGAGCTGTGGGCCCAAGTGGGTAGGGAACTATGGACAGGGTCTTAGCATCAGGCTGAACCCTGTGGAGACCAGGGTGAGTGCACTGAGGGAGAGGGTACCTCGGGGACACTCTGGAACCAGCCTGGAACATGGGAGAGCAGGAGAACACGAGAGAGGGAAAATTGTAAAAAGGACTGGGCCACAGGTGTTCCTGGGAATGGGATGAGGGAATCAGGACAGGTAAGTTACTGCCCCCCCCATCAGAAGGAGGGGCCTGAATCACACAGGAATTAATTTGCATATCTCGCCCCTACCAGGTGCCAGGCAAAGGGGAGGTAGGGGACAGAAATGGGGGACACACAGCCCGGCCTGGCGGAGTAGAGTCCAGGGGGCCTGAGGGGTGCTGGGGTCAGAGGGAATGCGTAGTCTGGCCTGGAGCTGTAGGGATTCTAGGAGGCAGGTGGGGATGCAGGGAGGCTGGGGTACAGAGGCCAGATTGATGATGACTCTGGGCCCTCAGAGAGAACCCAGGATCAAAAGTAGATTCTGCCCTCTCCAGCCTGTTTCTGACCCCATCCAGTCCAGGGGGAAGTGAACCCCAGGCCCTGCCTGTTCCCGGTGGGTCAGTGCTGCCCCTGCCCCTGGCACTGGTGGGCCCTGCAACCGAAACTGGGCAAGACAGGTCTCCACCCCAGAGGGAGGCCTGTTTGGGGGGCAGGGAGAGAGGGACACCCCAGGGGCTGCCAGGAAGCTAGGGGCAACACTGGGTTGCAGGCGTTCTGCCCAGAAGACGCCAAGCATGTCAAGTTGGCCTCCATGCAGAGGGCAGAGGTGCTCCGAGGATCAGTGATGTCATGGTGCCCAGGCGTGGGAGGAAAGAGGAGGGAGGGAGAAGGGATGAGGGCATGTACTCAGGCCACTGGGCTAACAGGAAAGGGGAGGCTGCCAGCCTGGCAGGGCAGGGGGACAGGGAGTGTCCTCACTGCATCTCCCCTTCTACCTCATACTCTAAACCTGGCCTCTAAACTATGGCGGTTGGTTTCTGGGAGGGTGATCCCAGCCAGAGACTGCCTCAGCCCTCGGTCCGAGTGCTGGGAGCTGGCAGCCTCGTGGAGGAAGAGGCAGGGTCAGTGACCTGGGTTCAGAGAGACGAAGGAAGGGGTGTCCAAAGGCAATGTTCCTTCAGCCATCACCTGGAGGACATTCATGGATGGGCATGAGGTTCCGGAGAGGGAGATGGAGTCTCTCTCCCCCTTATCCCCAAGCGCTGAGTGAATGTAATGCCTGGCACCCAGTAGGTCCTCCTCAGTGGACTTAGTAGGCTGCGATGATTTCATGGGGGTGGGGGCCCGAGTCTCCAGGAGGCAGGGACAGGCTGAGGCTGCCCCTAGAGGGAGAACAAATGTGAGGCTGGGACAAGAGTGGACAAAGCTGGTGTCCACAGGACTGCCCTCAAAATCCTTGGGGCTCAAGGTCCCTTCGACGGAGAGCCTTAGGGCGGCGCCCTCCCCCAGCACCCCCAGCCCAGGGAGGCCAGCAGTGGTAAGCCTGAAGGCTCGGCAAGTCCTCAGGCTGGGGTGCCTTGCTTCTAGCATCACAGAGAAACCAAGAAGCAGAGACCCCGCTGCCAGGACTGGCAGACTGGGGGGTGCTGGGTCTGGGGTGGGGCACCCCAGATGGGAGCTGAGACAGCTGGGGCAGGAGCTGCAGGGGACCTGCCTACAGGTGGGCACTGTGTGAGGAGGCGTCAGGAGCCAAGGAGGAAATGGCAGAGCAATTTCCCGAGGAAGGAGGAAAGACTCCTCGCCTGGGCTTGAAGGATGGCAAGCAGACGTGGGCTCCTGGGCCACTCCCCGGCTCCTTCAGGAGAGATGCAAAGGAGCCCGCCCCTCCCCCCTCCTTCCCCCGACAGGACTGGAGTGAGTTTGGGGATCTTCGCTTTCCCCCTCCCCAAACCCAGGATCACATTCCCCTGGCACCTCATTCTCCCCAATCTCTGCTCTCTTTCCCTTCAGGTACTCCTGTCTTCCTCGTCAAGGCTCCTGCGGTTCCCCTCCCTCCCTCTCCGAAGCCCCCCTCCCCTGCTACTGCACCAGATTCCCACTTGCCCCTTGGCACCTTCTCAATTCACAGTTGGCACCGCCGATGTCACTCTGCTCCCCGGTGCCCACAACCTTGGCCCAAAGCTGCCTGGGATCCTTGCCCTGGGGTCCCCCAGCGCTGGCATCCGGGGGCACTGGTGCTGGGGACCCGGGGGTGCCTCTGAGGGCACTGCTCGGTTCCCGCGGGGGCAGTGGCTCCTCGCTCCGCCACACACGTTGTCCTTGGGCTGCTGGGGGGTGGTGGGGGGAGGAGGTCCTTGTGGGGACACTGCGAAGCCGGCGCCGGGCATCAAGCCTGACAGCGCCGGGACTGCGGGGCCCGGGGTCCGAGTCGCTGCCGCTCAAGCCCGCGCCCCCGGGGCTGGGATGACCCCGGGCGGATCGGGGGCGGGGGGGGAGGTCTGTGCGGCTCGGGCCGACAGCCGCCCCGGGCTGGGGCTCCGAGACTGCGCCCGGCGCTGCCGCCGTTCTGCCTGCCGGTGCGGGGCGCCCCAGCCCGCGCGGGGCCGCGCTTACCTGGGCTGGTCGCCTCCGGGTCCCGGTACATGGTCCCCTCGTCGCCGGCTCCCTCCGGGCTCCTCAGAGCCGCCCGCAGCCGCGCGCTGCTCCGCCGCCGCTGCAGGGCATGGGGCCGGGCGACCCCCGGGGGCGGGTCCGAGGGCGGGGGCCGCGCGGGCTGCACCGAGCCGCGGAGCCGGGGAGCGGGGGCCGCCCGCCAGCCCTCCCGCCCGCCGGCCGAGCACGCCGCCGCCGCCGAGCCGCGCCGAGCCTCCTCCCTCCGGCCTGCGCGCCGCGTGTGCGCGCCGGAGCGTGTGTGAGTGTGTACGAGGCCGTGTGTATGTGTGTGTGTGAGCGCGTGTGTGAGCGCGCCCGGGGCACCGCCGGCGCCGCCCGCCCGCTGCCGAGCGCTGCTGCCACCGCCACCCCGGCCTCCCGCGCCCGCTGCTGCCCGCTGCCGGCCGCGCGCCGCACTGCAGCCCCGCGCCCGCCGCCGCCCGGAGCCGCCCCGAGGGCACCAAGCCGCCCCGCGCGCTCCGCCTGCAGCCCCCGCGGGGAGGGCACGAGCCCTCGGGTGGGCCCTGCAAGCTTGCGGGTCCCGCCGCACTGCTTGACCAGCCGGGGCGGGACGCCCCTGATGGCAGCGGCTTCCAACCGCGCGGGGCGGGGCGGCTGGCCACCTCCTCCCAGGTGCCCTTTGACTCCGTTCCAAGAGGCGTGTAAAACCACTCCGGGTTTTCCGCTTGGTGGCGGCTCGAGGGCGTCAGCTCGGGACTCGACACAGTGCCGGTCCCGGAAAGTCGGGCTGGTGTGTGCAAAAACCAGGAATGGATTTTTTTGCCATGGCTGAGCCTGGGTCCGCCACTCTGGCCGTTCCCCCCCCCCCGCCCGCCCCCCGAATTTGAACACAGCCGGAGCAGAAAGGACCAGGATCGCCACCCTCAGTGGAGGACGAGGCCTAGAGACCCTTCCACTTAAGCCAGCCGCAAAGCCAGCTCCTCCACTTCACCCCCCTTCCCTTCCTTGACCCAGCACTTCAGTGGGTAAGAAAGAAACCTCTCCTTCGTCCAGCCCTGGGGCTCTCTTGGCTCTCTCAGCCCCTCTGTCAGGTCCGTACGGCCCAACTCAGGTGAATCCTAGAATTCGAAGTGTTTGATTCTGGGGCAGGGAGAAGGGGCCCTTCTCCCCCAGATTTGCAAAGCCCGGGAACTAAACGAATTATTGGTGGTTTCAGGTACAGAGCCCTCCCAGCACACACCTACACACCTAATCAGCTACACCACCACCTCCCCCACCACACACACACAGACACTAGCACACAAACAGGAGAGATACGCACACCGCACACCGCCGCTGCTCCTCAAGGGGGTAGGCAGGAGGGCAACACCCCTAGCCCACAACACCCCTAGCCCCGCTGCAGCATCCTGCCTGCCCCTCCACCGAGAATGAAGTTAGGTGTGAGCCAGGGTTTGTAAAATCAAGGATTCCTTATCCCACCCAGAGAAATCCACTTAACTGACTGTATGCACGGCTCACACCCAACCACACCTCCACCTTCTCCCAACATGGGAGGCAGCCAGCACCCAAAGGGACAAGCCTCTGTCTCCAGTCTCCCCCGATACTCACTCACTCACATACATACACACACCCCATACCGTTGAACTTGCATGGAGCCTATTACATACACACACTCGTGCGCAGGCACACACTTACCTCCACCCACAGCTTTTCAGTTGAGAAACAGATAAGGAAATTCCCCCAAGCAAACCTCCATGAAGAGTGTTCCGGTGGAGAACAGATTTCCTTGGATTGAATGTTCTAATTAAAAATGGAAGAAGAAAAAAAGGCAGCTGTAGATTCCAGCCCATAATTAGTCCCTGGCCAGAAATCTCAGCCCTCATCCCTTGGTCAAGGGCCATTATGTTTCGTATACCCTGCAGCCATCCCCACCCATATGCAGCCAAGAACTCAAGATAAATCCACAAACCTCTTCTTGGCAAACCCTAGGATGCCAAGCCAAAAGGCTGGGACTCCGGGGTCTCTGATCTTGACTTGTTCCTGCTCCCACCACCAGCTCCCCCTCTCAGTGCCCGGCTAGTAAAGACCAAATAGTCATGTCATCCCTACCTCGTGCCATCAACGAGCTCCACACAGAAAGGTTCCCTGCTCAGAAATCTCTCCATCTATCAATGTGAGGGTCCAGATGGGGACAGCAGAACTCATCATGGCAACTCAACAGATCTTTATAAGCATTTAGAATCTTGGAGCTTTTCAGAGTTGGCGGGGAAACGACCTCTGACAGGCCACCACTTGGATGACAGATGGTGAAGACAAGGCGTCTATAGGGAGAAGGAACAGGCCAGGGAGCTCAAGGCCCACAGCTAGCAACACAGATTGCTGGTAAGAGAATCGAGGGGAGACCCTTGGTCCTGTCTCCAGCCTTTTGCCAACCACTAGGAAATTCATGAGCAGACCCGGTGCCCGCCCCTGTCTGAGAGCTTACAGCCTGTCCCTTTCAAACATAAAATCCCAAACTCACTCACTCCCAGGAGGCAGTAGACAGCCACTATTCCAGAACGTCAGAGATGGACAGTCCCTCAGACATACTAGATAAATCCCATGAGATGTCACTGTGGAGACTGAGTCTCTGAGGCATTGGGAACCTCACTGGGTTTTAATTCCTGATTGCATCATGGACACAGGAAAAGCTCTGAAGACACCCTTTCTCTGGGCCTCATTCACTTTGTCTAGGGGATACAGAATCACTGGGGAGAGAAAAGAATATAGGTTTACACGGCCCAGCCATTCATAGCCGTGTGACCCCAGGCAGGCCGCTTACGTGACATCCCTGGGCCTCAGTTCTCATCTATACCATAGAGATAAAAATACCACCTGTTTGGGGCACCTGGGTGGCTCAGTGGGTTAAAGCCTCTGCCTTCGGCTCAGGTCATGATCCCAGAGTCCCGGGATCAAGCCCGGCATCAGGCTCTCTGCTCAGCGGGGAGCCTGCCTCCCCCTCTCTCTCTGCCTGTCTCTCTGCCTACTTGTGATCTCTGTCTGTCAAATAAATAAATAAATAAATCTTTAAAAAAAGATACCACCTGTTTGACTATTATAAGAGTAAACAAGATGGTACCAGTAAGGCACTTAACATGATGGTTGGGACAGGGAACTTATACCTGATGGATCTCGAACATCCTCCTCGTTACCATGTTTTGCCTCTCAAGGAAGTCCTTCTAGATATCTGGCCTCAGACCCATTTGAAGGCTGCACTCTCCCGCTAGAGCATGAGCAAGCCAAGCCCACCATGAGTCCCTGTCTTCTCAGCACTCACAGAGGACTGGACACAGGCTGGAAACGAAGTGTGCGGAAGTGAGCAGGTCCTCTGAGAAAAGAGATCAGAGGGGGGTGAATCACCCCAGTCCTGACTTCAGGCCGTGGCCCTCTAAGGTGAGAGCCTGGGCCTCTGGTGTTCTGCCCCTCCCCTTCCTATCCCCTAGTAGAGGGGGGTCCAGAGAAAGCTTCTCATTTTATGACACTGCCGGCTTCTTTGTCCTGGGTTCCATGACGTGGCAGGAAATGCTGGCAGCACCTGGTTCCTCAGGGAATGCCCCATGGAGTACCGTGGGCCCCTCAGGCCTCTTTCGGATCTGGCGTGGTCATTAGGGCCCAGGTGTCCTGGGTCAGCTTCTGGTGGAACAGAGCAGGGAGGAATGGACGTTCTGTCCCTCTGGAGCAGAAACCAGGCCCAGCCTCTCCTAAACAGGGCCCCTGAGGCTGCCAGGCTCTGTTGCTAGGCCACGGCTGGAGGCAGGGCTCCTGGGTTCCCCTTCCGCCGCTACCTGGCCTGGTCTCCCCACAGCTCCTGGTCCCCCCTTCCCCCCGTTGCCATGGACTGAATTATTAATAAAAACGCTGAGGAAGCTGTTTGTGCAGCTCACAAGACAGAACAAGCCCACACCTCTCTCCTTATCACCATCCATGTGGCGAGAGGCTCAGGCTGAGCATTTGCTGGATCCAGGAGGGACAGGCGGAGACCAGCCAGAAGGCAGCTCTGAAGGGCAACAGCAGAGCCTGCTGATCTGCCAGGCCAGCAGCAAGAATGAGCTCTGCCACCCTGTCCCTGCAGCTCGCCTTCCCCTTCCTCCTCTTCAGAGGGCAAGAGTCCGGGGAAGGTAGAAGCATAACACCGATGCCTCCCAGGGAAGGGTGCAATGAGAAAGTCCTAGAAGGTGGCTCTGGCTGCCTTGTCTCAGTGGAGACTGAATCAATGCTTGCCCATCAGTCTCCTCTTCTCCCCAGACCCAAGGACCACTGAATCTTAAAGGCTTACCCAAGGCCCCAGCACACTTGTCACACTTCTGCCGGCTCCTGCTTTGGATACCTGATACTGAAGAGGTTCCCAGCCTCCAGGGAAGACTCCTGGACTTAAACTATGGTCTTGCTCTGCCACTATCTAGCTGTTTGGCTTTGGCCACAGACTTGGCATCTCTGGGACTCAGTTTTCTCATCCATAAAATAGGGCTGTAATGACACCACGTGGGGATGGAGGATATAGTGGGGAGATAACAAGGCAAGGACCTGGTGCCTTTCATGGTTCCCTTGCACCAAGGCACTGAACATATCCCAGGCACCAAGGTCTCTGCCCCAAGCTGACCTTCCAGAGCCCTGGGTCCCTGTTCTGTATCCTCAGGTCATGATTCAAGACTAGAAGCCCCTTCTGCAATCCCAATCCCACCCACATCTTTTCTCCCTGAAACCTCCTCTCTCTCTCTCCATTGTCACCCTGCCACCCACCCCTCCCCTATGTGCTTGGCTCAGCCCCTCGAGCTCCAAAAGATGAAAGCTGGTGCCCCTTCTCCTCGCCAGCTGCTGCGTGGGATAGCCCCAGGCTCAGTCAGAATCTTGGCCTTAGGCCTCTGTTTTGAGATATCCCCTACCTCTCAGTCTTAGGCAACTCTGGGACCCTGACATAGGTTGAGAGCCATGGGAACCTGTGAGATTCCCTTATCAGGATGCACCGTAGAAGAACCTTGGCTTGCCAGCTACAAGTTGAATGATCTGGGGTAAATCACTCAATCCTTCTGAGCCTCAGTTTACCGATCCATAGTACAAGGATGTTGGTTTGTTGTTGTTGTTGTTGTTTTTAAGATTTATTTATTTATTTATTTGACAGAGAGAGAGATCACAGTAGACAGAGAGGCAGGCAGAGAGAGAGAGGGAAGCAGGCTCCCTGCTGAGCAGAGAGCCCGATGCGGGACTCGATCCCAGGACCCTGAGATCATGACCTTAGCCAAAGACAGCGGCCCAACCCACTGAGCCACCCAGGTGCCACAGGATGTTGGTTTTTAATCCCGATTCCGCCTTGGACTCCTTTGGGAGTCTAATGAACTTCATGGACCTCCCCCTCCCTAGAAAAATGCCTATTCAACTATAGACACAACAGTTTGTCCATAATTGGGTGGGAGAGGGTCCTACAGGTTTCAGATTAAAATCCCTGGTTCAGAGGCCTACAAGGTTGCTTCCAACTCTGACCATCTGTGCCCGGTTCTCTGCCCTATTCACCTCCCTACAGTGATTCTCGAGTCCAGGTAAGGGTGGGCTGGTGGTCCATTCCCACCATTTCTCCCACCTGGCTCAGCAGCCCACTCCCCTTCCACTTGCTGGGCTTGCAGCCAGCTTGCCAGCAGCCCAGGACCAGCATTTCAGTACCTCTTGGAGGCTACCGAACAGGCTTCACCTGCCTTTCAAGGTATTTAAAGGTTCTTTGACCAAATGCTTCTTGATCCTCTGCTGACGGGAACCAAGCAGAGGCTCTTTCACCAACGGTGGCCCCCCTCCCCCCATATATTAGTGACTAAGAGCTCTTTTGATATTGCAGAAGCCTTCTGTGATTTGTTCAAAGCCCTGGCCCTTGTGGCCACCTCCCCCAGAGACCCAAGCTGGTCAGCTCGAGCCACAGCCCACCCCCAGAAGTGTCCTAGTTAATAGGGGCCTCCCAGCGCTAGATGGCTCCCGGCAGCAACAGTGAGACCCCAGACCTAACCCCAGCTGGTAGAGGGGCCGCTTTGGTAAAGCCCAGCTCCTCCCAGGGAGCCCCTCCGCCCTGATCCGGGTAGGATGGGGTCGGACCCTGGGGAAACACGTCTCTTCTTCCCGCCCAACTTAGGCTGCACAGATAGGCATGCCGCCCACGGGATCGATTAACCTGTTTCCAGGATCCAGTAAATGGGATCCTTTGGCCTGATGCCAAGAAAGGGAAACTGAGGCTTTGAAAGTTCGGGGTACAGGCGTTGGTGTATGAGGGACAGGAGCCAGCACCACCGACTCAAGACCTCCGCCCGCTCCGCAAGCCCCCATCACAGCCCGAGTCCCTCTGGTCCCGCGCTCCCTGCTCCTGCAGGGCGGTGCAGAAGGCTCTGGGGTGGGCCCCAGCTGCAGAATCCGTAGGGGGCAGGGGACGAGGCACTGGACTCTGGGCCGCCACTGTCCCGCGACGGGGGCCCCCAGCGCTGATGCCATTCTCGCCAACTTGGACGGACTCACCCAGAGTCGCCAGAGTCTCCCGCGGGGCGGGGGCCGGGGCGGAGATGCGCGTGCGCGGAGGGGGCTCGGTGGAGCCCGGAGCGGTTGTGAGCTGGTGAATTTCGGTGTGCGGGAGAGGATGCGCGTCAGCCCCCGCCGGGGAGGAGGAGCCGCCGGAGCACCCAGCACCTAGGGTTGGGGGGGGCAGCGATATGCCCCGAAGGAACCCCAGCACTGGATTGAGGCCCCAACCTGGCGCCCCAGCTGGAGCTGAAGACTGCAGTGGGCGTGGGGTCCTATTTCTCAGCAGGTGAAAGGGTCATCAGCATCGAGAGTGCTGTGACTACCCCAGTCCAGGATGCCTGGCTCTGCTCTTGGGAGGATGATAGCAGGGGCCCAGCGCTCCGGGAGCTGGGCGAGTTCAGGTCACCTGGCCCCTTCTCTCTTAAAGGCTCCTTGGGCTGCTGGGGTCCTTGGGCTGCCCAGACCAAGCATCAGAATCCCATCCCGGCCTTGTAATAATTGTAATAGCAGCTGCCACCATTTATTGAACTCTGAGGGCTTGATGGCCCAAGTGCCAAGTATCCCACTGGGTAGTCACAGCAGCCCCATGGAGAAGTCTGGTTGTGAAACCCTCCTGAAGGTGAAGAAGCTGACGAACAGAGGGGGCGTGACTTGCCTGAGGTCACAAAGCCAAGAGAGATGAGGGATGGGGGCAGCTGGGAGCCCCACTCTGCTCTGACCAGTTCTAGAGTCTGAGCCTTCAACCACTAGGCTTTGCTTTCTTCCACCTTGGAGCTTTCTGGAGGCTGGGCAGGCCCTGGCCTCTGCCCTTCAGCCCAGTCTGGCCTGGCTCATGAGAGATAAGGGGGGATCAGAGGTGGGGCAGCCCTGGAAAAGAGTGGGACCACTCCCCCAATTCTCTGGCTGCTCCGTTTCCTCCTGAATCCTCTCTCTTCCTGCTCCCCAACTGTGGCTTTGTCCTCAGCTCTCATCTGCTTTCTCACACCACACTCTCCCCATTGTGAGCTCACAGGCTCCTGCCCCTGCTGCTTCGGCCTTACTCCCAGCTCTGTCTCTGGGGCCCTGACCTCCCTCCCAGGCTGGCATCTGCCTCAGTGAAGCATTCCCCCTCCCCCAGTGGAGTAAATTCATAATCTGCCTTACTGCAGCTCCTCCCTGGGACCACAGCATGTCTGTTGAAGCCCCATCCCTCTCCCAAGCTCCAGATCAGGTCCCCAAAGCCTCCTCCTGCTCTTCCCCCACACTGTATCGGTTTCAGATCCTTCAGACCCTTTCTCTGTGGACCCTCTTACGCCCACATCGTAACCTTGGCAGCTGCCTCCCTCACTCAGACTCTCAAAACCCTCCACCTCCGCCTCCACCTCAGCAGCAGCTCCAAACCAGTTGCCTCCCTCCTCCATTCCAACCGAGTGCCCTCCCTCATTCCCTCGTGTGGCTCCCCAGCTCTTTGGCCAGCACCCCCCACCCACCCAAGGCCTTTGATGGCCTTCCCAGCGCTTAGAGTCAGGTACAGGAAATTTTGCCTGAAACAGAGTCCTCCCCAGTGCATGAACCCTGCCCAATGCCCTGCCTTCAGTTAAAAACTGTTCCTGAATTTCTGCCATGTGTTTCTACCCTTCAGAACTCCATCTCAAATGCCACTTCTTCCAAGGAGCCCTCCCTGATTCTCCCAGGTGAGTTTAAAGTCTCAGCTACTCAACACTACTCAGTGCTGATGGAACTATCCACTTAGTAGGGTTTGTGTATCTCTCCAGTCCTGCTCTCTGCCCACCCCTCCCACCTGTGCAATGGGTTGAGAGCTCCTTTAAGGGCAAGATGGTCCATTAGGGTTCTCATCTTCATTCTTTTTTTTTTTTTTTAATTGATCCATTTAGCAAACACTGAGTAGCTGCTCTGTGCTAGGTACTGCAAATACAGGACCTCTCCTCTGGGCTCTTCCTCTGGGTAATTGGCATACAGTGGGTCAAGGGCACTAATGGGGGGATGCTCAGGGCACATTCAGGGATAACTTTGTCCTGGGAAAGCATTTCTCCAGGATCCAGAATGCCAGGCCCCGTCCTAGCTTCTAAGAGAGTATACAAGCTGGAGTAAGACCAAGTGCAGGACTGCAGATGTATGGAAACGATGCGATCTCTGTGCAGTGTGGATCTGAACAGAGTGCTGTGAGACCGTAGAAGATGGAATTGTGACTTTGGCCCGGGAGAAATCCAGAAGCTTCCCAAATGCCTGGGGCTTGCACCAAGTGGGAGCCTCTTAAATCTTTGCTGAATTAAATTAGGTGGGGAGAAGGGGATATAGAAGAGCCTGGAGAAGGCAAGGTTATGGAAGGGAGGGCAATGACAAAGCATTGTCACCACGTCTGCACAAGATGGCCCTGCCAGTCACCCCAGGGGGATGGCTTGTGGATGAATGAGCTCATGAGGGTGCAGTGCTCCGAACATTTGGGAAGAAAGGATATAGATGTGTATGTATATATCACTGATATTTCTAGTCTATTCCCATCAGACTCGTGAGTTGTTCTTTCCAGGAAGTCAGGTGTACCCTATGACAACTTGATTCTCTCTCTGGGCCTTAGTTTCCCCATCTGCCACGTGAAGATGTGGGATGAAGCCATCCTGAATGTCTCTGGCTCCTCCAGGGAGTGGCTCTGTGGAACAGCTGTGCCCGCCCGGGAGCCGCCCTCTGTGTCTTCTCCAGCCCAGCTCACCCTGGACTGAGCGCACGGGTCCAGGTGATGTCACAGAAGCCACTCCCTGTCTTGTTTATCTTTCTGGGCAAACAAGGCCACGGAGAAAGGGAGACAAGTGTGGACTTCTCGGCCGGAAGCTCCCCTGTAAATCCTGGGGTAGAGGCCGCAGGCCTGTGTTTTGAAAAGCCCCCCTGTGTGGGCCCCTCCCTCCCCTCCATTTAGTTCTGGGGTCTGGGTTCCCCTGGGGAGCACCCATTTTTTTCTCCAAAGCCCCATGAGCTTCTCCCTTTATGACCAGAAGTGTTGGGGTACAAAATGTCCCCAGTGGGTGGGGATGGGGACTGTAGCAGGGGGAAAGAGAAGCTTCTACCAAAAACCTCCTTTACCCCCTCAGCTCTGTGCTCCCCTCTTCTTACCTGGCATGCGTAATAGGGAACAAGGCCTGGCCCTTCCCCTCTGGGCTATCTCTCTAGTCCTTCCCAACACCCCTGCCCCCCCCCAGACCCTGGGCCCCCTCCTCCCCCTCCAGCTGCCTCCCCTCCCATCCACTGTCCTGTGCACATCTAGGCACACATGCGACCACGTTGCTCTCCAACTTAAGGCCCTTCCATGGGTCCCCACTACTCTTGAGGAAAAGCTCCCTTCCTGTCTGGCAGGCAGGGCCTTCCTGCCCTACCCGGAGAGGCGAAGTGATCTTGGAGAGGGTTGTGGGGGGTAGAAAGAGCTGGGGAAAGGTTTTGGGGGCACCTTTCAGAGAGAGGGCAGGGCAAGTACAAAGATGGGAGAGGTGATGAAACCTGGTGTGGGAAAAGTCAGAAACCTTACTGGGCTGGTGGCTTGGGGTATCAGACACATGTACTGTGTGCCAGACCCTGTCCCCATGCTGGGTCTCCAGCAGTGACCAAAATAAAGATCCCAACGGGGAGCTGGCATCTAGCAGGGGGAGAGAGGCAAAGGTAAGTAAATGTCCTAGTATGTTAGGAGATGATGAGTATGGTAGGAAAACAAAGGGTCGGGAGAAGCAAGAGTTATTTGGAATGCTGGAGATGGATTAAAGATGTGACATCTGGGCAGACTTGAGGGAGGTGAGGGGTTTAGCCCTGAGGCTATCTGGGTAGCAGTATATCAAGACTAAGGATTCACCAGTGCAAAGGCCCTGGGGTACAATTGTGCTTGGAGAGTTTGAAGAAGAGCCAGGAGGCTTGTGGGGCTGGAATAGAGTGAGTGAGGCAGAAAGGAATGGGGGAGGAGGTCCAGAGAGAAAGGGGGGAGTGAGGAGGGTGAGTCACTGTAGGAACTGTGGGAAATGGGAAGCTTCTGGAGTGTCTTATGAGGTGGAGGGACATGAGCTGACTTATACTATCAAAGGAGCATGGGGCGCCTGGGTGGCTCAGTGGGTTAAGCCTCTGCCTTTGGCTCAGGTCCTGATCCCAGGGTCCTGGGATCGAGCCCCACATCGGGCTCTCTGCTCGGCGGGGAGCCTGCTTCCCCCTCTCTCTCTCTACCTGCCTCTCTGCCTACTTGTGATTTCTGTCAAATAAATAAATAAAAATCTTAAAAAAAAAAAAAAAAAGGAGCATGCTGGCTGTGTGTTGAGGGACCCAGGGCAGGAAGACCAGTTAGGAGGCTGTTGCAATGACCCCACGAGAAGCCATGATGGGTCAGACCATGGGGGTGGTGGGGAGTAGTGGATTCTGGATCTATTTTGAAGGCAGAACCAACAGGATTTCTTGATGGATCGGTTGTGAGTCATGAGAAAGAGGAAGGAGACAGCATCACCTCCAAGTTTTCAACTGGAGCAGTGGAAGGTTAGGGTTGCCATTGATTGGAATGGGCAGCTGGTATCTGAGCCCTACTGTTCTGTCTTCTTTTCATTATTCCCCACCTAGAAAGAGCCTTTGTAGACTTTTTTCTCCCATTGTCACCTATACAATTTTAATACCAGAATTTAAATTATAATATTTTTTTAAAAGATTTTCTTTATCTATTTGACAGAGATCACAAGTAGGCAGAGAGGCAGGCAGAGAGAGAGAGAGGAGGAAGCAGGCTCTCCGCCGAGCAGAGAGCCCGACGCGGGACTCGATCCCAGGACCCCGAGATCATGACCTGAGCGGAAGGCAGCGTCTCAACCCACGGAGCCAACCAGGCGCCCAAGTTATAATATTATAATATTGTAGGGCCTATATGGTTATGGACTCTGGCCCTTTGGAGAGTCACAAACCATTGCAGTATCTAAGAGTTTTTACTCTCCAAGAGCCAGTTTTCACCCCTTCCTCCCCCAGGGAGATGGCTGCCCGTGGAGAATGGACAGTTCCAGCAAGCAAGGAGCTCCGGTTCACACGAGTCATTGGATTCGAGCTGTCTGGTCCAGCGAGGAGGCATTGAAGCCACAGTTGGGTGTTTGAAGTCCAGGCTGGAGGTATGAGTTTGGCCATGATCAGCATACAGCTGGTGCTTAAAGCAGCAAGACCAGAGATGACCAGGGGGCCGAGTACAGACAGAGACCAGGACCAGGCTGGGGGCTGGGAGAAGAGAAGGAACCAGCAGAGACCCAGAAGGAACGCACAGAGAGGTCACAGGGAACCAACTGAGCACAACAAGCCCGGAAGGCAACCAGGAAGAGTTGTTTGGGGTGGGGGGTGGGGTGCCGAACTGCATCCAGTGTGGTGGACTGAGCCCTGCAGGAGGCCATTGGAGGTGTGGATGGGCACCTGCGATGGAGTGGGAGGAGGGGTTGAAAGCCAGATTGGAGTGATTTCAGAGGAACAGGAGGAGGGGAGTGTCCCTGCAGAGGGGAACAGGGAATGGGTGGGAGCAGCGGGGGAGGTGGGATCACGACAGGTTTGAGTGAACTGGGAGGAAGAAGAGTGGGGAGCTGGTTGGCTCATGGGGGTGCTCGGTGGAGGGTAAGACGGATGCTGCGGAGGCTGAGAAGGCGTGGGGAGACCTGCTGGAGCAGTGTCCTTGAGCTGAGCGGAGTGGAGGGCTGGGCTCTGCGGGGCCCCTGTGGGGCCCACGGTGCAGGTGTGCGCGTGGGCACTCGTGCCTCATAGGACAAGGGAGGCAGAGCGTGTGGGTGCAGATGCTGGTGGGGGCGGATGTGCCCGCGGATCCAGAAGCACTTCTGAGAGACCGGATTGTGTTCGAGAGAGTGGGAAACAAGGTCAACAGCTGAGAGCGAGGGTGGGGGCAGCATGGGGAGGGGGCGGTGAGATCGTGAGAAGTAGTCACCCACAGACGGGACAGCAGGTGCGAAGGGGTCTGCAGCAGCGTGCCTGCCTTCCCCGCGGCCCACGGCTGGGTCAGCCACCTACCTCTCCAGCTCCCCGGGCTCCCCGGGCACCCCCACTTGGCCGATCTCCAGCTGTTCTCTGCTCTGGTAGCCCCAAGAGAGGACCTCTTCTTTCCTTCAGCATTTCCGTTACCAGTTGGACAGCCAGTGTTTGAATTCGCTGTGACTCACTTGCTGGGGAAACTTGGGCACGTATTTTCATGTCCCCGTGCCTCAGTTTCCTCATCTGTGAAGTAGGGATAAGGGTAGGAGTATGCCCTGTGCTGCTCCTGTTCTGTACCCATTGCCTGGCTGAGATGAGGGCTCAGTAAATGAAGCGAGAAGGCATGGACGGAGGGAGAGGAGTGGGCTGAAGAGGACTAGTGTCAGATCTGTGTCCCAGCTGATGGAAGACTCTGTCCCCCCAGGCCCCGTGCTTGGCTTCCACCACGCAGCCGGGGGCCCTGCATAGCTCTTGGGTGGGCAGCCTCCCGCTCGGGACAGACCCACCAGTGCAGCCCAGGACAGTCCCTAGTGAGCCCGAGGCCAGGACCTCATATTGGCCTTCTCTCACCATGGCCCACCAGTGCAGGGAGGGAGAGAAGGGCTGGACTTGACCCCTCTTTCCCCAGCCCCACCCTCAGGACTTCCTCCTCAGCCTGGCCCTTCCTGTTTTCCTCCCTGGCCCCTGGAGGCCATTTCCTCCAAGGAGTCATGACAGGATGTTGCTTTATCTCTCCAGATCCCAGAGCTTTCTGAACTTGCAAACTTCCAGATCTGGGCCTTTGGGACCCCCTAGATAATTGTCTGTTGGCTAGACCTTTCCTCGAGGCTGTGATGTCAGGGCCTCCGCTGGGGACATATAGTGTGTGTATACGTGTGTATGGAGGAGGCAGGAGGGTCATTGGGGGCCAACGTGACCTTGCATTCCTGCGACGGGCTGGCCATACACAGTGGAAAGACCATGGAATGGGAGATGGCATCCTAGGAGAGGGCTCACAGTGCTGGAATGGGCACCTGCTCTGCCAGGCCTAGCTGGGCCTCTTGTAGAGCCAGGCTCTGGGACCCTATGGGAAACTGGCTGTGGCCCTTCCCCTCCCTCCTGTCAGGCCCCGCCCCTTGGCCCCTCCCTCTGTGTACCCTAGAGGGGAAAGGTCAGTGCTCCCAGGTAGGACCATGTCACAGGGTCCAGGAGGTATCCCTGGAGCTGGGGGACTTTGGGCATTACTTAGCAATGCCCTCCCTGTGCTGTCTGGAGAAATCAAACAAAAAGGGCTTGGGGTGTGCCTAAAGATGCACACTGTTCTTCCTGGGGTACTAGCTGCCTCCCTCTGCAACGGTCAGACTCCCCAGCTGCCCTTCAGGGGACTCTAGGATGAAAGAAATCACCCTTTCTTCTCCTACCAGTGATGCCGAGCCAGAAGGAGCATGGCACAGAGAGATGACAACCATTCCCTTCTATGGAGGACTTGCTATCTGTCAGGCAGTGTTCTGGGGGCTAGCAACACAGGGGTCCGTGAAGCCAAATCTACCCTCATGGGCTCCTATGACTGCATTCAACTCTTATATCACCCCATGGGCTCAGAACTTACATGTGGAGGGGCGCCTGGGTGGCTCAGTCGTTAAGCGTCTGCCTTCAGCTCAGGTCATGATCCTGGAGTCCTGGGATGGAGCCCCACTCCCTGCTCGGCGGGAGGCCTGCTTCTCCCTCTGCCACTACCCCTGCTTGTGTTCTCTCTCTCATTGTGTCTCTCTCTGTCAAATAAATGAATAAAATCTTAAAACAAAAAAAAGGACTTACAGGTGGAAAAATGGAGGCTCAGAGAGATGGGGAATGAAGTGAGGTCCTATGGCCAGTGAGAGGCAGGGTCAGGATTCGAGCCCAGGTCGCGCCCGACTCCTCCGCAGCCTGATCTCTTACCCACTGTTAAAGGGGGAAGAGCCCAAACTGGGAGTCAGAAGGCATGCATTGGCCACTCCCTGGGGTCTGGGCTTTGGGACGGTCTTCCTCTCCCTGAGCCTCAGTCCCTCATCCACAGGTGATCCAGAAAGTTCATGCCAGTATTTCTGCAGTTCTGAAATGTCAAAAGACCTAGCAGTGTGTCTGGCCAGAAGATCCAGGAAGGAATTCCTTTTCTCCCCAGCACTGTACCCTGGTGGGAGGACAGAGACCCAGCTCAGCCATGAAGCAACCTTTGCAGCATGGGGAAGGACTAGAAGCCATGGGCTGCTTGGACCCTGACCTCGCAGAAGCCTGGCCTGAGTCTTGGCCACGGTCCTCAAGGCGACCCTGTTTTCCATCCACAGTGCTGGTCCCAGCCCTTACTGCCTCCTCTAACCTGATACATTACCTTTGGGAAGCCCAGCCCCTCTCTAAGCCTCATTTCCACATTTACTGGATGAAACCATTTCTGATATGCCCCTGACTTTGCCAATCTGATTCTAAAAGCCTGTTGAGCTCTTCATGGGGGCCCAGACCTTCCTGGGAATGAAGCAGGTCCTGGCCTGTCTGCTGGCTGTGAACTCTACTCCTGCCCCATGCTGTCCCCATAAACCAGGAAGGGAAGGATGACCTGCCTCACCCTGGTCGTTGGGCTTCCCTATCACCCTCTGTCCTCGGCCACACCTAGGCTCTGAGTCAGGGATGCCTCCTCTTCTCTTCCAGCCAGTCACGGGGTGGAGAAGATGAGGCGGGCAGCCTGAGGCTCACGACAGGTAGGGCGGGGCAGTAGCAAGGGCTCCACAGAGACCAGGCTCCGCAGAAAGGCAGTTCTCATCACGGGGACGCCTGCCAGGTGGTGGGAGGACCATTTCTTTTCTTTTTTTATCCCCATCCAAAGTGGCTGGGAGGGAGGGGGGCCCAGGAGGAGAGACTCCTGAGATGAGAGACGGGGCTCTGTGGCCTGGACTCAGACTGGCAGGCACTAGCAGCCAGGGGACCTCCTGTCTGCCCCTGCAGACCCAGGCTCCGGTCCTCCTCTTCAGTGCCCTGTCCCACCCATTTCACCGAGGAGCCCGAAGAGAGACGACTGACAGCTCAGGGGGTGTGGGGTCAAATGGCCAGCCTCCTGGGGATCCTCTGTCTTCTTCAGGCAGGGATAGGGGACTGGAAAGCTTACCCAGTGGGAGGGAATGATCTCCCCTCTCTTTGGTAGAGAGAGGGGAAGGAGCTGGGCGATAGGGACAAGCAGACTCCAGCCTAGCTGTTGAGAGTTCCCAGAATTCCCCGTGATCCCTCTCCACTTCAGACCTCTGCCTGGGCTGTTCCATCTTCCTAGAACTCTTTCCTCTACCTGATTAACTCCTTTGGACCCTCCAAGTCATAATTAAATGTTGCCTCCTCCAGGGAGCTCTCCCTGGTTTCCCCAGGGTCAAGGAGCCCTGAAGTGTGCTCCACTGCTCCCTAGGCTTCCCTGCCCAGGACACTAATCACCTGCCATGTAGTTGTGTTTCTTTCCCCTTAGACTGGCAGTTCTTTGAGGGCAAGGCTGTGCCTTATTAGTCTCTAACATCAGGATCCCACTACCCAGTATGGAGTAGGGTTCACAGTTTACTCCAAGAGCTGTTTGTTGAATGACTGAATGACTAAATGAGCATCTATAGAGATCAGCTATGTCCCAGACCTGTGAAGGGGTCCAGTGGTGAAAAAAAACAACAACCCTACCCCTGTGGAGTAGCCACAGGCACAGTGGTCTGGGACATCATCCAGAGTGAACCTGGACAGGGCATGCTGGGAACTCAGAGAAGGGAGGGAGGGGTAGCATTGGACAAAGGATCCTAGGAAGCTCTGGGAAAAGGTGTGAGGGGCCTAGATGATAGAAAGTTTGGCTCAACAGTGAGAGCTTGGGGGTGCTGGCTTAGTGACCCCAAAATACGTTGCTTTGTCCCAAGCCTGGGACTACACTCAGGAGAGGGGACCAGTGAAGGGGTCACTGGACAGGGAAGCCAGGTCACAGTGTTCTGGAGACCCGTTTCCAGGTGAGACCAGAAAGGGCAGGTGTCGTGCTCAAGGTAACACAGCAAGACAGCGGCTCCTTGCCCCGGGCTCTGGGCCATCTGCTGCCCCACACCCCCCACCTGTCGGGCTCCTGGCTCCGGGCAAACAAGGTGCCCCAGGCCCCAGGGACACGGCACCAGAGGGAGGGAACGATAAAAGCTTATCAAACAGCATGTAGGAGGCAGCCACAGATTTCAGAGGCTAAATAATCTGTGTCTAATGTTCACTTAGCAGAGCGTGAGCGTCTGAAATGTCAGCGTTTGCGGTCTGACCCTGCAGTGCCCAAGGCTTTTGAAGCGGAGGGAAACGGAGTCATCCTGCATCCCTGGAGCTCTGCGCCGGGCTCTGTGGTGTAGGCAAGAGAGTTTTCAGCCGCCACCCCATCCGGGGGCCCCCGCTGGCTGCACCCAGGGAAGTAAGACATCTTTTTTGGGCCTGGAGAGGCCACCCAGGAGCATGGAGTCCAAGCTGTCCGTTTACAGATGGGGTGACAGTCAGTTGGCCCTGGGGACCCACCACTGACTGACTTCGGAGCCTAGTTTTCCCATGAGCCTCTGCTGCCGCTGAGTGCCCTGGGGCTCCCCCCCAAGGGACAGAGGAGAGGGGTCCTGCCCTTACCTAGCACCACCCCTCCCAGGGCCTGGGAAATGAGGCTGTACAGGGACAACATTGGGGCCAACCTCACCTCTGAGCCCCCATGCCGGCCTCAGGGCCTGCCTCGACCTGTTCGATCTCAGGCACATCCTCAGCTCTCCTGGACCTCAGTTTTCCCATCTGTCAAGGGGCTGGATTCTGCAAGATTCCATCCTTCTACAATATCTTGCAAATGATGAATGAGACATGTGTCGCGCAGCTTCCCTTACTCTCCTTTCCCCGTTTTCCGCAGCTCGGGGTCTTTGTTTTGTTCACTGAGATATCCCAGCCGCTGCAGGAGTGCCTGCGGCTTAGTAGGTGCTCAGTAAACATCGGGGGCTGTGAAACTCCCGGCAGGCACCTGACTTCCCCACGGCGGGTCCTCTCCTGATTAATCATGGCCCCCCCATCCTCCCTGGTCTGTTTAGTCCCCTCCTTGGGGCTGCATTGCAGACTGATAGGCACGTGTTGATATGCAAATCTGGAAGCCACCCCTGTTTCTATTCCACCTTCTCCTTTCCATAGTGGGTGCGTGGGAGCTAGCCATGTCTTCTTTTAGATCCCCCCCAGCGCGGCTAGGCTGCGTGCCAGGGCCTGGGTGGTACAGCCAGTGCTTGGTGGGGTTGTTTACAGTCTGCCTGTGACTCACGCACAACAGCCCAGAGAAGGCTCTGCCCAGGCTGGGCCCAGGCATGGGGAAGCAAGGGAGACCAGGGTCTTAAAGGCCTGCTGGGATCCTGGAACAAGGGCAGAGGAGCCAGAGGCCTTCCAGAATAGTCCTGGCCCAGGGGAGCAGGCCTGGACAGTTGAGGGGCCGGGGGCCACGGTTGAGAAGATCTGTTCTGGCTCACGCCCGCTGATTCTTTGGTTGCCAGTCCTTGATCCAGGCCTCCTTCCGGGCACGCTGGGCTGGGAGCTGGGGGACCTGACATGCACCAGTCTCCCTCTTGGCCTTTAGGAGCTTACAGGATGATACAGAGGGTGGTCGGTATCGGGGGTTCTAATGGAGGCAGCCATGGGGTTCTGTGGGGGTGCAGATGAGGTTGTCATGTACTCAGTGGGCTGGCACTTTTCTGGAGGAAGGCCTTTCCTGGTGAAAGGAACAGCACATGTGAAGACGCAGAGGTCAGGCTCAGACAGCAGGAAGGGTCGCGTGCTGGCCCTGCCCTCTTGCTCTTGGACCGTGGGCCATGCCCACCCCTCTCCGATGGTTTCATTGAGAAAGCAGAGGTGTTGCTGCTCGGGTCCACGGTTAGGGATTCTCCTCAACATTTTCCAACGGCCTGTCCAGGTCTGACAGTGATTCTGTGGGAGCAGGAGAGGGTGAGCCGGAGTGGGTGAGTTACAGACAGGGCACGGCTCCGGGCCACAGTGAGGTCCCGGTGGCTGGGCAGGCTGGACAAACAGGGCTGTCTGTTTAGGCAAGGAGGGGAACCCGGAGTAGGACACTGCCAGCCAATTAGACCGTCTCTCCAGACCCAGTGTTTGCTGATGGAATGAGGGAGTGGGGTGTGCTGGCCCTGGGGAAGGAGGCAGCCCTGAGAGGCACCCGCGTGGTGCTTTCCCTGGAGCATGTCCCCTAGAGTGCCAGGCAGGGCAGTGGCTGACAGAGCCCTTGGAACATCATAGACCCATTAATGGAGGTGCTCAGGCCTCCTCCCCAGCCTCTAACTCCGTCTAGGGAAAGGGGTGGGGAGTGGCTGCCCACTCTGGGAGAGGAAAAGGACGCTGGGGCCAGCTCCTTGATCCCCTGGGGACGTCCTGCCACATGGGTTTAGTCTCGACTCTGCCACCAACTTGGTGGGTGACCCTGGGTCGGTCTCTTCCCTCTCGCGGCTTCAGTCCTACTCTGAAGATGACAGGCAGGAAGGGGAGCCGGTTACCATTTTCCTGCAGGACCCCTGTCTTTGCGGTCAGAGCAGTTCTGCTTTGAGCAGCTGGCCTGGTGATTCCTTCATGCACCTAACAGTTACTCAGGGCCCACTCCACACCAGGTGGGTTTGAAGGCAGAGGAGACAGCCAGCTTTTCCAGCCTTAGTGAGTTCCCTCTGTAGAAGGTTCCAGATCCTACGGCGGGGCCCCAGGGGGCTCCATGGCTCTGCGGGAGAGCTGCAGAGTCACACTAACAGTGGTTCACACTTGTTAGCCATGTGGTCTTATGTAAGCTTTCGTGCCTCTGGTCTCTCATCTGTGGACTGGGGACAAGGAGAGCCGCCCCGCCTGTGAGGCCAGTTGGCATGAAGTCTTCGGGGGTAAGGGGGGGAGCTGCATAAGACTAGGTTGCTGTTATTAATCCGAGGATTCTGACAGCTCCCTCCAGTTCTAGGAAGGGGCAGCCCTAGAGAAAAAGGCCCACGATCCAGGCAAGAGGAGGAGAGAGGAAATGAAAGACCCCAAACCTGGCAGGGAGCCTGGGGGTGGTGGTGGTGGAGGTAAATGGTGCTGGCAGGTGGAGCCTCGGTCTCTCGTCCCTCTCCCCTGTACCCCATTCACGTCCCAAAGAAGTCCGCAGCCTAAGGGTCCTCTGATGGATCCCCCACTCCCACCCCAATACACACACAAGCTTCAGGAGACCGAAATCTTCATGCTCGAGGTCTGGAGAAGAGGGGATGGAGCCAGAGAACCATTCCATCATGCAGGTGGAAACACTGAGGCTTGAGTGTCGGGGAAACAAGTCATTCAGCATCCATCAGAGCCAGGGAGAGACCCCAGGCCTCCTGAGCCCCCAGCCTGGACCCCTGCCCCATTTGTGGAGAGCAGTGAGGCTCTGAGCATCCCTAATACCAGGCCGGGTGTATCTTCGCTCCACCCTGTCCTTCCAGGGGGCCCAGCCCCCGCCCCCCGGACACAGCCTCTGTGGTGCCTGACTCCCCCAGGGGCAGCAGATGGTGCCCGGCCTGCCGAGAAGTGTCTGACCTGGAGCCCAGCTGTTGCACAGATGTGAGCTGGGGGGAGGGGTCTGCGGGCTGAAGGGTAAGAAAGGCAGGGACCCTGGGCAGCTCAGGCCTGAGTCACCCTCCAGCCCAGCAGTGTTAATGAGCGGATTAGAGTCATTAGGCCGAATGACTGGGTACGCACTTGCTCATCCGAGCAACCGCCAGCGAGGCTGCCCGTGTGTCTCCGTCCCTGCTGTCATGCCAGTACCGCCTTGCTCCTGCCCTCCCCGCGACCTCACCTCCCGACAGCTTCCCTGGCCCTCACAAGCCTCATTAGAGCCTCCTGGGCATGCCCACCTTGCACTCCCCAGATATCACCCCTCCCCCCTTCTCCTGGGCTTGGTGGGTGACGCGCATGGGGGGGTGCCTACCCTAGAGCCTGCCTCTGAGCCTTGATAAGGGGGTCCAGTCATCTCTGTCCAGGGAAACTGATTTAAAAACTGGGACGGGGCCAGGACAAGTTGTGGCAGGGACCCAGCCACCAGGGCCTGCCCTTCCCTGTCTGGTCACCTACCAGGGGTCTGAATGCGGGGGAGGGCCACCTAGTTCTGGGCCGGGGACACCTTGGTCCGCAGCAAGGGCGGTTCCCCCTTTTCCACTGGGTTTCAGGTCTTCCCATCAGCTTCCTCCCGCAGCAGGAACACAGAGCCAGCATGTCCCATGGCTTAGGACAGAGTACCAGGGTGACGGTGCTGAGGTTTAGGGCTTATGATGTTTGAACAGGCATTGCTGTAGTGCAGGTCGTCTTTTAGTTCCCTTTGTCTTCATAGCAGCCCTCTGAGGTGTATTAGCGTCAGCTCCATTTTTAGATGAGATGATTTAGGCCCAGGGGGATTAAGCAACTGTCTCAAGCTCACACAGCTTGTGAGCAGTACAGCTGGGCTTCCATCCTGCCTCCTTACTCCAGAACCTTCTCTTTCAACCACCACATTCTGCTTGTCACTGGCCCAGAGCCTCTCTGCCTGCCACCCAGCTCTTCTCCTGGGGAAATCAGCTCTGGAAAGACACTTCTCATCACGCCTGTCCCCCAGGGAGAAAGTTCTGGAGGTGCTGCTGAGCTCACCACATAGACTTCTGTCTTGGCATTTGAACCCCATCCTTCCTGGCTAGCCTCCAGCCACCCTCCATTCCTCATGCTCGGCTTGTCCTCCACGCTATGGAGACTTGGCTCATGTCTCACACTTGCTGGCCACTTTCAGAACGGTCCCACCTCTATGCTTTTGCATGGGCTGTGCTCTCCTCCCGCAGGGCCCCTTCCCATAGGTTCTACAGGTCCTGGTGCCATCCAGCCTGTGTGCCCGAGCTGACCAGGATGTGCGGGCACCTATAGCAGCACAGCGGGAGGAAGCAGTGCGGGGGTCACAGAAAAGAGAGCAGGGGCTCTGGAGGCAGGTATGTGACCTCAGGACGGGTCACTATCTCTCTGAGCCTCTGTTTAGGCAGGAAAATCCCTCCTAGCTTCTCATGGTTCGCCATCATGTGTGGGAAGGTCCCAACGCAGAGTAGGTCGATCACCACCTGTCGCAACAGGTCAGGAAGCCCTTGCTCCATTTGTGAAGTCCAGCAAAGAGACCCCCTCGTATGGGCAATGCAGGGAAAACCATCACCAGGGGCCCTTATCCCTAGGAAGACACCCACCCTCAGTGCCTCTCTGCTTTGGTCCCATCACTGCTAACAGGGCCGGGAACCAGGACAGGAACAGGACACCAGGAAGCCCCCAGTGGCCAGTCTTGGCAGAACGCCAGCCCCCATCTCTGGGAGCCCAGCATCAACCATCTCTGGGAAGGGGTGGGCGGCACCCTCCTTTCTCCACAGTGCTGCCTCCTCAAAGAGTCAGAATCCAGGGAGACGGTCTCCTGGCAGCAGACTTCCCACTGCCCGCCCCGCATGTGTGTCTGTGATGCCGCCACGCCCGGGGGCACAGGCGCTCTGGGTTCAGGGCTCATTAAAGCCTGGGTGTGGGCAGGGGGTCCAGCCAGGGAGGCTGGAGACAGCCAGGCCCAGGTGCTTGCCAAGAGGCCAGTGCCAGGATGGCACCCCCCACCCCCAGGGAGTTGGGTCGGGTGAGACAGCGGTCCTGGCTGCACCCAGCTTGTGCCATTGTGGAAGAAAGCACCTGGCACAGGTGCACAGCAGGTGCACAGTGAGTGGGAAGACCTTCCCTGGCGGGATGCAGAATATTTTGGTGCCAACAGAGTCAGAATGCTCACAGGAGGGGTGGGCACTTGACAGCACCTGTTGGGAGGATAGAAATGTTCAGTCCTTCTTCCCAAGAGGGGCAGTGGTGAACTCAACCCTAGATGACTCCTGCCCCTGTCCACACCCACCCACTGCCCCCTCCACGCGCCAGCTCCATGCCAGTCTCAGCCAAACAGGGGCTAAGGCAATGAGGGCAGACCTGTCCTCTAGGATGTCACACCAGCTCTGGGGCCAAGGTCGATGGGGCTGAGGCAATGCCTCAGTCCCAACCTTCTCCCGGGTTTGGAGTGGCCTTGAGGTCCCAGGCCTGCCAATCCCACCCAGTTCCTGGGGGTCCCGCCTCACTGCCCAGACCACTGGGCCCAGCTTCTGAGGGTCCCTAGTCACCATTCCCCCTACCCTGCACCACACAAAGCAAAATGTTCATTTGAATCACAGTCTCAACCAGGAGGGGCTCATGAAAAAATGGATATTTAAAAAATAATTTACAAATATAAACTTAAAAAATAATCTACATTCGGAATGCCTGGGTGGCTCAGTTGGTTAAGTGGCTGCCTTCGGCTCAGGTCATGATCCTGGAGTCCTGGGATGGAGGGAAGGAGCCCCGCTCCTTGCTCAGCGGGGAGCCTGCTTCTCCCTCTGCCTCTGCCTGCCACTCTGTCTGCCTGTGCTCACTCTCTCTGACAAATAAATAAATAAAATCTTTTTTAAAAATCTACATTTGTATATTTTTTAAAGATTTTATTTATTTGAGAGAGAGAGAGAGAGAGAAAGAGAGCACCCGTGAGTGAGAGGGGAGGAGCAGAGGGAGAGGGAGAAGCAGACTCCCCGCTGATCAGGGAGCCCAGTGCGGGGTTCGATCCCAGGACCCTGAGCTCATGACCTGAGTCAAGATGAAGAGTCCGACCACTCAGCCGCCTGAGCCACTCAGGCGCCCCTCCTGTGTCAGCCTTTGAAAATGCATATGCATCCTGTTCTGTACCGACCATCTTCCCTTCAAAATATATCTTGGTTATCGTTTTATGTCAGTTGAAAAACCATTCCTCATGCTTATGTTATGACTGCATATTACTTCATTGCATGGCGGGACCACGCGTTATTTAACCGACTCTGACTGGAGCACATTTACCTGGTTTCCAGTCTTTGGCAATTACATTAAATGTTGCAATAAATAACCTTGTACGCAGGCCACTGGCACTGCACACTGGCAACCTGTGGCTAGAGTCCCAGGAGTGGAACAGCAGAACGGTTAGGTTGGACGTGTCCCCGTGTGCACGAGCAGCCAGAGGGTGTGGAGAGGCTCACACGGTCCTCTCCGGGTTGCTGCACTCCCACCATGCCGGGTCTGCCTTTGCCCGTTCACTCGTAGCTTTGCCGGCACAGTGTTTTATCAAACGTGGCGAGGTTTGCCAATCTGATCTTTGAATAATGGTATATGGGTGTGGTTAGAAATTTTATTTTGTTTTATATTATTTTTTAAGGTTTTATTTATTTGACAGAGAGAGACACAGCGAGAGAGTGAACACAAGCAGGGGGGGAGGGAGAAGGGTGGCTTCCCACTGAGCAGGGAGTCAGATGCGGGGCTCGATCCCAGGACCCTGAGATCATGACCTGAGCCGAAGGCAGACACCCAACGACTGAGCCACCCAGGAGCCCCTGGTGTGGTTAGAAATTTTAAAACAGCAATTATGTTGGTGGCTGTTTACTAAGCAGGAAGGGCACTGTGCCAAGCACGTCACATGGGATGTTATACTCACTTCTCACAAGGAACCACTGGAAGCCAGGACCAGGGGCCCATTTTATACAGGAGAAAACTGAGGCCCAGAGAGGTTAGGTACTTTCCTAAGGTCCCACAGCCTTGAAGAGGCAGAGATTTGAACCCAGATTGTCTGCCTGGAACCCATGCTCATTCCACGCTGCCTTCCAGCAAAGGGCTGCTGAAGATTCCCCAGGCCTGGGGACTACCCCCCCTTAACCCCATCGGGGTTCTGGGCCCACCTGCCCCCTAGGGCTGTGGCTTCCCAGGAGTGTGTGATGGAGCCGGCTTGGTCCCACAGCCCTACCTGGAGGTAGGGCCTGCCCTGAGGAGGACCCTCAGAGCCCCAGCTCTGCCTCCAGGATCGAGGCTCAGGTGGGCTCCACGGGCCCTAAGCACCAGGCAGGTCGGCCCCCCCAGAGTGCAGAGCCTGCACCAGCCCCCTTGGCACTCATGGAGACTCACTTCCTGGCAGCCACTTCCAGAGGACGCTCCCCCAGACCTCTCCCTTTCCAGAGCCCTCCCTGCTGCCTTCTCCAGACCACCCACAGCCCCAGCAGCCTATCCTGGGTGCTGAGCCCCTCAGGCCCGGCCCCTCTGCTCTCTGAGTCTGTCCCCAGGTCCCTCTGGCACAAAAGCAACCAGTTGGTGAGTGTCTCTGTGTTCGCTGCCAGGCCCAGAGGTGGGCAAGGAGGGCACTAAGCTGAGACTCAGGAGTCCGCCTCAGCGCCCTGTGGCCCTGGGCTGGTGCCTCGGCCTCCCCTGGGCCTCACCGGGCCACGGCCTCCAACAAAGTGTCCAGTGCTCCCAGATCTGCGAGCTCTGCCAGGGCTGGCCTCTGTTCCAAGGGAGGCCGAGGAGACTCCAGCAGCTGGAGGAGCTGTTCCCCCAGGGCACCACCCTCCTGGACACCCGGAGGCTTTCATTTCTAAGGCCTTCTCCCCCGGCTCCCTTCCCCCAGGCTCCAAAGGGCCGGCAGCTCTGAACTCTGATCCCAGCCGGTCCAGCCTGGGTGGGGCCGGAGGTTCTGTGAACAGCCGCAGAAGCTCGTTAACTGAATGTCAACAGGATTAAAGGCTCTGACACTCCAGTAGCTGAGGGCACAGTGCGGTGATGGACAGAGGGGAAGGGCTCCCCAGGGCCAGGGTGCGCATGTGCACACCTGTCTGTAAGCGTGTGTGTGTGTGTGTGTGTGCGTGTGTGTGTGTGAGGGTTTGGGTATTTGTGCGCGTGTGGGAGAGAGAATAAGTTTGCAAATGAAGATTGAGCCCCAAGAAGCCTTCTGCCCTGGGAAGGCTTGGGAGGAGGCTGTGGACAGTGTCCTCAGGGACTCCAAATGGCAGGTTTGTCACTCAAGCAAGGATGAGCTGCATCAGGCACCCACGGGGTGTCAGGCTCCGCACTGGTTGCCGGGGGGGCAGCTGGGAGCTGGAAGAGTCAAGAGAGATGGAGACTACCTCGACTCCGGGGGTCCCGGCCCACATAGAAGCAGGAGGGTCTCTGACCTCGAAAGATCCACACCCTTGGTCGCTGAGGAGTCTGAGGCCCGGAGAGACTGGGGGAGGGTCTCGAGGTCACTCAGCAGGCCAGGCGAAATCGGGTCCTGAGACCGGTGCTCCCCCATACTGCCATACACCGCGCAGGGAACGTGTGCCTGCATGCACGTGCGCGCACGCACACACACACACACACGCACACGCAGATACTCGATGCCTAGTGCAAGGTGTGGAGGACATCCAAGTCTGCTGGGCCAAGCAGTTCAAGGGAAGGTGGCCACAAAGATCGAAGATTTGAGTGCTGGTCCCCTCAACGGAGGAGATGCTGAGGACGAGGGTTTGAGTCCCGGCTCTGCCCTGCTTTGGGGGATGGTCTTGTCAGGGAATTATCTTCTCCGAGCCTCGGTTTCTTCTCCTGGGACAGCAGGATGAGAACAGCAGTTGGTAGGAAGTTTAGTGGAAAGCCCCTGGCCCATAGTCAGCCTGCACGATTCTGCCTTGACTTTCCCTCACCCCGGCTGCATGGGAAGATCCATAAAGTCTCGGTGAATAGCCCTGGCCCTGGGTGAAGTCACATAAAAGGAAAAGGGGACTGGTTGGTGTCCAGTGGTTCCTCCCATGTCCAGCCCTCAGGATTTTCCAGCCATGGAGCCAGGAGCGCGGATGATGGAAATTCCAGGCAGATAGCCCGGGTCCAGTAGGATGGGCCCCACCCAGCCAGCCAGAATGGCACTGCCCCGTCCCCACCGAGACCTCTTCCCCCAGGCACACCACAGGACCCTCCTTGGGGAGGTGCCCGCGGCAGTGAGGAGTCGCAGAGCTACTGTTCCGGAGAGGGCCGGGGACTCTGCTGGCTGCCATCCAGACAGGCAGCCAGCTTGGCCAGCGGGCACTCTGGGAATGTAAATTCAACATTTGGATCATGGGTGTTCCTGGCCCCAAGGGCTGCTGACCTTTCCAGTTGCTGCCTGGGTCCTTCTTCCCCTTCTAGTCCTTGTGACTCAGCCTGGCTGGCCATTAGATGCTGGAGCCTTTTAGAACAGCAGGAGAGGGGAGGGGGGCACTGCCAGGGGCCTTTGGGGAGGGGGCCCTGGAGGTGTGTCCTGCAGAGACCAGCTCGCCCTCCCCTCTTCACCAGGCAGGGGGAGCCCATAGTCCCCTGACTCAGCATCTGCTGTCCCTCACCCCCAGCCAGGATCCCCTCCACCTCCCAGTGCGAGTCACTGCCTGACATGTGGGCTGCCCGAGCCCCTGGATTAGCAGTGACATTGAGCTATTAGTCGCCCCCAGATGCCTGTGACGTCTCCCCAGGGAGTGCCCCATCTCTGCTGAGTGACAGCAATGCTGAGCACACTGTCAGCTTTTCCAGGCTCAGCAGTCAGGCCTGCCTCTTGAGGGGCAGAAACCCTCCCCAGCCCACCCCTACCCCTTCCAGGTCCCAGAGGACCCTTGTCACGGGTGGCTTGGTCAGCCAGCTGGCTGGCACATTCCCTAAGTTGCATCTAAACTACAGTCCATCTACAGACTCTCCAGGAAAGCAGGGTCTGCCCTGGGTCCCAGTTGCATGAAGATGGGGACACCGAGTCACGCCCCCAGCGACTCACAATGAGAAAACCCCATTTACGAATTTTTATTGTCCATCCCACAGATATCTCTTGGACCAGATACTGGGGATGCTTTGATGAATGTTATGGGTTGAATCATGTCACCCAGGGGGTATGTGGAAGCCGTAACCCCCAGGACCTTGGAGTATGACCTGATTTGGAAATAAGGTCACTGCAGATGTCTTCGAGTGAAGATGCAGTCATATGGAAGTAGGGTGGCGTTTTATCCAATATGACTGGTCTCCTTATTAGAAGGAGGGTGGCCATGTGAAGACACAGATGCCTAGAGAGGACCATGAGGCCACAGAGGCAGGGAGTGGAGAGAGGGATTTTCAAGACACCAAGGATGGCTGGCAATGACCAGAAGCTTAGGGAGAGGCGAGGGGGTATTCTCCCCTACAGGTTTCGGAGGAAGCACGCCCCACTGAGCCCTGGATTTCTGACTTCCAGGCCTCCGGAGCTGTAGACCATCCAGCTTTGGCGGTTGGTGGTACTTTGTGACGGCAGAAGCGGGTACAGCGGGTGACGTGGTCCCGGGCGGCCGGACTTCTGGAGCAGCAGAGGGACACAAGCCCCATGAAGCGAGTTAACAAATGAATATATAGTCACAAGACATGGCAACTCCGGAAATAGTAGCTGGCCTTTTATTAAGTGTTTGCTACCTGCCTGGCACTGTTCCAAGCCTTTTTATATACCTCTTTTCATCCCTGCGCCGAGTCTGTGAAGCAGCTCTCCTGATGTCTGTCTCACGGACGAGGAAATGGAGACAGGAAGGTTGAGCAACTTGCCCGAGGCCACGCAGCAGGAATCCGGCAGGGAAGGGGTTTGAACCTGCCGGTGGGCCTTGGATCCCACAGGCTCAGCCTCCGCTCTGTGCTTGGATGAAGGAAGCAAACAGGAAAATAAAGGATCGGGGCGGAAGGCATCTAGAAAGAGAACTAAGGATCCTTTAAATACACATGGGACCAGGTCACTCTCCTCTCATGGGACCTTCAGTGTATCCTGTTTTCGGAGTCCAGGCTCCGCACTTGGATCCTCACCCATCCTTCCAACGGTGGAAAGTGGACACCCGCGGAGGCTCAGGGCTCCGACCGGGGAGGGAGGCTGACCCGAGCGGGAATCCGAATCCAGCTCTGCTGCTCACTAGTGCTCGGACTTCAGAGCTTCGGCCCCTTCTCCTGTGAAGTGGGACTGGGAAGACGATCCCATGGTTGCTGGAGGGGGTCATGAAATAGAGCGAAAGGCAGCCCCACACCCTGAGCCCCCAACAGCCCCTCCCTGGGCCCTCAGCTCCCCCTCACTGGCTCTCCCCCACCCCTCACTGTCCCTCACTGGGCCCCCCACAGCCCCTCACTGGATGGTGCAGCAAAACTGACCGTGACAACTGACAGCTCCCTGTGCCTTTGCTCATGCTGTCCCCTCTGGGAGGCCTTTCTCTCCCTTCTTGGCTTCCCTCAACTTGAAACATGCCCTTCTCTGCTCTCTCCCCTCCCCTCCCCCAGAGTCAGCTGTTCCCTACCAGGGCCTCTCAGAGAGCCTGGAGACGCATCACTGAGAGAAGTCATCCCTGAAGCAGGAATCTGATTTTGTCTTGCCTCAATTTACCCATCCTGGAAGTGCTGCGGCACCTGGCGTCCTCGCTCTGCCTCTGGTCCCCACTGTCTTCTCCCACTTGTCCATTTGCCTACCAGCTGTCCCCCATCACCCTTCCCTCACCGGCTGTCCTGACACCCCCCCCCCCCCGCCAAGTGTCAGCCGGGGTGGGGGGTAGTGAACAGGGGCCTCTCCTCTCTCCCGCCGATGTGCAGATTATACGGCTGTCTTTCCCAGAAAAGAGTGGGTGACAAGGGTAATTAGCTGCCTGCCAGCTAGCCACTCTGAGGAACCAGCTCTGCCCCTGGAGTGGGTGACAGTAGGGCAGGCCTCTTTCACCAACCACTATGGTCAATGTCTCCCTTCCTCCTGAAGAATTCTGGACGCTGGAGCCTTGGGCGTCCTCAGCTCTGAGTCCCTCTTAAGGGGACTTCTCAATCAAGAAGTCTCATCATGTTACAGAGGCAGTGAAAGAAGTTCTGCCTGTGGTCCTAGAAGACCTGGGCTCCAATCCACCCCTTTTTTGCTATGTGACCCTGGGCAAGTCAATTCGCCTGTCTAAACCTGATAAGCATGGGGTGCCTGGGTGGCTCAGTCAGTTACCCATCTGTCTTCAGCTCAGGTCGTGACCCCGGGGTCCTGAGATCGAGCCCCACATCAGGCTCCTTGCCTAGCGGGAAGCCTGCTTCTCCTTCTCCCTCTGCCTGCCACTCCCCCTACTTGTGCTCTCTCTCTCTCTCTCTGTCAAATAAATGAATAAAATCTTTTAAAAAATACAAAAAGAAATTATAAAGTATCATATTAAATGTAGTTGTATTTTGTCTCTTCATTTTGAACAATAATTTTGACTTTTTTTTTTAAGATTTTATTTATTTGAGAGAGAGAGCACAAGCAAGGGGAGAGGCAGAGGGAGAGCGAGAAGTTAGCTCCCCCCTGAGCAGAGAGCCCTCTGTGGGGCTCGATCTCAGGACCCTGAGATCACGACCCGAGCTGAAGGCAGACGCCTAACTGACTGAACCACCCAGGTGCCCTTAATTTGGACTGTTTTAGAAAAACATCTTTTTGAAAAATATTTTTAACATTTTACAGTCTCCATAATTGATCTTTTGGATGAAAACTATATTTTATTTCTTTAGTCTTTCTAGATTACGCCTGTTACTGGAACACGAATTAGTAATTTTGGTGAAATGAAGGCATGAACATTTTTATGGAACAAAACCATAATAATTTATGAATTATGTATATCTTTATTTCGCTGCTTGTCCAAACACAGCCGGTCCATCAACAGAACACCCAAACACACCAGCTTTCGAGCGTATAAAAACCAGAGCTTTATACACACTTTCAACTTCACCACTGCGGAGGTATATTTGTCAAGGTAAGAGACAGGAACATATTTTATTCCACGGCTTGTTTGCTTCATTTTTGAATATTTAGGCATATGGTACGTGGGTCTTCATTTGTGTTCCTGCAAATATTAGAGGCAGATCTGTCTTTTAAAATAAAAGCTTTATTGGGGCACCTGGGTGGCTCAGTGAGTTAAAGCCTCTGCCTTTGGCTCAGGTCATGATCCCAGAGTCCTGGGATCGAGCACCACATCAAGCCCCACATCGGGCTCTCTGCTCAGCGGGGGAGCCTGCTTCCTCCTCTCTCTCTGCCTGCCAAATAAATAAAATATTTTTAAAAATTTAAAATAAAATAAAATAAAATAAAATCTTTACTGATCAATAGTTCTTATACCATAAATGTCACCCTTCTAGGGCCACCCGGGTGGCTCCGTCGGTTAAACGTCTGCCTTCAGTTCAGGTCATGATTCCAGGGTCCTGGGATCCAGCCCTGGGCTCCCTGCTCAGTGGGAAGCCTATGTCTCCCGCTGCCCCTCCTCCCACTCGTTCTCTTTCTCTGTAAAATAAATAAAATCGTTGTTTTTTTTTCAAAAGCTCACTCTTTTAAGATGGGCAACTCGTGGGGCACCTGGTTGGCTCAGTGGGTTGAGCCTCTGCCTTCAGCTCAGGTCATGATCCCAGGGTCCTGGGATCGAGCCCCACATCGGGCTCTCTGCTCAGCAGGGAGCGTGCTTCCTCCTCTCTCTCTGCCTGCTTCTCTGCCTACTTGTGATCTCTGTCAAATAAATAAATTAAATATTTTTTTTTTTAGGGGCGCCTGGGTGGCTCAGTGGGTTAAAGCCTCTGCTTTCGGCTCAGGTCATGATCCCAGGGTCCTGGGATCAAGCCCCACATCGGGCTCTCTGCTCTGCAGAGAGCCTGCTTTCTCCTCTCTCTCCCTGCCTGCCTCTCTGCCTACTTGTAATCTCTGTCTGTCAAATAAATAAATAAAATCTTTAAAAAATAATAATAATTTTTTAAAAAAATATTTTTTTTAAATGGTGGGCAACTCATTGGATTTTAGTGTATGGATAAAATTATATATCTACTACCACCACCTAATTCTAAAACATTCACGTCACCCTCCCCCGCCATGAAACCTTGTTCCCATTAGCTGCCACTTCCCACCCTCCCCTCTTCCCAGCCCCTGGAAATCACTAGTCTACTTCCTGTTTCTATAAACTTGCCGATTCCAGATACTTCATATAAATGGAGTCATATAAGGTGCAGCCTTTCGTGTCCGGCTCATTTCATCTGCCGTCCTGTCTGCAAGGTTCACGCATGCCATAGCAGGTGTCAGGATGTCATCCTTTGCAAAAGCTGAATAGTGTTCCCTACTACGGATAGACGCCCTCATTTGCCCCTTCATCAGCAGACGGGGATTTAGATCGCTTGCGCTTTTTGGCTCTTGTGAATCGTGCCGCTGTGAACATTTGTGTGTAATTTTTGTGTGTACATCTGTTTTCGGTTCGCCTGGTCACATACCTAGGAATGGAATTGCTGGGCCATATGGTGACTCCCTGTTTAACTTTCCGAGGAACTGTCAAAATGTTTTGCGAAGCGGCTGCCCCATTTTGCATTCCCACCGGCACGGCACGAGGGGTCTGATGTCTTCACGTCCTTGTCAGCACTTGCTATTGTCTGTCTGTCTGATTATAACCATCCTCGTGGGCGTGATGCCGTAGCTCAGGGAGGCTTTGATTTGCATTTCCCTGATGACTAATGGTGCTGGGTATCTTTCATGGGCTTGTGGACCATTTGCATATCTTCTTGGGAGAAATGCTTATTCACGTCCGTGCCCACGTTTTAATTGGGTGATTCAGGTCTGGTTTGTACACGGATAGGGCTAGGGCGACGATCAGGACGACCCCACGACAGAAGCCTCATGCTTGCTTCTGCACCAGGCTTCTGTCTTTGCAAAGGCTGTTCTTATCCCCTAGGATGCCTCCTCTTTTCGGCTCTACAGCAAAGCCTCCCTGGTAATCCTTCTTCTTCGGGCACAGAGTGATGCCTGGGCATGGTGCTCCGAGTCAGCGACAGCCCTTGGCTAGGGACATGGGCTCGGGAGCCAGGCTGCCGGGTTCACGCCCAGGCTCTGCCATGCCTCAGCTGTGCCGACCTGAGCTGTGGACTGCTGGGTTTCCTCCTCTCTAAAACGGGCACTGTCATGCCTTCCTTAGAGAGTTCTTAGAAGGATTGATGACAACACCCGTGCAAAGCCTATGGTGTACTGTGTGCCCCCTCACCACCCCTGCCCCAAGCAGAGCACTTCCCATGACCTGGGGGTCACTACTTTTAGGACAGGACTTTTCATTTATGGATGATATTCATTGGAGCAAGCCCCTGGGTTGTTTGGCTGAAAATCGCCTCCCAGGGTCCCAGGGCAGGGATGATACTCAGGCCCAACCTGACACTGTGCCTTGAGCTCTGGAGTCTGGGGTGAAGGCTGTGGGCCCCCCCCCCTCCTCTGGCCCTGAGGGTCCACCCACTCCTCCCCACTCCTCCCCTCTGTGTCACCCATGCTTCCTCCCTCCTTTCCGAGTGGCGTGTGACTGCCCAGAGGACGTGAGAAGCAGCTGGAAAGTGATACAACACCCCTTAATTACCTTTGTTCCTTCTATATCCCAGTGCCTAAATTTAGCCAGCGGAGCCTGGGCACTGGGGACCCGGCTTCTTCCCCCACCAACCCCCCATCCTCAGCAGAAGCAGGAGTATGAGTCCCAGGATGGGACTTCTCCCCTAACACCTGTCCCTTTACCGCCCTGGGGGTGGGTCAGGGACATCTCCAAGAGGCCTGGGGGTGGGGTGGGGGGACACTAGACCCTGGGAGGGACCCTTCCTTCTGCAGCTGCCAGTTGGAGCTACAAGTCATGACGCAGAAGAATGCCACTTGCCAGCCCCCTGCCCTTTGTAATGATGGGGCAGCCTGCGGGGGGAGGGTCAGAGAAAGTGGCCAGAATGTTAGGGACACAGGCTCCGAAGTCAGACAAGCCTGGGTTCTCAGTTTTCACTCCACCACCTGCCAGCACTGGGCAAGTCAGCCAGTCTCCCTGGGTGTTTTCTCATCTGGAACATGGGGACAATCCTAGGATCTCCCAAGTAAGGTGGTCGGGAAATCGAAATGAGATGAAAGGAGCCAAGCACAGAGCGTCAAGCGAGAGCCCAACAGACTCAGCCGCGCTGGCATCGAAGTTGCTGGACGCGTGGAGTGGCCACCCACACCTCTGGCCTTGCCCTGTTCCTTCGCCTCCTTCATGTCCACCTGCCTCTGCTTCAGAAGACACTGAGGCAGAGAGAAGTGAGTTGCCAGGCCCTAGGGAAAACTCAGCTTGCTGACTACAGGGCTGGGACTTAAACCCAGGCCTGCCAGCACCAGAGCCCTCAGCAGTTACGCCCTCCTGTGCGTTGTTTTGGCAGGGGGCCTCACCTCGTCAAAGCTCGTCCCAAGGCCCACTCCTTCCAGGAAGTCCTCCTGGCTGGCTCTAATGCAGGTCCCTCCTTGTTCTCTAGGGGCAGAGCATGTCTGGGGCCGACCATGACCCACTCCCAGGCTTCAGGACAAATTCTCGAAGAGGAGGGCTTGCTTGTTGCCTCCTTGAGTCTTCGAGGTTGCAGGACAGAGCCGGCGTGAACTACGAGTCTCTGCTCTTTGGGGTAAAGAGACAAAGGGGGAAATAGCAGGTGGGAAGAGAAATGGAGCTGGAGCAGTATCAGGTGTGGGAAAGTGTGCACCCCAGAGACGGGGGACAGGGGCTTCACCCCAGAGCCAGGAGGGCAAGCAGTCCTGGTCAGGGCTGGGGTCGGGGTCAGTCAAGCCTGGGATCCATACCCTCATTTCTGGGTCTCTGGGCCTCAGTTTCTCATCTGTAGAATGGGGCAGTAAATGTGGGCCTCCTAGGGGATGAAGAGATGGGAGTGTGTCCCAGTCCTGTGTCCCTCACGGCCTTCAGCCCTGTGTCACAGCTAGACAGAGCCTGAACCTCCCCTTTTGCCTGAGGTAGCCACTCAGGTATGGCCTCTCTGCTTGAGCAGCTCTCTTTTTCTTTCTCTCTCTCTCTCTCTCTCTCTCTCTCTCACACACACACACACACACACACTCACACACACTGTCCCCACTTCTTGGCCACGATGGATCTCACAGGCACAATCCCTCAGGGACGCCGGATGGGGGGGTGGCACGAGGCCACCGGCCCATCTCTCCTGCACCGGTATGGTCTCCCCATGGCCTCTCAGTGCCAGGCTGTCATCAGGCCTCACCAGCTCTCATTCCCTCACTGATAGGGCCCTTTCATCATCCCAGGCCACAAGTGAGGACAACCGGCACAAAGAGGTTAAGGAATGTTCCAGAAGGACCGAACTTAAATTCTGACCCAGGCAGTCTGGTTCCAGAGTCTGTGCTGGAAACCACTACCCTCCTCTGCCTCCCCTGAGGAGACCTTGTCTGGGATGGGCTGGAGTCATCTGACAGCCTTCCGAGGTGGGAGGCCCCTCGGGGCGTGCGCCGGGACAGTGTTTCTGAGGTAGCGAGCGCCTCGAAGGTTTGATTCTTCACCGGAAGCTCCTCTCACTGAGGGGGTTCGTTGACTTGGGGCTTCTCCCTTGTAATAATACCTCCTCCCAGCAGTAGAAGTAGTAGTAATTACACAACCAGGAACTCATACTCTATTAGCCCCTTTTGTGCATGAGGCAACCGTCCTCAAACTTGACACGCACTAAGTCGCTTCATGTGTGTAGCAGCCCTGAGACGAAGGTACTGTGAGTTTCCTTGTCAGGATGAGGAAGCCCAGGCTCAGAGAGGTTAAGGTCTTAGGGGACCCCCAGAGCTGGAATCAAACCCAGGCAGCAGGCTCCCAGCATTCTTCCATACGGCGCTTTCTGGCCCCCTGCCTCCTTCTGCCGCCCCTGGTGCGGGTCCCCCTTCTCCTCCGCCCCCAAGCTGGGAACCCTTGTCCCCCACCCCCGGGGAGGCCTTCCCAGAATAAGGAGGAGTGGCGGAGGCAGCCCCCTCAGCGCGGGGAGGAGGGGCAGGCCTGGCCTCTGTCACAGCCCAGGACGGTCCTGGCAGACACCCCCAGCTGCCCCCCACCCCGGTCCCCAGTCCTCCCTCTGCAGGAGTGGCCTGGCCAGCTAGCTCCGGAAGCCCTACAAGCCTCTACTGAAAGCAAACAAACCCAGGGCTCAGAGACAGAATGGCCTGAGCTGAGCCCCCGGTGAGGCGGACGGAAATGTTTTCCTAGCTGCCTCCCTTTCTCGACACCGCTCCCGCCCTGGATCCAGTAAGTGGCATGACCGCGCAGAGCAGTGCCCAGGCCCTGAAGGATTGCTCCCTCGTTTATGCAAGGAGAGGCCTGTTCCCGTAAAGGGCGCCATTAAATCCTGAGCCACCAGCTGGGTTCTCCTGTCTCCGTGTCAGCCGAGGAGCAGAGAGGGGGCGCTTGTCCAGTCCCCCTGTGGAGGTGACCACGACAGGGTCTTCACTAAATGGCAACTTCACGGGGTGCCTGGGGGGCTCAGTGGGTTAAAGCCTCTGCCTTTGGCTCAGTCATGATCCCAGGGTCCTGGGATCGAGCCCCGCATCGGGCTCTCTGCTCAGTGGGGACCCTGCTTCCTCCTCTCTCTCTCTGCCTACTTGTGATCTCTGTCTGTCAAATAAATAAATAAAAATCTTTAAAAAAATAAATGGCAACTTTAATAGTAGTATTATTATGTCCCAGAGATATGGCAGAGATGAGACCACACGACCTTGTATATTGGGGAACGACCCACCTGGGAACGCCAAGGGGGTTAACCGAAGTTTCTCTCACGAATACTACCTTTGCCTCTAACAGCGAGGGGCTCTTATCTCTGGTTCTTTTGTGGGTCTCAGGCTGGGAGACAGGGGCCTGAGTCATGGCATCCAGAACGCCAGGCATGTCCGGACGGGGATCCTGGCCGCGGGAGCCAAGCTCTCTCACAGTGTTGCGTGTTATCTGCAACAAAAGCACCTTTTCTTCCTTCCTTCCTTCCTTCCAGCGCATCCCTAAACATCCTATTGGAACTGCAGGGAAGGAAGACTCTGGAAAGGGTCTGGTGAGCTGGGGAGATGCCTGCAGTGGAATTGTAGCACGCCTGTTGGTACGGCTGAAGAGGTGTAAGTACCCCTGGGGTTTTCCTTTTCTTATTTTCGTTGATGGATGTCAGTGACGGAACAATGGGGTGTAAGGGCTTTTGAGGTTCATTGCTGACCCGCAATGTTGTTTAGGCTTATGTTCAGTTGAAGGAGATAGAAAAGTCCAAAGAAATAGTCCATCACATAATACAGAAGTTATCTTTTTCTCCCAAGTGAACAACATTTGGCAGAATCGAGTCTCAGACTAACGTGGCAGCTCCACAGGTATCAGAACCCAAGTCACTTCTTGGCTGCTCGGTACCTTATGATCCAATATGGCTGCTCCAGCTCCCACAATCACATACATATTCCAGACAGCAGAAAGGAAGACAAGGCACAACTCACTGGGGAGGAATGGCCATGTGCTTCCTGTCCCTACACCTCAGGTAACCTGGGACTGTCCTTGCCTTGTTACTGTTACTCTAGCTCCCAGTCACACAGCCAGAACCATCCTGAAAGCAACACCCCAAGCCCTTATTCTGGCATTCAAGGCCCTTGGCCCTTGGGTTTCCTCATCTACCACGAATGCAGCCTTTGCCCAACCACTCTTACCTGCCTCCTTCATTTCTTGCTTCCCCAGATCGTGCCCTCTGCCTGAATGCCCCCTTCTGGACCTCCTCTGCCAGGGGACTTCTGTTCAACCCCAAAGAGTCACCACGGAAATGTTGCTTTCTCAGGGCAGCCTCATAGCACCCTTCTCAGGGGAACCAGAATCCCTTTCTCCAACCCTCCCTTGGGCTTCCGGAGCCTTCCGTCATCCCTCTATTTATAGCCTGTTCAAGTCAGGTGCCACTGGACACATTGCTGGGAGGGAGGGAGGGGCCCTAGGCTTGGAGAGCAGGTTCTGTGACCTGCCTGGGGGAAGGGCTGGGATTTTCCAGGACAGCAACTCTGGCTTGAGGTCCCTTCCTTCACAGTGGAAGCAACCTCACCACTGCCGACTGGGGGGCAGTTGTCCTGTGCCCTGGGGCCTAGGCGTGCCCATCCATGACTCCTAAACCCAGGCCTGGGCCTGACCCCGCCTCTGTCACCATCACTGACCTGAGAATTGGCGGTGGGGTTAATGTCTCTGTGCTGGGGAGGGTCCTAGTCAGAAAGGGCCCCCCCTGGGTGAGGAGGCAGGGCTGGCTGCAACTCTGGGGAGTCAAGGGGGTGCTCTCCGTGGACGTTCAGCTTCCCTCCTGCTTCCCTGGCAAGTCCAGGCCACCTGCCATGGATGGTGGAGAGGCATCGGCCCTCCAGGAAGCCAAGCAGGGAGAGAAGGGCCCTGCAGCCCCACACTCCATGTCACTGTCCCCTGTCGCCTGCCCTCAGCCAGCTCAGCCCCTCCTGGATTCCACAGTACCTCTTCGCTCAACACCAACTCATACTGGATCCTTCAGCCTGTCCAGGCCATCGCCTCTCCCGATCTCCAGATCACAGGCTTCCCACCTTCATCCTCAAGGCCTCTCCCTACCCTGGTTCCCCAGTGGCTCCGCCCCGCCCCCCTACACTGACAAATCTGAGTTCTGAGTCAGAGTGACCCCTTCTGCCCCAGCCCCCACCTACACACCCACTTTCAGATAAAGACAGTGACGCCAATGCCAAGGGCCTGTCCCAGCTGCCAGCGGAGGGCCTCCCCTTCGCCCTCTCATGAGCCCCCAAACCTGGCCCTGACCTCCTGGAGTGAGCCCTTGACCCTTGAGTGCCTGGAGAGTCACTCTCCGGAAGACTCGGCCTCGTGGTCACCATGGAGGCTCACAGCCCCAGGGGGCCAGGATCCTCCTCTTTGCTACGGGCCATGTGGCAGGCTGAGTCCAGCGAACCTGCACAGAGCCTCACCTGAAACAGGACCGGGATCCAGCATTTAGAATCCGACAGGCCTGGCTGTGTGAACTCCGGCAAGCCACTGACCCTCTCTGAGACTCTGATTCCAGTCTGGCACACGGGGCTCCCAAGGGACCAGGGGGCCCGCACCTCCCTGGGGGTTTGAGACCCCTCTCTTCCCTCCCTCACCCTCGGACGATCACGGCAAGAGACTCCTTCCTTCATGGGGCTGGGGTAGAAGGGGGAGGGAGGCCTAGTGTGCCTTCCCACCTTTCCCCAGGAGCTGGCCTCCAGCTCCACGGAGCTTAGAAACCACCGAGTGGGGTGGAGGTGACTACCTGGCCGGTTTGGGATCTAGGTGTTTTGTGTTGAGGAGGAGAAACAGTCTAGGGCGCCTCCTAGTGGACACCAAGAAAATGTCTACCCTGCCGGAGGGCAATTAAGGGTTTTGGGTCCAGCCCCTAAAGCAAGGCTCTCCGCTTGGAGTTGGGGTCCAGCACCCACCCATCACTGCTGACTGTGGCAAAAGCCACCCCCGTCAGGGAACCTCAGTTTCCTCATCCACAAAACAGATGATGAGCACACCACCACCGCGGAGGACCACAGCGAGCCTCCTGTCGGGTGGCTGGGCAACGCCACCTTGCCCCCTACAATGCTTTCCAAGGTCTGGAGAGGCTGCTCTTGCTCTAAGGGCTGCAGTGAGCTGGTGGCTGAGTCAGGGTGAGGAGCCAGGGGCTCAGCCTCCTGGTCCAGCGATCCTTCCACTCCTGGGTGCTGTCCAATGTGACCTTGGACTCCCCGGGCCTATTAATTCCTCTTGGTGGCTCTGGGTGGTTTCAGATGTTTTAGCACTATTAACATATCTGTCCCAGGAACTAGCTAGCTTATGACCACAGCCAATTAACCTGCCCGCCAACAGTGATGTCTTTTCCAGCACCTACAGGGATACCTCTGTTCCCATCTCTTTCCAAAAGACAGAAGTCTTGCGTGAGCCTGGAGGTGGCTGTGATGTCCCTCCAGCGGGGTCCCCTCAGGTCCTCTGCCGGGAAGCAAGGCTGACCTGCTCGGCCAGCCTCCACGGCCCTGGTGTTGGGATCTCGCTGCAGTGCCAGGCTGGGAACTGTGTGCGTGCGTGTGTGCGTGCGCGCGCGTGCGCGTGTGTGTGTATGTTGTGGGGGGTACTGAGGGGAGAAGGGGGATGTAAAAGGGGAGCCCAGAGCTCCAGCCTCAGAGGGCCAGTCTATCTGATCTGTCATGGAGGGAGAGGGGCCCTAGGGAAAAACCACTCCCGAATCCCAGTTCCTTCTGGGTGTTGTTGGGGGCGAATCTGGGGCATGGAGAGACTGACTGGCAGGGAATTAGGCCAGCCAGGTGCGGTGGCCCAGCAGCTGTGCGCAGAGCGAGCTGGAGCTCTCCCAGCTCCCTTGCGCTGGGTCCCTCTCCGTGCCACCCCAGAATCCTCTCTTATGTCTCCGGGAAGGCCCCAGGGCTCCCTGGAATCTGACGGGGCCCCACTCATCAACCCACACCTGCAGTGACACATCCAGCTTCTAAGAAACTTCCTCGAATACACAGACCCAAGGCAAAGACAGGGACTGCGTGACCACACGACCCGGGAGACATTCGCACAGACACGCAGCCACAAACACACTCAGGCAAAAGGGAAGGGGAGGGTCTAAGGGGCAGGCAGGCCCTTGGGGAGTGGGCTGAGAGCTAGCGGTGTAGAGTGGGGGAAGCCATGGGGGTTCCAAGCAAAGGGAGCTCTGCCCGCTCCTGGCCAGATCGCCTTGTCCAAATCCCCACCACAAAGCAGCTCAGTGGTCCTGAAGCTGGTAACCTGAGCCGAAGCCTGGACAGCCACATCCAGGAGGCCCTTAGCCCCGCCTCTCCTGGTACCCCAGCTCAATGGGGTACTTTCTCCCTGCTAACCCCTCACCCACCTCTCTGGCTGCCAGCTCTGATCTCCCATCCTTCCCCTCTGCTCCCCTCCCCTCTCTGGGCCAATACCCTCCTTGCCTTTGCCCAGTTGTCCTTGGCCTGCCCCCTCCCACTGCGTCCCCCTTTGCCTTTACCCCTGTCCGTGACAAACTCCAGCTCATTCCCCAAGGCCCAACTTTGTGCCTCCTCTGAGAAGCTTTCCTGCCGCTCTCTCAGAGACAAAGTTAATCTCAGCCTCCTGGTGCTCTGGGGGACGCTTGCTCGGACTTCTGCCTTCACTCAGAAGGCTTCCTGATGGAATGTTCCGGGAATGCACCTGACTCCTGGCCCTGCTGAGAAGCTTGTCTTTTCTGGTGTGTACCAAGGGCACCAGGAAGCTTTGCAACACTTTTAACCAAGCTGAGCAAGGATCGGATTTGAGATTGAGAAAGGTCACCGGGGCAGCTTTCGGCAGGGAGAGGGAGTGGCGGGGGGCGGGCAGGTGGGGAGGTGGGCAGAGTCAAGATATTCAGGGTACAACCTCCCCACAGCCGGTATTTCCCAAGCCTGGCTGTGCACTGGATCCCTTGGGGGAAATTAAAAAATAAATAAATAAATAAATAAATCCCTAAGCTCTACCCCAGTTACACCTAAATAGGGTCTCAGGGGTCAGGCCCAGAATCTATTTTTTTTAAGTAGTAAAAAAACAACATAAAAGTCTTGACCATTTTTAAGCGAACAGTTCAGTCATGTTAAGCACATTCACCTTGTTGCAAAGCCACGATCCAGAACTCTTTCCAGAAGCTTTACACCCGTTAAGCAGCTCCCTTCCAGGCCCCCCACTCCTGGCAACCTCCGTTCTCCTTCCTGGTCCTGTGAATGTCACCTCTTTAGATGGGTGAAATTATATAAGTGGAATTAACTGGTATTTGTCTTCTTGTGACTCAGAATCTACATTTTTTTTTTTCCAGGATCTGTATTTTCTAAGCTCCTCTAGCAGTTCAGATACAGCTGGTGTGAGGCCTGGAGTTTGGAAACCACTGTCCATGTTATGCAAGCTGGAAGGTACCCACTCTGTCACGCTGCTCTTAGCAGCAAAAATCAGATCCTAGGACCTCTGACCTTGAGTACATGTTCCCTGTGACCGCAGGGGAGAATTTTCTTCCACACAGGCCCTTGTAGTCTATGGAAGTCAGACCAGCTAATAAGTCAACAAACACCCCCAAATGATTATTACTTTTCATGCCCTATTTTTTTTTAAAGATTTTGCTTATTTATTTGACACAGAGAGAGATCACAAGTAGGCAGAGAGGCAGGCAGAGAGAGAGGGGGAAGCAGGCTCCTCACTGAGCAGAGAGCCCGATGCGGGGCTCGATCCCAGGACCCTGAGATCAGGACCTGAGCCGAAGGCAGAGGCTTTAACCCACTGAGCCACCCAGGTGCCCCCAATGCCCTATTTAATATAATGTTTTGGATCTTGGCTACTCCAGTCTGGTACCAAACCAGCAGCATCAACACCCTTGGGAGCTGGTGAGAAATCTGGGCTCCCAGGCCCCTCCTGGCTGTGTGTACAGTGAGTTTGGGAAGCCCAGTTTCGGGTTTATGGAGTGAGGTCTGCTGGGAGCTGGGGGAAGGAGGCTTGACCCCAGAGATCCCCCCCCCCACCCCGCTCACCCAAGGAGGGGTCGTTGACAGGCTAGGGAGGTGGCCCAGACTGAAGGAGGCTGGGTTTTTTCTCTGCCATCCCCTGCCACTGACCTTTGAATGAGGCTATCTGTCCCTACATGCCTGTCAAAGGCCATCTGACCCAGGGCAGGCCCTGCTGGCTTAGCCCCTGGCCCTCGATCACCTGCCTCGTGGTCAGCTCTCCCCAGCCTTGGCCACACATTCCTAGGCCTTTGGTGTCTGCCTGGGGAAACCACTGTGTCCTTTGCAGCCTGGCTCAGGGAGAATGGCCCTGCACTTGGCCTGATCCAGACCCTTCCAGCAGGGTACCCACTCTCTCGACATGCCCCACCTGGTCCTCACGATGACCTAGAGAGGGGGCACTCACATGATGGCTCCCCGAGTACCTATGAAGCAGCAGGCACTGGGGAGAGGCCAGGTCCTCCCACGACCCCGTGAGGACGCCACAGGGATGTTTCACATTGGGCAGATGAGGTAACGGAGGCTCAGGAAGGTGAACTGATTTGTGCACTGCTCCATAACTACTAAGTGACAGCATCAGGATCTGAATTTAAATCAGCCTGTCAGGTCTGAGTGCTTAACAGAGATGTCTCTGTCCTTGATGTCCTTTTACAGAGGGAGACACTGAAATTCAGTTTTATGACCTGTCTGAGGTCTTATCTGCTAAGTGCTGGCCCAGAGTCTGGAACTCAAGACTGTGTCTGCCAGGCCCTGAATTCTTAACTGGTAAGTCCTCTTTCTTCCTCTCTCCCTCCCTCCCTCCCTTTCTTTCTTTCTTTATTTGTTTTTTATTTATTTACTTGACAGAAAGATAGAGAAAGCCAGAGAGCACCAGCTGGGAGAGTGGCAGAGGGGGAGGAAGAAAGAGGAGCAGGCCCCCCGCTGAGCATGATTATGACCCAAGCTGAAGGCAGGTGGCCTAACCGACTGAGCCACCCAGGCGCCCCAAGGCTGCTTTCTTCACCCCATCGTACAGACGTGGGAGTTGAAGACTCCGAAGCGGAGGCATGTGACTCCCGAGCGCTGGTCTGTCCACCCCATTTCCTGCTGCCTGTGCTCATCCATGGCATCGGGCCCCTCCATCCGGGCTGTCATCTTAGCAGTCACGACACCGACAGCCAGGGCACCCCTGAGCCACAGCTGCAGCCCAGAATGTGTGGGGAGCCCAGCGCCTTGGGGAGGAATGGAAGGAAAAGTGACACTTCCCAGCCCCACGGCTGGGATCCCCCGAGAGGGGGAGAAGATCGCACACCTGGGCTCCAGAGGTGGCTGCAGACAGCCACCACTGGGGGATCAGGAGGCAGCGGAGGTGGGGATGGAAACTGACAGCCACCGCTGGGCACCCAGCACAGCCTGGGTGGAGGCTGGGGCGGGGCTGCGGAGCTCCTGGGGCCACCCCCTGACTGGCCAGGCAGGAAGGGTCCAGCAGCTTCGAGCGGGCTCCCCATAAGAGGGCAGGGTGTGTGGGAGCTACAGCATGGTTCGGAAAGCCGCTGGACCCCTCACTGGGTGAGTTGCTTGACCTCTATGGGCCTCAGCTCCTCATTTGTGAACTGTGGATGGTAACAGCATCTCTGGAAGGCAGAGAGCCTTAAGAGCGTGTATCCGGAGCCCAGGACCCAGTACATATCACCACGGGGGCTGCCCGAGTCTACGAGGCAATTTGCACCTGGCTGCTGTGAGGGGACAGACAAATTATAAATAGGAAAAGCATGAAGGGCCTGACATACAGCAAGCTCCATGTCACTAGTAGGTATTATTACCAGGAGCAGGGCTGGCTGCGTAAATTGCAGAGCCCAGTGCAAAATAAAAATGGGGGGGGGGGCTTTTAAAGCAATTATTAAGAATTGCAAGACAGCAACAGCAGAGCAGCGAACCAAGCATGTAGCCCTGTGTGACTATCCTGTTGCACTGGGGAGCTGGCCCTTACTGGGGCCCAGGAAACGGGGGTCCTTATAGCTGCACAGCCATCTGTCCTGGGGAAGGCTACCCACCTGCTCAGCGCTGGAGCTGGGTGGTGGTTTCTCCACTCCTGCCTCCCCTGGTCTCCAGATTATTCCAGGAAGCCCCTCCGCCCCTCCTTCCGGCCGATGAGCTCCTGAGAGCCCCCTCTCGGTAGCCCAGCCCCAGATTCACTTGTCCTGCATGACCGAAGCACTTGAGTCTGCCCTGGGCTTGGAAGCCTTCCCAACAGCCCCAGAGTCCTTGCGTGTCTGGGCCTTTGGAGATCATCTCCATGCGCACCCCCTGCCCCCCAGGATGAGAAGGCTCTGCCCAAGGAAGCACAGGACCCAGAGGCAGGACGAGAGAAAGACCCTACCTCAGACCCCCAGCCTAGGAGTTCTGGCTCTCAGAATGGGCTCAGACACAGCAGGGGACTCCAGGTTCTGTGGTGGGAGAAGTGTGGGCTAAGAAGGGACATCGGCCCATAGGTCAGCCTGTGCTGTCCCCGGAGGTGGGCATGAGGGAGTTGCCATTCTCTTGGCTTCTCTGTGTTTTCTGCAATTGCTTTTGTACAAATTGCTTTTGTAATAACAGGGGGAAAAATCATAACTGAACCTTCATTGGAGGAAAAGCAGCATTCTCACAGGACCCAAGAAGACAAGGCTTTGCTACAAAGTGTATTCAGAGAGAAGACAATTAAGAATACAGAGATGGTGGGACGCCTGGGTGGCTCAGTTGGTTGGATGACTGCCTTCGGCTCAGGTCACGATCCCGGAGACCCGGGATCGAGTCCCGCATTGGGCTCCCAGCTCCACAGGGAGTCAGCTTCTCCCTCTGACCTTCTCCTCGCTCATGCTCTCTCACTGTCTCTCTCTCAAATAAATAAATAAAATCTTAAAAAAAAAAAAAGAATACAGAGATGGTGAGATTAGAACAACCAAGGTTGTGATAAGTCCTGTGGCTCAGCCCTCAGGGCGAACCCTGAGGGGCTCTGAGATTACGGCTGGGGGCTGGAGTGTGTGTGTGTGTGTGTGTGTGCGCGCGTGTGCTCGCGCACCAGTGCCTGTGTATGGTGTGACTGCGGGAGTGTGGGAGTGAAGCCATCCCAAGGTGCCATCCCAAGCCTGCCAATGGCCCTGCTGCGTCTCCCTGTTGGAGCTGGTTTCCTCTGTAATAAACCAGAGGAAACAAGGTTTGCTTCACAGCCTGTAGCGGTGGGGATAAAGAAAAGAAACCTGCACAAAGAGCACATAGTAGGTGTCCAGCCGCTCACAACCGCCCCCTCCCTACCCCCAACACTGACCTAGTGCCTGACAGTTTCAGAAGCGGGTCCTCACTGTGGTCTGTGGCCTGACCCCAGCGGGGAGCCGGTGGCATCCGCAGGGGAGGCCAGGACGTTCTGGCCCGTCACCATCCAGCCGTCACCATCCAGCCGGGCCCTCTCCCTCCCTCTCCTCCAAGTTCACCAGTGCCAGCCGGAGCCCTTGGAAGGACCCTCGAGCCGCCATTTGGTGGAGCGTGGAGACCCCTAGTGGCCTCATGGGGTATTGCACCTCTCCGTGTGAAGCCTCCCACTGGGAGGGGAGGCGGCTCTCCCCACCTGGGTCTTCCCTTTACGGCTCTCAACAAACATTTCTTGAGCCCCTGCTAAGTGACAGGGCTCATGCTAGGTGCTGCGGTGGCAAAGAGGACATGATTCTCACCCCAGAGGAGCCCACCTCCTCCAGAGCTGCTGAGGCTGGGCTACCCCACTCCTACCCCCACGTACAGTCACAAAGAAGTCAGGAATCGGTGCGGAGCCTTCTGGCAAGACACAGCATCTCCCGTGTCTTGCTCTCCACATCTGCCTCGTGGGAGTGGTGTCCCACACAGCCCCTGGAATGAGCAAGAGTTTAAAAATGATTATGATACTGGGGCACCTGGGTGGCTCAGTCGGTAAGCATCTGCCTTCGGCTCAGGTCATGACCCCCGGGTCCTGGGATGGATCCTAACACCAGGCTCCCTGCTTGGTGGGAAGCCTGCTTCTCCCTCTCCCTCTCTCTCTCTCTCCTCCTGCTTGTGTTCCCTCTCTCTCCATCAAATAAAATAATTATGATACTAAAAGCACAAAAAAGGACAGATGAATTTGAGCCGGGGGTCACACCCCTTCGCTCCCCTCAAAGCATGTTACAAACTGCTAGATACTTGCTTGAAACCATGCTCGCAATGTGCGGGGCACTGGAAGAAGCCCTTTGCAGGCGGCATCTCACTGATGTCCAGCCGGTGGATACGGTAAGCCGAGGCTCAGGGAGGTTCAGGTGAGTAGGCACAGTGGGGATGTGAACCTAATCTACCTGGCCCCACGGCCCATGCTCTGGGGCAATAAGGCTGTCCATCTGCCTAGAGGCTTCCCGTGACTTGCCAAGCAAATTTACTCACCTCTCTGGGCTTCAGAGCTCTCCTGGTCAGGCCAGATGTTTTGCAGTGTTTGTTGGTTGTGGGTGCTGGGTTCACTTGCTCCAAGTACATCCCAGGCCCTGGGATTTTTAAACTTCCCAGGTCGTTCTCATGGGCATCGAGGGTGGAAGAAGACCTTCCAGGCCCAGGTATAGCGACTGGACTTCATTCTGCTCGGTATGAAGACTGTGGAGCTCTCCTCCCTCCTCCTGGGCCCAGGTCTTCTCAATTACCTTTCACTCCTTATTTATTACATAAGATTTTCCCCTTTAAAGTTATGGTTCAGTGGGCTATAGTATGTTCACATGGTTGTGCAACCACCCCTTACGACATTGAAATCACCTTAGAAAGTCCCTAGGCTGGGCTCATTATCCCTCTGTCCAGCCCCTAGCAATCACTGATCTACTTTACGACCCTACAGATTGACCCTATTCTGGACAGTTTACATAAATGGAATCATACAATCATATATGGCCTTTTGTGTCCAGCTTCTTTTGTTTACCATCCTTTTTTTTTTTCTAAGTCATCTCTACACCCAACATGGGGCTCAAACTCATGACCCCGAGATCAAGAGTCACACGCTCTTCCGCCTGTGCCAGTCAGGCGCCCTACACCGTATTTTCAAGGTTCATCCATGTCCCACTACTTTATTCCATTTTATGGACAGATAATATTCTCTTGTCTGGATGTACCACACTTGAAAATCCATTTATCACTTAACAGATGATTTTAAGGCTCTCGTATTCTCTTGGCCAAGAGAGGTGACTTGATTTACCCAGGTGGGTGGGTGGGGGGCCAAGAGAGGCACCAGGGAGTCAGAACACTGCCTCTGGAGCCTGCATGAAGGAAAATCCAGCGGGGAAGGGTTGTGAAAATCAACCCCAAAGACCTCCCAGGGGCACAGTGGGCACCCCTGTGCACCCCTGTCCCTCCACATCTCTCAGAGAAAATCAGCTACATTGTCAAGGCATGACCGAACAATGGAAAGCAGAGGTCACTGCCGTGTCTGACAATATAATTTGTCATGCAATCCAAGGGAATACCATGGAGTCAAAAATGACGCATTCTCGACCAACTTCTATTACCCTTACGACGCCAAGACCGTGTGCGCATGTCACCCATGCAGACGCACCCAACCCTTGGAGCCACCCCGTGAGGCAGATGCTCTTAGGATTCCCATTTTAAAGGAGGACACAGAAACAGGGAACGGCTAAGGAAAGAGCTCGTTCGCTGTCCAGCAGCTAGAAGTGGTGGCGCTGAGATTTGAACCACGATCCACATGCTTAACGTCTCTGTTTTACCCTCTCTCTGAGGGTGGGCAAAATGGTTACCAAGGGGAGAAACCATTCACAGAATATTGGCTCAGCCAAGGAATCGGGTTAGGGCAGAGTACGTGAAGTATGAATCAAGACTCGAAGGAAATACGCCCCATGGCAAATAGGGAAGGAAGCTCTCTACCCCTTTGCAGTGGGGATCATTTTTGCTTTCTGCTTTGTGATTGTGTTCCCAATTTTCTACAAAGGAGTGTGTTTTTGTTCTCAGGAAGAGAAGTATTTTATTTGGCTCCCTTTTAAAAAATAAACAGCTTGCATATTTTGCTGGCAGGGATCAACCCGGGGTACCCCCAGTTGAGGGCAATTCTGCAGGATTTCTCAAAGCTGCAGATGCCGTTGTCTGTTGACTCAGCAATCTTGAGTCTACATTTCATCCTACAGGTCGCGCTGTGCTCGGATGCTGTATGAGGTTACTCACTGCAGCCTTGTTGATGATAGCAAAAGAGCGGAAACCACCTCAGCAAGCATTTTAGAGAGATTTTGGTTGAATAAACTCTAAAAGGAATAATATACAACAGTTAAAAAAAAAGACCAAGGAAGCGTCCTAGACTGCTAGGGAAAGAGCATTGAAATATTTTTAATGAAAAGGGCATGATTCAGAACAGTGTTTTCACAATGTTACTTCTGTGTCAGAAAGAAGGGAAGGGAGAAAGAATATTTTGTATCTTCTTGACAGCAGGGTGAGAATCGAGAATCGAAATATCTCCCATCCAGTCCAGTATAGAACAGGCTACAGCTGAGACACCCAAGAAACTGAAGAAGGGCTGCCTGTAGAGACAGGAAAATGGGGGTGAACAGGACAGGGGTGGGAAGGAGGCTTCCCAGCCTCTGCCTTTTTTGATTGTTTTCATTTTTGAATCATAGGATCATATTGCCTGGTGAAAAAAAAGGATAGTTTTTAAAGAGACCACATCCAAGGTGGTGGCTTCCAATCCCTGCTCCCTCCACCAACCCCCCCCCCCAACTTGGGGGGGCATGGGGACAGCTTGGGGAGGAGAGGGCTTGGGGGATTGTGGCAAGCTCTAGGTGTTGGGGACAACCCCCTTGGGGCTGCACTGTCAGTCAGTGGTGCTTCAGCTCAGGGGTAAAGCCTCAGACCTTCTTGGGGGCATCACCTCCATTGTATTGGCTCAGGTATGCAGAAGAGGACAAATTGTATGGGTGAGAGTATTCCTCCCGTCCTCAAAGACCCCTCAAGCTTTCTATTGGGGACCAAGGGCCTGGGGCTTCCTCAGCTGCCTTGGCTTGGCACGGTGCTGGCACATAGTAGGTATGCATTTGGTATACATTTGCTTAATTAATTGCTCTCTCACCAGCCTGATTAGCTCACCCTTGGGGTGGTAAGCCTCTTACTCACCCAGATCTGCCCCAGCGGCTTAAGCCATTCAGTTGCTGGTACGTGGGGCCATATTACTTTAATCAGATAATCAGATTACTCCCTTCCCTTGCATCTGGCCGAGACCCGGCACTACAGAAAGGGAAAGGAAAGCCTGAAGTTTCCATCCCACTGGGTAGACATTTATCCCATACCTGCCATACGCAGGCCCCAAGCCTAGATGCAGCAAGGCAGCATCATGTTGGACTTCCTCTCCTGGGGCGTCCATTCTCTGCAGCCCCTCTGCAGGGGTGATTCGCCATTGCTAACATTTATGAAGCAGGCACACATGTAAATCTCTTTGGCATGCAGCATCTCTCTTGTATGGAAAAGTGCTTTCATTATTCAAGGCCTGTAGGCCCAAGGGACACGAACCTAACTCAAACTCACTGAAGCAAGAGGAGATTTTATTGGCCCACATCAACTGAAGGTTGGTAAGGCTTCAGGTATGGTGTGATCAAGGCTCTGGCTATTTCTCCATCTTCCTCTGTATCCTCTTTGTGCTCATGCTGGGTTCCCTCGTGGCTGAGATATAGCCACATAGCAAGGCCGGTATGTTTCCTTGTCTGTGTCCAGCAGAAGAGAGACTAAGCTTCCCGGGGCTCTGTCCCAAGAATAAGGAAGAGTCTGGGGCACCTGGGTGGCTCAGTGGGTTAAAGCCTCTGCCTCTGGCTCAGGTCATGATCCCAGGGTCCTGGGATTAAGCCCCACATCAGGCTCTCTGCTCAGTAGGGAGCCTGCTTCCTTCCCTCTCCCCCGCCTACTTGTGATCTCTGTCAAATAAATAAATAAAATCTTAAACAAACAAAAAGAATAAGGAAGAATCTTTCCCAAAAGCTGCAAGTGAGCCTCACCTCCCATCTCCTTAGCAGAAATTGGCTTACACCTGTCCATCCCACAATCTGGCAGTTCTCCAAACTAGGGCTGCACATCATAGTCACACAGGAAGTGTTTTGAAAAATTACCTGGGGTGCCTGGGTGTTTCATTCGTTAAGCGTCTGCCTCTGGCTCAGGCCATGATCCCAGAGTCCTGAGATTGAACCCCACATCGGGCTTCCTGCTTGGCAGGAAGCCTGCTTCTCCCTCTCCCACTCCCCCTGCTTGTTTTCCCTCTTTTGCTGTGGCTCTCTCTGTCAAATAAATAAATAAATAATTTTTTTTTAAAAAAAGAAAAGAAAAAGAAAAATGATCTGGTGCCCAGACACTACTGCAGTCCTGTTAAGTCAGAAACTTTGTGGGTGGGACCCAAGGATCAGCATTTTACAAAAGCTTCTTAGGTATTTCTACTGCATGGTGAGGACCTCAAGGTCAGGCTTTCAGCATCTTCTCCCAAGGAAATCATCTGTCCAGTGACAGAGAGCTGGCCAGACTGAACCAGGAAAGTTTCCACCTGCACCAGGGCGGCTGGACCCTGCCCACTGCCCACAGTATAGCTGCAATTAATAATTTTAATAAGTCCTATAATTTTCTTGTGAATAGCATAATTATATTGCTTGGCACTTTGTGTGTGTGCTAAAAGCATTAATTTGTTCAATGTAAACATCTAAAATATGCCACGATTATTGTAAGCCTTGTTAGCCTGTCTTTGGTTTTTTTATTCAAGCTGGGAGCTTCCCAAACCGGAATCGGCCCAGACCCCTCTCCGCTTCTGCAAGATTCCCAGCCCGATGTCCGGCCACGGGCCAGCTTACCCAGTTCTGGACCCTTGCTGGTGCGGAAAGTTGTGTTTTTGATCCCAGCTCTTCATCGTCCCGTAGTTGCATTATGCATTAGCCCGTTACCGTGGCCTCGTGGTGGCTGGATGGACTCAGTGCTCTTGACGTTGAGCTTGATCATGTGACCTGCTTTGGCCAGCAGGCTATGAGCTGAGCAGAGGCTGGAAACGTGCTTTTATGGCTGAGCTTGTCCCTTTGCACGTCTGCCACAGGTGCTGGAAGTACATGTCCCAGATGCTTGCTGCCCCTTCAGTCTGGGCCCCAGGATGAGCCAGGCATCTGGGCTCACCACTTAGCCAAACCCAACCAAGCTTCAACCCATGAGCAGGAGAATACGGGATTGTCTTTTTTAACCCCCTGAGTCCTGGGGTGTTTTGTTGTGCAACAGTATTGCCATCTGCATTGCCTGCTACACTTTGCAGAATGTGCTGTGGGCAGACATACCAGCCCCAAGCTCTTTTGGCCCCAGAGGACAGTAGGGGCCCAGCACAATGGCAGGAGTGTCTAAACCAAGGATGTTCCCCTCCTGGGACCCAATGATAGCATCTAGGGTTTATGAAGGTTGGGGTCAAGCCTCAGTTGAAGCACAGTGATTACAATTATAGGTTCATTTGGAGTCAGACTGCCCCCTGGGTTTAAAACCCAGCTCCGCCACTTATGTGCTGTGTGACCTTGAACAGGTCCCTAAACTTCTCTGGGTCTGGGGTACCCCATTTCTAAAATGAGGGTCGGAACAATACTACCTACCTCTGTCACACAGATTAAGCAAATTAGCTTGTGGAAAATGTATGGCATGTGCTTGACACATAGTAGCAAAGACGATATAAGGGTGAGCTCTTAATTATTAAGTATTCTCCATGCTTTCCATTCTCGCAACAAGCAGCCAGAGAGCCTTATCGTTGTTTGGTGGCTAAGGGACTGAGGTTAAGAGACTAAGGTTAAGTCAGCTGACTTGTCCAAGATTACACAGCGCATGAGTCACTGAGCCAAGGTATGAAAACAATTCCATCTGATTCCAAAACACTTTTTGGTCTCCATATCGCCTGCATTTCGTGCGAGCTTGGTGCACATCAGGCCACAATAAATGCCGGCAAATGAATGAACAGCACAGGGAGGTAGAAAGCAGGCTGGACAGTGATTAAGACTCCTTATCCAGTGCTCTCTTTACTTCCTCTGGCTTTTAACTGGGCTGGGGACTGTCTGTTGAGTGGGGACCTCCACTGGGATGGTTTGTGGGGAGTGGGGTGTGATGGCAGCCTCCCTGGGTTGGGAGGCAGGGTCCTGCATTCAAGTCCTGACTCTGCCACATCTGGCTGTGTGTCCCAGGGCCAGCTAATTTCCAAACACCTGAGACTCAGTTTCCTCCCGAGTCAAAGCAGGGTCCAGCAGGAAGGAGGGCCAGGGAGCAGCAGGACAGCAAAGCCAGGACTGCCTTCCGAACCCCAGAGCCTCACCTCTGTCCTCTGCCACCTGCGGAAAACTCCCTCCTTCCCAGAGGGAAATCTGAACCCAGCTGAGCTGGCACATTCCAGGGTCCAGATCTCTATGTCTCCTCTGCCTCCCAGCCCAGAGTGAAGGCCTGTCCGTCCAAAAGGCAAAGACAAGTGCCAAGCCTCCTCGGGGTAGCAGCGTGCCCTGGGCTTGACCCACGGGCTGGGCCCAGAGGGCTCTAGGGCCAGATATGCCCAGGCCTTTCCCGTTGGAGAAGGGCAGGCAGAGCCTAGGGAAAGAGAAAGGACCTAGAAGCAGGGATCAGGTCCCTGCTCTGGCCGCTTAGCCCCACAAACCCTAGTTTCTTTGAAATGGAATTGTAACTCCTACATCTCAGAGCTGTGCAGAATCTCCAAGGGAGGTCCCCGGAGGGAGTAGCCCTCTGCTCCAAATACATGAAGGTGACAGTGTTACACCTTGACTTAAAACCCCTCTGTGGCCCCAGGTTCCCCGTGGCTCAAGTCTGAACCCCTCAGCCTGCCCCTCAGAGCCCCCCAGTGAGCCTCATCTCAGCCCTCACTGCCAGGATTAGTGCTCCAGGACTCAGTTTCCATGTTTGAAATGAGAACAAGGAGCTCAAAGCATTCTTCAAGCAGGGAAGCACTTCAGGCCAGCCCTGTAAGAAACTGTCACGCATGTCATGGGGTGTCACACATGTCGCAACTCAGCGTCACGCATGTCAGGGGGTGTCTGTGTGATGCACCGTGAAGGCCAGCGTCACCCACAATCTGTGCCCCATCATCTGAGTCCAGCAATTCTACTGGAAATACAGGACAAGAAAGAATGCACTTAACAAGTCAAAAGCAGAGGGGCGCCTGGGTGGCTCAGTCGTTGAGCATCTCCCTTTGGCTCAGGTCATGATCCCAGTGTCGTGGGATCATGCTTCCTGCTCAGCGGGAAGACTGCTTCTCCCTCTCCCTCTGCCCCAGCTTGTGTTCCCTCTCTCGCTGTGTCTCATTCTGTCAAATAAATAAATAACATCTTAAAAAAAAAAAGATAAGAAGGGCAAGAAGGAGACAAATCCTGAAGGTGGCCCATTTTGCAAAACAGGAGGTCCAGTCTCATGTCATTGTCATGAGAAAGGGATCTTCCAGACCACAGGGTCCTGACTGCACTCTTGCTCCCACGAGTCAGCCTAAAGGACTGTTAGGGGACAGTGAGGGCATTTGAATACGGCTGTGCACAGACAAATAAAAACATCTTGGCAGGGAGAGGTCGAGATAAAAACCAAAAAGCTGATTGCAATGCAACACAGACACTATGATCTCGTTTTGATAAGAAAAAAAAAGTTATATATGTATAAAAAGATCTGGGAGGACAGAGGCTAAGGTGGTTGATGGTACAGCCCAGATGGTAGGAATAGAGGGGATGTGTTTTCTTACCGGTATGCTCCAACTTCCTACAATATATGACACAGCTTTGGTGATTTTCAAAAGTTCAAGTTAGAGACGTTCTCTGCTCAGTCCCTCCTCTGCCGGTTTCCTCTGGCCTCAGCCACATCTCCCAGCTCCCACCCCATCTGGGACACCATTCGCAAGACCTGACCGCTGTCGTCTGGGGCCATGGTCTCCTTCCCTCCCTTCCACCATGTGTCCTTATGGAGGAGTGTTCCCTGAATTACAGTAACCCTCAGGCCCCTCAACCTCCTCTTCCCTTGCAAAGAAGCGACTTACCAGACGGCTCAAGCTGGGAGGAGCTCTTTTGGAAGCCCTTACTGGTCTGCTCCTGCTGGGCAGTTGGGAGCCTCCTGCGTCCCCACTTTGAGCCAGGGTCTGGGTGGTTTCGGTGAGGGAATATCTCGTTCAAATTTGAGAGGGTAGGAAGCCCCTTGGCCACAAATCTGAAGTCACAGTCATAGGGAAATATTTTGATCTTTATCTGTCTGGCTGTTGTATGTCTGTCTCTCTCAGGCGGTTCCAACCTTGGATGAGGAAGAGGAGTGTCTTTTTCGGGATTCTCTAAAACCCACCATGCTGCTCTTCCGTTGTGGCCCCCAAGCCCCCGGCTCACCTCTAGGGTCTGGTGGAAGCCGATCCCTTAGAGACACGGTCTAGAGGTGGAACCTCAGAATTGAGTCTCTACTGAAGAGGAGAAGAATAGGAAGTCGCTGGGTACAGCCAGAAGTGGAGGTTCGGACAGCAGGGACTGCACATCCAGGGAGGGGAGACTTTGGGGGACAAAGGCAGAGGCTGGTGACCCAATGGGAGAGAATGAGGAGCTGAGATGAGACTGCCTTGTGCATGGCTCACGGGGGGCTCTGCGGGCCAGGCTGAGGGGCTCAGACTTGAGCCATGGGGCACCTGGGGCCACAGAAGGGTTTTAAGTTGAGATGTAACACTGTCACCTTCGTATATTTGGAAGATCTCTTAGGGCCGCTCTCTCAGGACAGATCCAAGAGCAGGAGAGCCACAGTGGGATCGTTACCTCTGAACATTTACAGAGAAAAGGAAAAAGAGTCATTTAAAAGCATAAACGACAGTAGCTTCCACATTCAGGGGAATGGAGAACTTTGTCTCAGGAACAAATCACTCCTAGTTGGCAGGGGCTCCGAAGTGGGTCTCTTAAATTATGTCCGGGGGTGGGGGGCTTGGGGGGTGGCTCTCAACCCCGTCAGCCCCAAGCCCCCTTTGGATGAAAATATTTTGTAATGTGCCCTTCGCCAAGCCGAAATGAAATTCATAAATAATCACACAAGCTTTAAAAAAATCAATGTAATATTCTAACCATAATATGAAGGAGAAATAAAAGGAGAGTAATTTATAATAAAATAATTTCGGGATGAAAATGCACAAGCCGTCTGCAGCCGGAGCTGGGATGACGTGGCCCCAGTCTTGCTCCTAGAGGTGGGGCCACCAGGAACACCACAGCCACAGAGGCAGACGGACCCAGGTGGTTCCAGGGGTGACTCAGACCCCGCGAGATGTGTTGTTGCTGCTGATGTGAAATGGGCAACAGGTCTTGGCAAAATTCCGAACAAAACAAAGGAAAATCTTCTCTCTCTGTGTACATAATAGTTGCATTCCTGGAAAAGTCTGTGTGTATTAAAAGCATGCAAAAATTATTTTGTTTTTATATAAGCAGGTTACACACACACGCGCGCACACACACACACACACACACACACATAGAAATATGACAAAGGAAATGCCCTTATGGATTTCCCAAACTCCTCCTAAGGGGCTGTCTTGGCCTCCTTGAGCATCATCGTCTTAGATATTGACAGTAATTGAGGCCAAAATGTAAACACTCTGCAGAATCAACTTTGCCTCCTGGTGGTTGAGAGGCAGGTGGGGGGCTATGGAACTGGGAGGAAGGTCCAGAGAGGGGGCTGGTGAGCAGGGCCCGAGAAATGGCATCAGCCCCGAGCCAGAGGACATGGCTGGCTGGGAAACCCTCTCTGTGATGGGGATGGCCATGCTGAACAGGGCAAGATCTGTGGTTCAGTTGTGAGTTGTTCTGATGCTGTAATCCCTACCCCTTCCATCCCCAAATCTTCCATAAAGTCAGTTGCACACAGTAGTGCTTGGTGGGGAATAAGTAAAAAGGAGGGTTGGGGCTCCTGGGTAGCTCAGTGGGTTAAGCGTCCAATTCTTGGTTTCAGCTCAGGTCGTGACCTCAGGTTCATGGGATGGAGTGAGCCTCGTGTCAGGCTTTGCACTCAGTGCAGAGTCTGCTGGAGAATTTCTCCCTCTCCTCTTCTCTCTTTTAGATAGATAGGTAATTCAATAAAATCTTTAAAAAAAAAAAAAAAGCGAGGGCTCATGCACCCTAACTGCCAGGCCCTGAGGGCTTTACCCGCATCAACTCCTGGGATCTTCAGTTAGCCCAGAGAGGACAGGCCCCACTTGTCTCTGTTTTACAGGGAGAAAGCCCAAGCCAGAGAGAGAGAACACCTCGCCCAAGATCAGCCAGCCTGTCAATGGCAGAGCTGGACCTTGAACCCTGGCAGTCTGGCTCTTGGGGTCCTGCTCCACTGCCTCATCACATCAACAAGGGCCTGGGCTGTGTCCTGGTGAGACACCATGGAGGCAAACAGCGTCAGCAGGGTTGGAGCTGGGGAGGGGAGCAGAGAGCCACACGAAAAAAGGGTAACAGGAGACTGATCACAAGCATCCCTCAGAGATGCTCAGAGACACGGAGAAGGATGCTGAATTTCCCCTAGTACAAAGAAGAGGAATGCAAGCCATTCAACCGGGTCTTTCAGGGAGGGCTGACTCCAGGGAGACGGAAGAGCCAAGTGTTCCATCATGCCCTCCCCACCCCATTTTGAGACGCCCCAAAACACGGCAGCACGAGCTTACACCCAGGGCCCCCATGTGAACATTTCTGTTTTCTACACACTAACCCATCCGCCATTTTACCTATTCCTGCCCCGTTTGCTAATGACTGTATTCTTATGTATCCACTGGCTGAGAAAATAGAACACAAAAGACCACTGTGAATTCAGAAAAGCTTTTAGTGAATTTGAACGTTACTAATCATGACGACATCCACGTGCATTTGGAAAACATTACATACGTGGAAGCCAAACGCTTTCCAGCTGCTGCGCTTGGGAAACCTACAGACACGGCTGGCTAAGTGCACAGGTGGGAACTACGTCAGCCACTCAATCCCCCAGACCCCGGAGCACACCCCTGGGGAGGCTCTGGGTCACCGCGACAGTCCCCATATGTGATATGTTACCTCCTCCCTGCTGGTAGGTGCCCGGAAGATGGGCTTTGACTGGGTGATCTTGACCCCACACAACTTTGAGTTCCTGGGCCCAATTTGAATGTGTGGGGGAAGGGCGAGGGGCGTTCCCCACACCAACAAGCAATTCTACACCAGTGGGGTGTTCAAGAGATCCACTCAGTTCTAACACGGTCGACCTGGAGGGAGCATCAGATTCCACGGAGGAAGGGCTCAGTCCCAGAAGATTAGGCTCCCCCGTGGGTGCCAACTCCAAGTCCAGGGTGCTCCCTGTGCTTCTGACCAACAGGCTACATGTCAGAGGTTCCCACAACGCCCCCCTCCTTGGGTTCCATGAGTTTGCTGGAGTGGCTCATGGAACTCAGGAAACCCATATGCTCACTAGGTTACCGGTTCATTACAAAGGATGTAAAAGACCCAAATCAGCAGTCAGATGAAGTGACACATAGGGCAAGTTCTGTCCTTGTGGAATTTGGGGCCCAGTGTCATGGCACTCTGGAAGCATTCTGGTTCCCCAAACTTGAAGCTCTTCAAACTCCGATTTGGGGTTTTTATGGAGGCTTCTTTACAAAGGTGTGATTGATGAGTTTGTTGGTTACTGGTGATGAATTTGACCTCCAGCCCCTCTTCTCTCCCTGGAAATTAGGGGGTGGGTATGGTTGCCCATAGGTGCTTTCTAAAAGTCACCTCATTAACATAAACACTTGAAAGGGGCTTGTTACGAATAACAAGACATCCATTTCACCTTTATGTCTCTGAAGGGATTTCAGGAACTAAGGACAAGAGGCCAAATATTACAACAAAAGATGCTCCCAAGGCCCTTTTTGGCCTCAAATCCCAAAGGTTTTGAGGGCTGTGAGCCAGGAACTGAGGATGAAGACCAACATCTATGCAAACATATTCTGGTCATCTGGATGACTGAACATCTAATTCTCAGGACTCCCAACACCACACACTCACTATGGAGCCGCTCAGTGGGGTGGAGCTTAGACCAGCTTCCTCCCGGCTGACCTGTCCAGCCCATGTACAGCTGCCTTCAGACTGGAGGCCAGGCCAGAGCAATCGGCTCTGACCAAGGGAGCCACTGCAGTGGATAAGGGAAGGGAACAAATCAGAGACCCATTCCTCAAAAGGGGCTGGAAAATTAGTTAAAACTGAAAGGAGTTGACCATACCAAATGCTGGCAAGGATGTGGAGCAACCGGAACTCTCACACTCCGTGAATGAGGGTGTAAATTGGTAAAATCATTTGTAAAACAGGAAGAATTGACCAAACCTAACAAACACATATTCTATAAACCAGCTATCTATCCCCAGGAACGCGTTTAACGGCAATGGGTGTGTGCGAAATCTCACCGAGACATACACCCACATGTTCACAGCAGCAAATATCCATCAACCATAAAATGAATAAATATTAGGTTAAGCCTTGTGAAATGGCCTTTTTCATGTAAAAAGGTTAGAGATTAGTAATTTCATTTGACTGAGCCTCATAGATTTGGCATATTTCTGCCATGGAATACTACACAGCAATGAAAAAGAGTGAGCCACTCTTTGGAAGCCACTTCTTCCTGGAATGCTATGGCTGCAACTCACAGATCTAACAATGAATGAAAGAAACCAATCACAAAAATAAATTACTCTGTGGTTCCATTTCTTTGAAGTTCTAGAACAGGTTACATTATCCTTGGTGACAGAAGGTCATAATGGTGGTTTCCTTGACCTTCGGCTCAGGTCATGAGCCCAGCCAGGGTCCTGGGATTGAGCCCTGCATTGGGCTCTCTGCTCCAAGGGAAGCCTGCTTCTCCCTCTCCCTCCGCAGCTCCCCCTGCTTATTCTCTCTACTTCTCTCTCTCTGTCGAATAAATAAACAAAACCTTAAAAAAACTAAGCATGAAATTATCACAGGATTCAGCAATGCCACTTCTGAATATTAAAAACAAGACAAAAGGCCCCAAATGGAATAGCTTATGTTAAGCCTCAACCATCAAACCGAGGCTTTGCTTCTTGACGGTTTTGGCTCTCCCGGAAATAAAATCTTAGGCCAGGAAATCAGGAATCACCTGATGGGTGATGAATCACTAGATTCTGCTTCTGAAACCAGGGCTGCACTGGATGTCCACTAACTTAAATTAAATTAAGGGAGAAAAAGCACTCACCTGGCCAGCCCTCGCTAGGAATCTGCCTGATAGCCCCTTGCCATCCCCTAGAGGAAAAGAACTTAGCAATAACCAATCCACTTTTCCTTGTTCACTTACTTCTGCCTATAAACATCTTTCATATATTTTTTAAGATTTTATTTACTTATTTGACACAAAGAGAGTGCACAAGCAGGCAGAGTGGCAGGCAGAGGCAGAGAGAGAAGCAGGCTCCCTGCTGAGCAGAAAGCCCGATGCAGGGCTCAATCCCAGGACCCTGAGATCATGACCTGAGCTGAAGGCAGATGCTTAACCCACTAAGTCATCCCAGTGCCCCAGAAGTCTTTCATTTTGGGCAGCTCCTCAGGCTCCTTTCTATCTGCTAGATTGGATGCTGCCTGATTCAAATCAGTTTTTGCTCAAACTCTTAAAATTTTTAACATGCCTCGGTTTCTCTTTTACCATAAATACATACCCCAAAGAGCTGTAAGCAGGGGCTTGACTAGATATTGGTACACCCATGTTATATACTTCTTGTTATTATTGCCAAAATGTAGAAACAACCTAATGCCCACTGACGGATGAAATGTGGTTTATAAATGCAATGGAAAATTACTCAGCCTTAAAAAGAGATGCAGTTTTTTTTCTTTTTAAAGTTTATGTATTTAAGCAATCTTTACACCCAATGTGGGGGTCAAACTCAGGACCCCTAGATCAAGAGCTGCGTGCTCTACCAACTGAGCCAGCCAGGTGCCCCAAGATGTGGTTCTGACACCTGCTACAATAAGGATGACCTTGGGGCACCTGGGTGGCCCAGTCAGTGAAGCTCTTGATTTTGGCTCAGGTCATGATCTCAGGGTTGTGAGATCGACCTCCGTGTCGGGCTCCTCACTGGCTGTGGACTCTGGTTAAGACTTTTCTCTTTCTCTCTGCCCCTGTCCACCACTCGCTAAAAAAAAGAAAGAAAAGAAAAAGAAACTTAAAAAAATAGGGATGACTTTGAAGACATTATGCTAAGTGAAATGAACCAGTCACAAAAAAGACAAATATTTTATGAGTCTACTGGTAGGAGGTCCCTAAAGCAGTTAAATTCATAGAGACAGAAAGCAGAATGGAGGTTGAATGGTGACTTGGGGCTTAATGGTTATAACGTTTCAGGATGGGATGACGAGAAAATTCTTGAAATGATTGCACGGCAGTGTGAATCCACTCAGTGCCCGGAACTGTACACTAAAAATGGTTAAAATCATCAATTTTATGTTATGTACATTTTAGCATGCATGCACGCAAATTTTTTTTAATGGCTCCGAAGGGCTGGAGGGGATGGACAAAATGGGTGAGAGGGAGTGGGAGACACGGGCTTGCGGTTACGGACTGAATAAGTGATGCGACTAAAAGGCACAGCATAAGGAACATAGTGATATTGTCACAGCATTGGATGGTGACAGATGACAGATGACAGTTGGCAGCTACACTTGGGGTGAGCACAGCGTAAGTATAAACTTGTGAAATCACTATGTTGCACACCTGAAACTAATGTAACATTGTGTGTTGGCTATACACAAATAATGGTTTTTTGTTTTTGTCTTTGTTTTTTGAGAGAGGGAGAAAGAGAAAGAAAGGCGGGGAAGGGCAGAGGAAGAAGGAGAAAGAGAATCTTAAGAAGCGGACATCATGCCCAGCCCCAGGGGGGGCTCAATCTCATGACCCTGAGATCATGACCCGAGCTGAAATCGAGAGTGGGACGCTTTAACCGACTGTGCCACCCAGGTGCCCCTAAAAAGTTGTTTTAAAAACTAAGAAGGAGAGGGGGTCTGCGATCCAAAGCCAGCCCAGCCGTTTCCTCAATGGGCCCCAGAGGCTGTAGCCTGGCTAGTTCTGTCCCCAGGTTCTCTCTCCCAGGGAGACCCATGGCAAACCTGCCTCCAGTGCCTTATGGAGCAAAAGCTTGCCTCCCCTCTGGACACCGACTTCGAAAGGCAGGGAAGTCTCTGAAAGCGACTTTGGAGCCCATTAGGAAGCCGCTGTCAGACGTAAATTTACCAAAGAGATCACCTTCTGACTCACACCTCAGGAAAGGATGTGCGACATCAGTCTGTCTGATCTCGGGACCAGTGCGGAATTTCTGCTAACTCTGTTCACGTTTGTCCCCGAAAGCCTGGTGCAAAGGGAAAGCTCCTTGGTTGAGCACCTACTATGTGCCGAGTGCATGGGGCCTGGAATCCTTATCGCTGCTTCCCCAGGGCAGTTCGATTAGACCCATTTTCCTGACTAGGAAACTCAAAGAGGGTCTCAACAGCCAGAACAGCAGGAGAGGGGCTGGACTTTAGAGCCAGCTTTCTTGGCCCCAAAGCCTGCTTGCTGACCTTCCTGCTTCAGGACTGGCCTGGGAAAAGCAGGGAGCTTGTTAGCCAACCTGTACTCCCAGAGGAGGCATGAGAGAGGGCAACGTCCATGCTGGCAGGCCTGTCAAAATAGAAGTCCCAGCTCACCCCACACCCTGCCCAGCTTCTTTGTCCAGAAGTCTGTCTGGCAGAGGTGGCTTCTGGCTAGAGGGACTTCCGGTGTCTCCCACAGCAGGCTAAGGGGGGTGGGGCAGGAGGGATGGGGGGCTGGGGGGACCTAGTGGTACCAAGTGGATGGGGCCCTGGAATGGAAATTAGAGCCTCGAGTTTTAGTCCTAATGGGCTCCATAATGCTCCGTAATGCAACCAGGGCAGGTCCCCCTACCCTCTCCATGCCTTTGTTTCTTTATCTGTACAAGGGTGGGGGTTGGAGTTCATCATTGCTAAGGGTTCCTCTACCAATTACCCCAATATGAATTGAGACCCTGGTCTGGCCAGCAGCCAGAAGACACAGAAGACGGATGGGTCCTCTACCCTCCTTGGGTTGGGTCTAGTGGGAAGGGTAGACACTGATAGTCACAAGCACACTGTGTGCCATGGGGGAGAGATGTGAGGGGTACAGAGATCAACAGTCAATGGATCCAACCCCACCTCAAGGATCGGGCTCCAAGAACAAAAAATCGGCTCAAAGGACACCTTGCTTTCTGCCTGGCCTTTAGCCTGGGACCTCAAGTGGCTCCCCCTGAGTACTCTAAACCCCATCACCTATGGGTGGCACATCAGGGGCACAGGGATCCCAAATGGGGCGGGGGGTGGGGCTCCTACCCCTGCTTTCCTGATGAGCCTGGGGAGAGACAGAGTTTAACCTTCTTTCTCAGAAACCGAAACTCTTCACAATCGACCAGAAAGGGCTGAGAGGAGGGAGGGCAGAAGTGCCTGGTGCAGAGCATCTTGCAAAAGGGAGCAGTGGAGACCTGAGAGGTCTCCAGGGCTCTTCCAGGAGGCCCCAGGCTGAACAGATGGGGGTCCTACTAACATCGGGGGTCCTACTAACACTGTGGTTCTCAAATTCGGGTACAGGCTGGGATTGCCCAGAGAGCTTTCAAAACTCCTGATGTGGAGTCTCACCTCACAGAGATTGTGCTGTAACCGGGCGACAGCCTGGGCTGATGCGTCCAGCTGAGGACCAGTGACCTGTCAGAAGGCTGGAGTCCGCTCAGAGGCCATGGAAGCCGATTCAAGGAGGCCAGAGAGGTCAGAGCGTATCCAGGGGACAAGCAGCCTGTGTGTTCTGAACAGCAGGGGGACGTGGATGCCCGGAAAGGCCTTCTTGATGTTGGAGGAGAGATTAATCCCCACCTCACCCTGAACCCTGCCCTAACCCTGACCCCCACCTAGGATTGCCAGATAAAATACAGGATGCCTGATTAATTTGCATTTCAGATAAAAGGCAGTAATTCTGTATATGTCCGTGAGATATTTGCGGCATACTTGGCTTAAAAAAAATTATTTGGGGGCGCCTGGGTGGCTCAGTGGGTTAAAGCCTCTGCCTTCAGCTCAGGTCATGATCCCAGGGTCCTGGGATTGAGCCCCACATCGGGCTCTCTGCTCAGCAGGGAGCCTGCTTCCTCCTCTCTCTCTCTCTCTTTCTCTCTCTGCCTCCCTCTCTGCCTACTTGTGATCTCTATCTGTCAAATAAATAAATAAAATAAATCATTTGTTGCTCACCTGAAATTCAAATGTAATTGGGCATCTGGTTTTTCTATTTGCTAAATCTGGCCACCCCACCCCACCCCACCACCAACCCATTTTGGATCTCAGCTCTGATTCTAATGTGTGGGGGAGGGGAGGCTTGGGCAAGTCACCGTCCTTCTTCTTCTCTGAGTCTTGGTCACCTCACCTACTTATAAATCCCTCCTGCCTCGGGGGCCAGGCCGACTGTTTCCAAGGCAGTGAGCATGAGTCACAGGTCCCTGCGAAGGCATCATCGAGCTGTCTTGTCTGTAAAGGGCTACAGGGCCTTTCTCACAAAGAGATCATTTGATCATTTCCCTCCTGGGGGTCTGATCCGCATGAAAAGTGTTTCAGGAGTCTTCTTGCCCTGGGATTATTGGCAACCGGACGGGACCGTAGCAGAGGGCCGAACATGGGCTGAACATGGGCTGGTGGTCTCCGAGGTGTATGCCTTTCTCTATCAGTCTCATCTGCTCTCTCTCCTTCTGTCTTCTTGCCTCTCCCCTCCTCCTCCGCTCTGATTTCCTCACCGCACCTACTCGCCCTGCCTCTCAAACAGAAAGTGTTCATTCAACACTCAGCAGGTGGTTGCTGTGGGCCTACTATGTACCAGGTACGTGCTCTAGACACTGCAGTGACCCAGAGTCTGCCCACACTGAGTTTTGGGTTGGGGGAGGAGGTGGCAAGACTCGATTACTTAAAGGAACGTGCCATGGCAAAAGAACACATCAGTTAGGGAAACTGATCTCCCTCCTTGAGGACATATTCTGGGCGCTGGGATCTAAGGGGTGGGGCTGGGGGTGCACCCAGCAGTGGGATGGGCACTTACAGAAAGTCTTCTGGGGAACAGCGTGGCTGGTATAGCTCATGTGGCCCGGAGAGTGGAGGACAGAGCAGAGAGTGTCTTGAGATGAGGGTGCAGATGAGGGTCCTGCTCACAGGACCAGACGTGTTGGGTGGTGGGGACTGTGAGAGAAATTTGAGTCACTAGCCCATCCTAGAACCTAGCAATTCCACACCTACGCAACCACCTGTAAGAATTTCCTATTGCTGTGATAGCACATTGCCACAAACTTGGTGGGTTAAAGCAAAAACGAATCTACTATCTTATAGCTCTGAATGTCAGAAGTCCAAAATGAGTCTCACTGGGCTAAAATCAAGGTGCTGACAGGGCTGGGTTCATTCTGGAGGCCCAAATGATGATCCATTTCCTTGCCTTTCCCAGCTCTTAGAGGCCATCCTCATTCCTTGATTCATCTTCAAAGCCAGCAATGGCTCTTCAAGTCTTTCTCTTGTTGCCATCTCTCTGCTTCACTCATTGGACTTCCCTTTTCTACTTACAAGGACACCCTTGTAATTAACAGTAGACCCACCCAGATAATCCAGGATCATCTCCCCATCTCAAGGTCAGCTGATTAGCAAACCTAATTCCATCCTCTGCCTTAATTCCCCCTTTGCCGTGTAATCTAACTCATTCACAGACTCTGGGAATTAGGATGTGATATCACTGGAGGGCCGTAATTCAACCCATCACACTGTCCAAGAGAAATAAGCATCATGTCCACCAAAAGACTTGTACAAGAATATTCTTAGCAGCCTTATTCCTTAGAGCCCCAAACTGGAAAAGACCACATATCCATCAATTGCAGAAGAGACAAACAAATCATAGTATAGTTACCCAATGAAATATTACACAGTAATACAAAAAGAATGAGCTACTGATTCACAATAACATGGGTTAATCTCACAGACTTAATGTTGAGCAGAAGAAGCCAGACAGAAAAGAGTATGTACTACCGATCTTCCTTGACTTACGGTGGGTTTATGCCCAATAAACCCAACATAAACTGAAAATATCATTAACACTTACATTAGCTCCCAGTTGGGCAAAATCCTCTCATGCAAAGCCTATTTTATAGTAAACTGTTGCCTTCCTCATGTAATTTATCGAATAGCCCCCAGCATCACAAGAGAGGATCGCACTCTGTGTCGGTAGCTTGGGAAAGATCAAAATTGGAGACTTGAAGTATGGTTTCTACTGACTATGTATTGCTTTCGCACTACCGTAAAGTTGAATAATCTTAAGTTGAACCATGGTAAACTGGGGACCATCTGTATATGATTCCATTTGTAGGGGGGCACCTGGCTGGTGCAGTTGGTTGAGCACCCGACTCTTGGTTTTGGCTTGGGATCTCAAGTCTGTGAGATCAAGCCCCATATCCAGCTCTAGGCTCAGCTTGGTGTCTGCTTGAAATTCTCTCTCCCTCTGCCCTCCCCTACTCCCCGAAATCTTTCACTCTCTCTCAAATAAATAAAGAAGTCTTTTATTTTTTTAAGATTATTTTTTATTTACTTGACACAGACAGAGAGAGAGATAGAGAGAGGGAGAGAGTAAGCACAAGCAGGGGAACAGGCAGGTTGGGGAGAAGCCGGCTCCCTGCTGAGCAGGGAGCCCGATGCGGGGCTTGATCCCAGGACCCTGGGATCATGACCCGAGCCAAAGGCAGTTGCTTAATTGACTGAGCCACCCAGGCACCCCATAAATAAGTCCCTTTAAAAAATGATTCCATTTGTAAGAATTCAGGAACAGACAAAACCAATCTATGACATAGAAGTCCGAATAGTGATTACTTCTGGGCAGTGCAGGTGGGGTATTGAGCACACTAGGAACTGGAAATGTTCTGCATCTTCTGCAAGCTGTGCATTTTACTGAAAACTGCCCCCCCATAGCGGGGGGTATATATTTTAAGAGCAATAGGAAACCACAGCAAGATTTTAAGAAATGACATGACATAATCTGATGTCCATTTATAAAAGGTCACTCTATTTATTGGATAGAAAATAGATGAGCAGTCAGAGCAGAGAGGAACCTGTTGCAGCTGCCCTGAAGAGGGACAAACATGTCCCAGATTGGGTGGTACTAGTAGAAATGGATAGAAGTGGGTAGTTTCAAAGACAGAAGGAGGAACCAAAAAGATCTGACTTATGATATAGTTGGATAAATGGATGGGAGGATGTAGGAAAGACCTGATGGACAGATGTGTGGATGGGTGGATGGGTGGAAGGATAGATGGGTAGATGGATTATGTGGGTGGATAGAGGAGCGGGTGGTTGGTTGGATGGATGGACGGGTAGATGGATGGGTGGATGGATGGGTGGGTAGGTAGGTGGGTGGGTAGGTAGTTGGGTAGGTAGGTGGGTAATGGACAGACTGGGTGGAAGAGTGGTGAGTGGATGAGTAGGTGAGTGGCAAGATGGATGGGTGAAGAGGCAGTTGGGAGAATGAGTAGCCGGGTGAATGGGTGTATGGATGAACTTCCTCAAGAGGACAGATTCTCTTCTATTGTTATTTGTGTCCAGAAAGTATAGATGGGTTGCCCTAGTCAGTAAGCACGCAATCTTTCCCCTGAGATATCTGTTTACACTCCTGTAGTTCCCCAGTGCCCCAAGGAGAAAAACTAGTTACTACAATACCCATCAGGGAGAAGACACTTACAAACAGGCTGGCTTAATTAGATGCAAGAATCCCCCAATCCTCTGGGACTTACAGTCAAAATGCTGGTGATACCCACGTGAATGGAGGGTGAGGCAAGAATAGAAAAGCCTCCTAGTACTTCCCCTTGGAAGCCATCAGTCCTCCTTTTCCTCCCTATCACCTGCACCCAAACCACCTTCACCATCGCCTCCTTCAGCATCTCCACTCCATGACTACCCCCACCACTGTATGGGTTTGTTGACACTGAAAGCTGTGCTTGCTCAGGTAAAAAGTATGGGCTTGCAGGCTCTGCTCTTCAGGAACAACTTGCTGCTGCTTCTTCTTTTTCTTCTACTTCTTCTCCTCCTCCTCCTCTGCCTCCTCCTCCTCCTCCTCCTCCTCCTCCTCCTTCTTCTTCTTCATCTTCTTCTTCTCCTTCTTTTACAAATTGCTTCTTGCACAGGACCTCAGCACATCCCAGTGGTGGCTGGCCTTTTAATCCCTGGGTGGTTCAGCCCCCACTTCCAGGCTATTTGCCCCCATGACCCATTCCTTTATCTCATAGCAGGACGAACTATAAGGGAGAGCAGCAGTTACAGAAGGAACAAGGGCTGAAATCCTGCCAGTAGGGGCCCCGGATAATCCCAAACTGGGTCCAGGTGCCCTAAACCCCAATTCACAAGCATTCCTTGGTCCTCACAACTAGCTCATTTCTCTCCCTATGGGAGTCTGACAGCTCAGCCTCCCCAGAGCTTTTCTCTCACCTCCCCAGGCAGGCTGAGTTTGTGCTATTTGGGTAAACAATATTCCCCTTGGTTGTCAGCTGCAGGCTTATTTACCTGGTGATGGGACCGAGTGATTCCTTTCCACCCCAACACAGGTGCTGGGACTCGGGGGGAGGAGCCAGGACCCGACAAACCCTCAGGGAAGGGGACTCGGCATCTCACAACAGCTATGGGGACAGTCACATTCACAACTACACTCAGGGGCCTCTCTGGGGTTCTGCACCTGGGAACAAGCTAGAGCTAAAGTCACCATGCCCTGAGCTGTGATTTCATCCAGTTATCCTATATCCTGCCTCTAAGCTAAAATAGAGTCATTGGATCTTCTGCAACCATGAGCAGATACTCTATACTTTAAAACCCTGCATGCTTTGAGTCCCCCCAGCCTTAAGCCCGTGTGCTGTGTTGGCCCTCCCTCCCTCAGGCTGTGAGGAAAGGTGGCCACTGAGTCCCCCACGCCATGGGACAGTGCAATCGGGGGCTTGCTGCCCAGCTCCAGAATGCTGCAGTTGTCTTCCTGCCGGCAGCTCTGCCCTGATGCAATCGCTGGCCCAGCCATCCCATTCTGCAGCTGCTGGGAGCTGAGAGTCTGGGGCAGGGCCCAGCTGTGCCAGCTGTCGGCGACAGATGACGCTAAGGAGCTCGGCCATGACTCACATTCCAGTACAGGGGAAATGTGCAAAAGTTATACGATGCCTTTGGGGTGCCAAAAATCATCTTGGTTTTGTCTTGCAAAATGTTCAGCTTGCAGAGCACAGGGCAGACGGAGGAAGGGGGTGGGAAGGAGGCGAGGGGAGCAGATCGGTCTCCAGTCGACGCTGCCTGTCACACCCTCCGTGGCTCTAATAACAACACTCAGCATTTAATCAGCCCCTTTGTGGAAGCAGACGATGTCACACTCATTAATTAGTTAATCTGCACAGCCCCCCTGGGAGGAGGAGCCATGTTATTATCCCCACTGGGACCCAGAGGGAAACTGAGGCCAGAGTGGGAATTTGGCACCGAGCTGAGAGAACACAGCCTGGCAGCTGGACCAGGACCAGTCTGTGGCTTAAGGCCCCTTCTGGCAGCCTCACTGTTGTCCTCCACCCCCATTCCTGGCTTCGGTCTGCTCACAGTGCTGGTGGCTGTCTCCAAAGACACCTGGGCAAACTGTCAGGATTGGGCCTGAAGGCACTCACGGGAAAGGGCAAGCAGAGCACTGGAGCAGAGAAAGTTCAACTTGGCAGCTGGACCGGGCCAGGCCCCTAGGGAATACGTGCTCTGAACCAGACACTTGTTCTGGTATGCTTCTTCCAAAAGGTCCCAGCAGTGGGGGCGGAAATAATGGTGGTGACTCTCGCCATCACCAGAATGCCTTCTGTCTTCTTCCTGTTCAGACAGCTCTGGGTTTTGATTGTCTTTAGAACTGAAGGAAGGAACAGTTCTACCAGGAGGCACCATCATGGCTCCATTGAATTGGAAATTGAGACCGCCACCTGGCCATTTGGGGATCTTCATCTCACACACACACACACACATACAGACACACAGGGTGTAGGGGTGGAACCAAGGGTCCCCACGGAGCATCTCCTACATCATCCTGCCCAGTGGTAAATGTAGATGGAAGCATGTCGTGATGCTTTACCGCTGGGATCACCAGTGGCTCCGGCCCCAAAGGATGAAGACAGGTCAGTCCACCAGGAGAAGAACCTTGACTAAAGGAGACCCAGGCGGGAAGCCAGTGGAACATGAAATAAGGAGTCAGAGGACAGAAGTCATAAACACCTTTTAGGAGTTTGCAACTGTTGCAAAAATAAAGAGTTCCGCCCCCTCCTTGTGTTTTCTTCCTGGTTACTAGGGTCGCTGAGGATGAAATCATTTCTCCATTTCTTTTTGAATAGGAATGATCGCAATTAAAAAATATTTTTCATACCTTTCCTTTTCCTTCCTCCCAATATTTATAACAACAGTTAAGTCAAAGTTATATTTATATCAAACTTTAATGTACACACAAATCGCCTGGGGATCTTAACCTGCTTAGATCCTTGAGCCTGACAGTCTGCATTTCTAACACAGTCCAGATGGAGTCAATGATACACTTCAATCAGGAAAACTTAAAAGACAGGTTGTTGGTGGTTAAATGTACCCTTTAATTCAGTCATGAGATGCCCAGATCGACTCATTTGAGGAGAGTAGACTTGAGGAGAAATGGACATCACCTTGAAAATCTTGGACTTGGATCTTAACCATGACCCTGACCATGGAATATTGGAGCTAGTTTGGATAAATGGAAGAAGGGTGTGTATGTGTGTGTGTGGATGCATGCGAATTTGTGTGCATGGGGCAGCCAAGGGGTGGAGTGTAGTTACTACGATCGACAATGGTCCAAGGTGGACCAGTAGGATTCTTTCTTCTGGGAATCTAGAACTTGGAACCAAGACACAATAGATTTGGCAGTTTGGATTCTGAATAATTACAAGGATCTGGTAAAGATCCCTAAACTGTTGGTGATACAGTCAGTCCTTATAGCCACCCTGATTCCTGCCCTTCCTGGGGCTGGGTGTGTGTGTGTGTGTGTGTGTGCGCAACATTTCCTTGAGTCCTCTCAGGAACCCCACCCCAATATTTGTACCCCCACCCATCCCATTCTCTCTCTTTCTTTCTTTCTTTCTTTCTTTCTTAACCTAAGCTAGAGTTTGCCTTCAAAATAACAAGTAACAGAATTCCCTCTAGAAGTAGCTTCTGCTCTGGACTCAGTCTTCAGACCTGAGTGTCCAGGTAATTTTCAGGCTGATGCTTCACATCAGACCCCCTTACAGCTGCTGCTTCTCCACTTGTGGCTCCCATTTGCACTGAGTCACAGCCAATCACCCTGTTTTCCTGGGATGGGAAACACTTTCCAGGGCCCAGGAAACACTTTAGAGGCCTTTCCCCTGCAGAAACACACTACTCCCCTTTTTGCCTCTGAAGAATTTCTACTGGATCTTTGAGACCCAATTGGGTCATCCAGTCCTCCAGACCCAACTCCCTCCCCCGGGGCTTGCTTACAAGTGCCCCTTGTAAGGAGCCCTCTCTGCTTAGCTCCCACCCGCAAACACCTGAATTGCAGCTGTCCCCCCTGTACACTGAGCTTCCTGAGGGCAGGGACTGGCTTCTGCTTCTCTCTGCCCCCTTACTCTACCCACTCCCCACCCTTATTAGCACATGGGGACCACAGTGCTCCCATCTCAAGAGTAGCTCTGAGGGAAGGTGTGTTAAGTGATTTACAGCTTGAATGAATGTGTGTGTGTGTGTGTGTGTGTGTGTGTGTGTGAAGCCAAATAGGAGGGGAGATTTTCTTCATTTACCAGGAATTCACAATTGACCAAAGGCCCCTTTGGATGCCAGGCAGGATGCTGGGCACTGGGGAAATGAGGAATGGGGGCAGGACACAAGTGATGGAGTGTTCCGACCTCTCACGGACCACTCAATCACCCTGAGGAGGTGGAACCCATCTCTCTCTTTCCTCCCCCTAAATGAAACCAGTTCTCCAGTGATCCTACTTGCTTTTTTACCTCTCCCACGCTAAACCCGGTCACGCGGGGCCCGAAGGAGGTGGACCCAGGCGCTCCCATCCCTGCGTGCCGCACGGCGGGTCCTGCCCGCTCTGGCCGCCTACAGAGCCCCAGCTGCGGTCGGAGCCCAGCGCCCACCGCCCCCACGCAGCGGCCAGCGCCTGCGGAAGGGCTCGGCTCGCCCCGGCCTCGGCGCCGCTCCCCTCCCTGGCACCAGGGGGCGCTGCCGCCCCACGACCGTCGCCATGGTCACCGCTGGCGGCGGAGTGGGGTTTACGTAAAGGACGCAGCGTCCCCCGGGGGGCGGAGGCGGCCTTCGCGCCGGCGCCGGCGCCCTGCGGACGCGGCGTTAGTGAATCGGGGCCTTGGGGAGCCCGGGATGGAGGTGGCGGTCGCGGTGGCGGCGGCGGGCCGAGCCCTGCGGAGGGCGGGAGGTAAGGCGGGCAGCGGGCGCGGCACGGCGGGCCGGGCCCCGGGCGCGGGCGCGGTGCGAGCGGCGCGACGGGCTGGGCAGTGTCCAGGGCGCGCGGTGGCCGACCCGACGGGTCCGCCGGCAGAGGTGCGGCTGCCACGAGTGCCGGAGGCAGGTGTGAGATCCGTGGAGCTCCTGGCACCGGTGCGGGGATGGTGACACCCGTGGCGCGGGCGTGGGCAGCGTGGGGCTGGCACAGGCAGCGTGGTTTCCCTGGCACGGGTGTCAGAAGACTCACCCCCACCCTGGTGTGGTGGTGCCGCCCAGGTGTAAGGCGGGTGCCGCCCTCCGTGCAGGTAGGTGGTGGGCACAGCACTAAGACTGATTCAGGGTGACAGTGGCTAGTTCGTAGGCGTATGGCGGTGCACCTGGTATGGGTGCTAGGGTGTTGGATGCCTGACATGGTCTGGCATGACGGCACTTGGACTTGGAGAATTGGTGTCCTCAGCATGACAGGAGTTCCTGGTGTGACTGTGAGAGTTGGCCTTGGGACCGTATGGTGCCGGGAAACTCCGTGGCTCCCAGAGCCTGGTGGATGGGAAGGGTAAATGTCCATCCTGCCACTTTAGTGATGATGAGGGACATGGCCTCTGTCACCGGGGCTCACTTTTAATGCCTCTTGGGTACACCGGACTGAGGAAGGAGAAAGGCTGGGAGAAGGTACTGATGTCCTTTATAATGGATCTGAAAGAGAGATGCCAGGAGGTGTTTCTATCACAAGGAACCCAACAGTGACCCAGATGGAAACCTGACCCGGTACTAGCATTGTCCCGGGCTCATGTGTTCATCTGGCTTCAGAGAAGGAGGAAGGGGGGGGACGGTTCTCAGCCACGATCACTATACTTGAACATGGGTCACGAGAAATGTGCAGGACTGAGGGTGACCTGTGTCAGAGCCCGGGGAAAGGTGGTACACCATCTGTCTGTCTGTCCTGCCCTGGCCCCGTCTTCACTTTGGGTTGATGGTTCGCTCCAGGGTATCTGGGAGTTGCCTCTCTTCTTTGATGCTTGGAAGCCTTTGGGTCCCGAGGATCATTGGGGGGGTGAGGTGGGGTACTTGAAAGATGACACTGCACCCAGTGGGCATGTGCCAGGATGCATCTGCTCCCACCGGTCTTTTGGGAAGCTTTGGGTGAGGGTCTCACTCAGCGTCACGTGGTGTCTACCTCGTAGAGGGGCAATTTGCAGAGCTCCAGGGAAGTCTTTGGATGCGGGGGACGTCTTTAGGACTTTGTGGCTCTCTGGGGGGCAGTGGAAACGGGGTAGAAGAATCCATGGGGTGAACTTGGGCTGGGCCTGGGGAAGGCCTTTAGAGTCCAGAAGAACGATGCAGAGGGCGTGGGAGACTAGGGTGGTCTCGTTTGCTAAGGTGGGTGCTTGGAGACGTTGCTGAGATTCCCTAAAGCTGGCGTGTCGTCTCGTGCACATGGAGCCAGAGGACTGACACTCCAGTTTCAGCTGTGTGACCTTGGGCGGGTGACTTTACCTCTCAGAGGCTTGTCACCAAGTGGTCGCAGAGGAGGGAAGGAGATGCTGCTCATGGAAACAGTGAAAGGCTGAGCAAAGGTCAGAGATCCTCACCAGGTAGGGTGACCAGGGTGGGAGGTGCTGGAAGCGGAGGCCTGGAATGTGACTGGGGAGGAAGGCGGCCGGAGAGAGCCTGTCACAGGGAATTAGAGGCCCTGAGTGTAAAGGCTCCTGGTGGGGGGAAAGTGGGATCTGTTGACACTGTGAGTCAGCTGCTGAGCTGGAACCAGGCCCCAGGTCTCCCGAGGACGGTCCCGAGTGTGTGGCCGCAGCAACGGTGCTGTCTGACCTGCAGGAGCGGCCCAAGAGAGAAGAAGCCCTCACTTGCGCTGCAGAGGCACCTCGTGGCCGCATAGGGCCGGGACGTGTCTGTGGCTGACCGATCTGGGGGACCCATGTGGCAGGGAGACTTGGAAACGTGTGTGTCCTCTCTTGAGAATTTCCTTTGGCTCTGGGTTCTGAGGATGGGGGCAGGGAGCAGTTGCATCAGCGTTCTGGGGGCTGTGGCCAGCAGAAAGCAAAGGGGGTCAGAGCCACAGAGTAGGCACAGGGCCGGGTGGGCCAGCCAGAGAGGCTGGGGCACCGGGGAGTGCCAGGGGACATGGGGACAAGGAGAAGGGGAATATGGGCACTCTCTGAGGGGTGTGGCGCAGATTCCCCAGGACTTCTCACCCCACATGGCCCCCCTTGTCTGAAGGGCCTTCCCACATGGAGAAGGTGAGGGAGGCTGCGGGTTGCTTTGCCTCCTGCCTCCAGGGGCCTGGTTCCTGACAGCAGACCCCACGGGTTCAGGTGCACTGCTCAAGCCCTCCACGCGAGGGTCTGTGCTAGCCAGCAACCCAAGCACCCGCTTGCTCCGTGAGGCAGAAGGTTTTTGCCCCACGTCCAGGCCGCAGTGTCAAGCCTCCTGTGTAGAAGGAGGACACAGCTCCGCCAGACCCGGCATGGTGAGCTGCCTTTTCCAAGCTGTGGGACTCACCCAGCCCTCGAGGCTGCTGGGTGGACACGGGCCTTCCCAGGCTGGTGGGAGGGGTCGGAGGCCGGTCTCACAGGCTCCCTGCGGCACCCTTGTCTGCCTCCCCTGGGAGGGGCCCACACTTCAGCTCCTGCCTGGGGAGCTTTCCAACAGGGTAAGCTGTGAAGAGGCTGCCTGGGGCCTCTCCGTTGTGAATATTCAGCAATCACAGCCCCTCAGCTCGCCCTCCACGCCTCAGCCCGTTTGCTTTCATTTGTGGCCCAGCCTTATGGTCTTGGGCTTTCGGAGCCCTTTGCAGCCGCCACTTGCCATCTGGTTGTGGTGCTGGGACTCTGCACAGTGGAGCGGGGTGGCAGGAGGGGCAGCTAGGAGACAGGAGTTGGCGTCCGTTCCCCAAAAGCAGAGCCGAGCTTTCTTCCGCGTCTTCAGGGTCTGAGCCGGTGGGGAGTCCAGCCAGGTCACCAGCCCTTGTCCAGGGGCCCAGATGCGCTTTTGAGCAGATCCCAGCTAGGGCAGGGGGCCAGTCCCACAGGCGCGGACCTCAAGGGCAAGCAGCTCTCAGGAGCTGAGACGTTTTCAACTCCAGTCCTCAGTGCTGTTTCCATTGCTTTGTCCATGTTTCTCCAAAAGTTGCTTAAGTCAGCTCCTGGCAGCCCTCGTTCCTCAGCTGCCTCATAAATCGTGGTGCCCGGTTCCTCGGCTTCGGGGTGCCAGGGAATCGGGCATCTCTGGACAGAGGATTCTGGACCAGGGCTGAGCGTGCCAGGCCAGCCGGCCACCGCCAAAGGCACCGCCTGTCGCTGGAAGCCACTCCTCCCCCAACCCTCCTGCCAGGGACCAGAGGGGGACCTCGGGCTGAATCACCTGGTGGCCCAGCGCCCCACCCGAGTGCAGCTTCCCACTGGAACCGCTTTCTCTTACACGCTAGTGGACTGAGCAAGGAGCGCTGGGGGAGACATCAATGAGCGTGTGGTCAGAGGAAGATAAATCTTTTAGAACCACCGAGCCAGCCCGGGACATTGCCGGATGTGGTTATCTACCTCCCCAGCCGGCAAGGCTGAAAATCGTTTATCTTGATTTTCAGATTTCCTTTCTGATGCCGACTCTGACGGGGCTGGATCTCTCTGGGTCGCACTGGGGAGTGTGTGTGCGTGTAGATTAGGAAGACCCAGGGGACGGCAGGCAGGACCCCCGGGGACCTTGGCCGTGGAGGTGGAGGGAGCGGTCCAGGAGATGAGGCAGAGGGGAGTCTGTGGCGCCCAAACCCTGCCCGCAGCCGGGCCGGGCGTTGTTGAGAGGAGCAGGGGTGGGGCTGCCCTGGGATCGCACGTGTGTGTGTCGCGGCGTAGCTGTCTGTGGGAAGTGAGGGCTGAGGGGGTGCGGAGCTATTGGTGTGGGAACTTGTGGGCTCCTGTGTCTGGCTGGCCCGATGTCAGTGGGTGTGAGGAACGGGGCGTTGCTGGTCTCCGTGGAGCAGGAGAGAACAGTGGGAGCAGGGGTGGGGGTGCCTTCGAGCTGGGGGGTGGGTAACATCTCTGGCTGTGATTCCTCCAGGAGGAGCCTGCTTGCTTCCTCCATATTCCTTAGAAGGAAGCCCAAGCTGGAGGTGTGGCTCTCCGGTGTGGGTATGGGCTCACTCACGCCTGCTCCTGGGCTCCCGCTCAGGCTGCCCTGGAAGGCAGCTGGGGATGGTTCGCTTGGGTGGCAGAAGAGAGCCTGGTAGCCGTGAGCATTAAGACTTGGGGCTCTGCAGTCAGATCCGGATTCGAATCCTGGTTCCTCTCTATACCTCAGTCTTGTCATCTAAGATGGGGACAATAAAACCTCCAACCAGGGTGGTTGGAAGAATTCCACGACCTACTAATGTCTGGTGAGAGGAAAGATCATGCCGGAAACAAGAACACACACACACACACACACATACACACAAAACAGGCGTTTTTGCTCTTATAGTCAGAATGTTTTCTACAGAAAAGCAGTTACATCATGATCTGCATATGCTAGTACCAAGGAAGATGTCATAAGTTATGACCTTTTTCTTGATAAGGATAAGGTAGCTCCACCCAATCCTTGGCTTGGATAGAATCTTGGTTATCTGTCAACAGAATCCTGCACTGGAATAATGTCAGGAGCCCTGAGGACCGTTTCCACTTGGAATTCATCAGTAGTCCTCTCTCGAGCACCTGCCGTGATTTGGGTTCAGTGAGGCCACAGAGAATTCGGCACCCCAGAGCCTGTAAGGTACAAACTCTGCCCTCCAGGCATTCAAAGTCTATTGAGAAGTTAGGGAGGTGAAGGTCTCTGGGGCAATTCCAGGAGAGGGGCCACTAGAGGTCAAAGGAGATTGAGGAACTTGAACGAGGGAGGTCAGCAGAGACTTGGGTGGCAATAGCCTTTAATCTGGGCCATCCAGGTGATGCCAGGGGAAGTGGCAGCAATGGGAGATGTGGCTGGAAATGTGAGGTGCTGGCGGGCTGTGTTCTGGCTTGAGCATAGGGCGCACAATATGGAAGCCGGGGGGGCTAGGGTTGGCAAAGTGACTTGGAGCTGGGTCCCCGGGAACGTGATAGCAGGGGTGTGGGTTGGGTCTGTGGAAGACACAGGGAGCCACCGAAGTGTTCTGAGGGAGAGGGTAGGGGCAGGTAGGTACCCCCACCCCTCCATAGACATCTGGCAGCAGGTGCCGGGAGTAAGGAGGCCAGCTGGCTCTAGGACAGTTCCCAGGTATGGAGGGCCCTGCGGAGGAAAAGGGAAGGACCAGCCTCCCTGATTACGGTGGGGAGATAGAAGCCAAGAGATCTGTCAGTTTAGTCAGTAAGGGTGGGCCCAGGGACGGGCCTGGAGGCCGGGCCCAGGGATGGGCCTGGAGGCCAGGCCCAGGATTAGAGCTGGGCCCCGGAGTCTTGGCCCAGGATGCATTTCCCACATGTGCCTTTCAGTTGTCTTGATTCCTGTCTGTTCCAGCCTGGGAGCAGGAGGAGAGGCTCTCAGGGACCCCTGTGAAGCTGGTTGTTCTGCCTGCAAGGCTGTTCTCATCCCTGAGGACCCATCGAGGGGGTTCCAGTGTTCCTGGCATTTATTTCCAGGCGTTTGATCATTTTCTCACCAAATTACCCCTTGAAATTTCGCCTGCCTGAGTTCAGCCCAGGAGGTTACTATTCTGGGACGTTTCATCAAAACCCTTGCAGCGTTTGTGAGTTCTTTGAGCCGGGGGGCAGGTGGGAGGAGAGCAGGTCTTCACCTATGTTTCAGGGGCCGCCACTTCCAGCTCCCGGAGACGCTCCTGGCCCCGGAGCCTGCTGGGCTGGGGGGCCGGGGGCTGGGGAAGGGGAGGCAGGACAGCGCTTCTCATTCATCCCAAGAAAGCCCCTTGTCGTCGCCTCTCCTGAAGCCATTTAATTAATTTATGATTGATGTTCCTGGACTTACTGGAGGTTCATTTATTATTGATGTGCCTTCATTATACACCATTCACTCTGTACTTTTGAGCACACGGCTGCTTCTGCTGGGCCGGCCACATGGCGGGGTGAGTGCTGTGGGGCTGCTGCTCTGGTCCTCAAGCCCCTCACCCCTGGGGACAGAGCCCGGCTTTCGTCAGACTCTCTCAGGTCCTGGGGTCCAAGCAGACCCCAGGGCTTCTGTGTCTGGGAGCCTTTGCTCAGCCACAACATGGTAGTAATAATAATGATTTTCATTTTAGGAACCTGGGGGACCGAACCGGGCACGGTGCGTTCTTGCTCACTCTTTCACTTCTCTGGCTTACAGGAGGCTCAGGAAGGACACGTGGCAGGGAGACGGGGAATCAGGTGTGAGTCCAGGCCCCTTGCCTCCCCTTTCCAATCCGTGCCTCTCCTTTGGGCCCCACATGGGCCATTCCCCGATGAAGCCTTTCTTCTGCTCCCCGAACTCCAGTGCCGGCCTAGCTAACAGTGGGGCCTGCAGTCCCCTGAGAGTATGTGTTGTTAAATGTTGGTGGCTTGTCCCTCTTCCCAACCCATGGCCTCATTGAAGACTAACAATAAGGGCCAGATAGTGCTTTCCTGAGCAAAGATGCCAGGCGGGCCGTGCTAAGCACTTGTCATGCATTAGCTCACTTAATCCTTATGACCACCCCAAGGGGCAGGTGGTGTTAGCCCATTCTGTAAATGAGTTAGCAGCATGCTCTGGGCACTCAGCTAGTAGGTGGCGGAACCAGGATTTGGACCCCGGCAGCCTTGAGATACAGGACGCTAAGTGATTCTTCCCCAGCATTCCCTCACTCTCCATCTCCTTGGGCCTGTTTATCAGCCGTCTGTATGTTTATCTAGTGACCATATCGTCCTCCTCCTCACGTCTGGCCTGAAGTGTTGGCCTGCATGGGGGCCAACCCTCCCTTGCTTTGGAGACCAGGAGTGCCCACTCCCATGGGATGGGTGATTTTAGGGAGACAGCAAGGCGTGTGAAGGGCCCTGGGCCGGGATTCTGCTCCTGGCCGAGCTGGGCAACTTCAGGTGAGTCATTCAGCCTCTGAGCCTCAGTTGTCCTGTTTGCATCTTAGCAACAGTGGCATTTATTCTCTCCCTCACTGGCTGTGCCCATGGTCAAAGGTGATGCGGGGTAGGAAAGACGCTGTGGGAATCAGGGGTTGGATTGCTTGTGCGTGAGTTCTGTGAGTGGGCACGAAGGCCAAGAATGCATCAGGCTGGACGCAGAAACCCAGGCCAGGGGATCTGTACCCACCTTCTCAGCCGCCCTGGGTGGGCTGATGCGCTCCATGGCTTGCCAGCTGGCAAGGACCTGCTCCATGACCCCTACATGGCCAGGAGCTGGGTGGGAGGTCCCTAGAGTGGGTGCCAGGCCGAGGTGTGGTGTCCTCGTTGGCTGAATAGTCCCTGGTCCCTGGAGGTGGTCCCTTGTGCACTGGGTCCTTGGGCTGTGTGCAAGTTCCTGGGACCCTGCTGGCGGCTCTGGGCCCTCCTACCCCTCTCGTCTGGGTAGCCTGACTAGGCCAATTCAGGCTAGGTTTGGTGAGGGAGGAGGATAGCTTGCCAAGCAGCTGTTGGACTTCCCCTCACCCCTCAAAATATGCAGAAAGCCCGGTGAAGAGGTGAGCCCCACGTCTGTTCCGGAAAGCGGTGAGGCTGGTTGCCTCTCCATGGCAGGGTTCCCAGGGCGTTGGCTAGGAGTCCGCTGCTTTCTCATCAGCCTAGGGAGCACGGGGCGGGCTGCCAGGGCCCCCAGGGCCTGGAGAGGCGGGCAGAGGTCTGAGACAGTAGGTGGGGGTAAGGCAGGCCTGGCATGGCTGTTGGGAGTCTGTGGCCCGGCTGCTGGTGGGTGACGTCCCGCTGCACTTCCCGTTTTGGGGATTACATCAGGCTCCCCGGGCTCGCCCTTTGCCCAACTCCCACCTCATCCCGGTGCCCAAGTGGACCTGGGATAGCTGTCCGGCTGCAGCTTCGCGACAGCTGCAGAATCTGCCAGCAGCCCTGGGCCCGGCAGCAGACGGGGCTCTCCGGGCCCATCCCAGCTCAGCAGCAGGCACCAGTTACCCCGCAGGGGTGGCCTCCCAGTGCGCACCTGCCTGCCGCCACCCTTCGATTCCTTTGGTTACCCATCTCTGACTCGTTCTCTCTCTCTCTCTCTCTCTCTCCATTCAGTGTAGCATAGGCCTGCAAGCATGGACTTTAGCATAAAGATGGAGCTTTATTTGAGTCCACTACTGCTTGGGCAGGTCACTGGACCTCTGAGCCTCAGTTTCTTCGTCTCGAAAATGAGGGCTCTCATGGAAATGGCACATGGGGCCGCTGTCAGGCTCCAGTAAGATACTACCTTGGAAGTTCTGCCCGGTGCCAAGAACATTGCACGGACTCAATAAATGTTACCTCCTGTCATTAATCGCCACCACTGTTTCAGCTCTTTTCAGTCAACGCAGGTGGGCGCGAAGCTGACAGGACCCTCCCCTTGCTGAGGCCGCTCCCTTTCTCCTCTGCAGCCAGGCAACCCTAACACGGCTCCTACGATGCAGGCCGGCCCCCTGGGCTTCCGCCTCTCCCCTCCAGCTTCTGGGCCACTTCTCAGGGCTGGCAGTGTCCCACCTTCCCTCTGGCATCTTACCCTGTTCCTGCCCCAATCCTCTTTTAGGCTGCCTCCCATCTCCCCCGCCCTCCCCCATCCTTTTGTTTCCTCTCCTGGTTGGTTTCCTTCCCCTTGGCACCTGTTCCTTCCGGCTGCTTTTCTTTGTACATCTTTTTCTCCCCTGAGGCCTCTGGGGGAAGCCAGTGTCTTTCCTCAGAGACCCTCCGACCCTCTTGTGCAGAGTGGCAGCCTCTGAGCCCCTCCAGTTGCGCTTGGCTGTGGGAAGCTGGCCCGGGGGTCCGACTGTGCATCCTGAGGGTGGGGGTCACGACTCGGTTCCCTCAGCTGAGAGCATTGGCAACCTTGACAAATCCAGACTCCCATAGCGTCCACCTCCAGGCCTGGGAGTCTGCTGGGTGGGCAGCCACTCCCGGGGCTGCAGGAGGTCCCTGCTGCCAAAGGGAGTGGATGGGAAGCCATGGTGAGCCAACCGTATGGGGCCCCAAAGCCCCGACTGAGGCTGGAGATTCCAGTCCCAGCAAATCCTCTTCGGTTCTAAGGGCAGAAGGAGGCCAGAGTCAATCCCCAGTTCCTGGAGCCAGAAAACCAGGCGCATCTGGAGTCTCTTTCCTTCTGGGGAGTCAAGGAATTTGTCTCGGGAGGTTGCTTCAGTTTCATACCTTTGACAAGAACTTGGTCTTCCTCCACCTCCTTCCCTGGGGCCGGGGGCCACGCTGGGGAGAACGGTTTCCCCCTCTGTCTACCGGGGCCTCCCTGGGACATTTCTCAAGCACCTGCTGTAGGCTGAGCTCATGCCTGGAGCCGGGGGTAACAAGTTGTCACCACGTCCTCAAGGAGTTCCCAGGTTGGGGACTGAATTACAACAGGACAGGGGAGTAAAAGCAACGTGAGCACACGCTTCCGGCCAGTCCTCTCTGCCAGGTGCTGTACTGAGTGCTTTACGCCTAGTAGTTTGTCGAATGCAAAGACCATTGACAGTGGGCAGTGCCCACCGCCAGGAAGGAGGCCCTTGTATTCTGCAGGAGGGGGCAGGCCAAGGACCTCAGTTTCCTCAGAGAATTGAAGGGACCCGCTAAGGGCTGTAAATTTGCTGCTGGCAGACTGGGACTCAGACCCTCAAATGTCTGGGCTCACCTCGCATCGGATTGGGGGATCCTCTGAGCCATGGGATGAGCGGGCTCCTACAAAAGGAAGGCTCTCTTTGGCCACCCTGTTGCTGGGAGAGCAGCCTCCCCCACCGCCAGGAAGCCCTGTCTCCCCACCCCCCTGCCGTGTAGGCCATCAGGGGCTTGCAGCCACCTCCCCCTCAGACCACCCCTTACCCCTCTGGCCTGGGCAGGCGGCTTTGGCACACACAGGATTGTTTCACTCATCCCACATGCTCCCTGCCAATAAGGTTGAGCTGTTCTCCATGCTGCCTGCCTGCCCTACTATACCATCTGATAAATGGGCTAATGGAGGGCCCCTGTTCTCTGGAGCCGCCTTCCCCACTTCTTGGCCCCTTTGGAGAGAGCCTGGCTCCCTCCCTCCCCCGGGTGAACCCTATTCAGCAGACTTCCAGGCAGCCGGGCTTAGTGACCAGCCCACCACCTGCTCAGTACTTTATAAAAGTTTAACCTTAATGATGTAACGAACTCCCATCATAAAGCAGCTGGAGCAGTGCATCCTGGGATGCATACATTATAGGAGCCCTCTGAAGTTGTAATTGGAAATGGCAGCAACTGGAAGGTTGAAAGAGGCCGGCCTGGTTGGGCTGAGCCCAGCTGTTCTCTACTTCCTTTCAAAAGGCACACAGAACTGAGTCTGGCTGTGAAAAAAGAACATCCTCAGACCAAACCGAGTTCCTGGTTCCTCCGCCCCACTTCCCATTTCCTGCCCCCCAACTGTGTCTGCAGAGCCTGTGGGCTTCGGAGGCGGGGGACCCCCACACAGGCCCTGTGCTCTGGCTGCACACGGCACACACTTGGTGGAGGATGGGCTGGTGCTCAGGTTTGCTGTGTCCCAGGGGGAGCTACAGAGCGACTTCCCCAGTCTTTCAGGTCCCCTCTGTAGAGTGGAGAGTTCGAGCCCACCTGGGTGGTGAGATTTTAGCCGGGAGCCTCCGGGAGTGCTGGGAGGCAGGGTTAGGAGCTCAGGCTCTGAAGCTGGGCCATCTCCTTCCTCGAGTGGCTCTGGCTTGTGGTATTTGAGGGACCATAACCCAGTCATTGAACCTCTCAGCTGCACCTGTAGGATCAGGGAATCACTGACCTACTTCTGGGGAGTGTCAGGAGGCTGGTGTGGGATGCTGCTTGTTAACGGCTCAGGCACAGCGCAAAGCTGCCTTAATGGGCACACAGATCACCTGGGGAGCTTGCAAACGCAGGCTGGCTGGGGTCCCAGATCTGCTCCAGGGCTGTGGCTCATGGACCACACCTTGAGTGTCTGGGACATGGTGTTTGAGCCATCGAAGAGCTCCGTGAGAGCTGGCTGGGGTTATCCCCCAGGCGAAGTGCCCCACCGCCTGCACTTGCTGCCCTCTTGGCTTCAGTTCGGTGCTCCTGAGTGTGACCCGTGGGCCGGTAGCAGCAGCACCTGGGAACAAGTTAGTGACACAGAATCTGTGTCCCTGGGGACCCGTGGTTCAATCAGCTCCCTGATTGAACCCGTGGTTCAATCAGCCCCTAGTGCTCAGCAGTGCTCAGGGAGGCACTGCTGGGCCTCAGCCTCAAGGTCAGGGCTTTTTGGAGTGCGGGCTGGTTCACCCGAGCCTTGGAATGGCCTGGAGTCAGCCATGGTGGGGCTTGCTCCAAATAGAGACCCCTAGGCCCTACCCCAGACCAGTAGATTCAGAATTGCTGGGTAGGGCCTGGGAATCTGCATTTATCCATGTCCTCACTGCCGTTCCAGGTGAGAGGCCCTGGGACTCGCTGGCTGCCTGACAGTCACTGGGACTCACTGTGGAGAAGAGCAGGGCCCCCTCCTGCCCCACCCCTCCCCACTTTGTACAGGAGGCTTTGCCTCTGCTTGGGGGGGATGGAGAAGGAGTGCTCAGTGGGGGCCAGGAGCCTGTCCCACCTGAGGGGCTGGAGCTGCTCTGCTTTGGGCCCAGTGACGGGGTGTTTGCACAGTGAGAAGAGGGGAGCAGCCACTGGTGGGGAATTGGTCTAATGAACTCACGTACGCCGGCACATGGTGTGATCTACAACGATGAGGGGCGATGGGGCCAGGACAATGTTTAATGAGGAGAAACATTCACCTTCTCTACTCAGTGGAAAAAAGTGGCAGGTACAAAAGGATCCCATATTTGTACAGAGGAAAGATTAGATGGATGTTAATAGTTAATCATTTTCCTAGGAGGATCATGGTGACTTCTATTTCTCTCCTTCTATTTTTTTGTTTCTGTGTTCTACAGAGAACATGTATTTGATAATAAGAAGAAAGAAGTAGACACAGATAAGCGTGGGTGGCCCAAGGTCCTCGGGTCACCTCTGCCAGTGACAGGCACAGACTGTCACCACAGTGCTCCTCCCACTGGTGCAAGCTGCTGAGGTGACCTTCACCATGGTCCCCCTTACCTCCAGGCTGTGACCTCAACACCCCTGCCTCATCCTTCCCAGTGTTTCTCCCACTTTTCTTACTTCCTTTCTGCTTATAGTCTTCCCTGGCAGTGGCAGGCGTGGAGAGCCCCTCACGCAAGGGGAGCGGGAGGGGAGTGCACAGGGGGACCCCCCCCCCCCCGCCCCCAGCCTGCAAGCCTCTGGCAGAGTTCGCTTTTCATCAGGGGATCTCCTAGGCAGGCAGAGTCTGGCACATAGGACGCGTTTGGGAAGTCGTGGTTGAATGGTGGTTTGGATGCGGGCGGGGACTGGACAAGACGCATAGCACGCCCACAGGCTTCTCTGGGCTTAGGGTTTTTGTCTCTAAGATTTGCGGAGGCTTGAGCTCTGCTTCCCCCCAGGCCCTTCTGGCTCCAGCCTGTGGGGAGTCACGGACCTTCCCCCTCCTGCCCCCCTGTGCCTGGTTTTCTAAGCAAGTTGTGCTGTCCAGGAAGACCCCACCTGTCTGTCCCAGCTGCCCCGTGAGAGCGTGTGCAGAAGCAGCTGCGCAGGGCCAGGCCTTCCGGACAGGGCAGCGGCAGGGAGGGGACCTGTAGTGCTGGGAAACAGAGCAGGCCCCAGTACCAGGGGGCACTGGGCAGTCCTGAATCTGATGGTGGTCTCTTGTGAGCCCCGGGTAGCCCCTGTGCTGCCTGTGGGTCTGGTGTCTGCTTTCCAGCTGCTCCTGGCCCAGGCTGCCTTGATCCCAGTGGCCCCTGCCCAGCTTGGCGGCCGAGACCCGCTTCCATCAGGCCCAGGCAGCCCCAAGTCTCTGGCCCTTTCAGCTGCTGTTTTCCAATGAGTGGCTCAGGGAGGGGGAGGGTGGGAGAAATCCATTCAAGCCATTTGTTTTAAAGACATTTAAGAAAACCCATGGGGTTTGTGTGGCCACGTCTTTTCAGTCTTTTTTCAAAGAAATGGATGGGTTTCTGGGCCTATCCCACCACCTGCTTTCCTGCCTGGCGAGTGGAAGAGGCCCAAGCTTCAGAAGGAATGGTGGAGAGGGGAAGCCCTGCCAGTGTGGGAGGATCAAAGAGGTGGGGGGTGGAGAGGTAGGGGTAACCTGAACTTGAGTTTCATTTCCCCACCTGTGGAGGGTCACCTGTCCAGGTAACACCAAGGGTGCGCCTGACCTTCATGCCCTCCTGAGTATGTTTTTCCTGGCCCAGGGAGCCTGTAGAAATCAGCTTTGTCACCTAGCCAGAGGCAGGAGTTGGGAGCTAATGGTGGTGCTCAGCACACAACCCTGCAAAGGCAGAGGTGAGGGAGGCAGGGGTCTGTGCCCGGCTGGGGTCTGGCCCAGGAACAAGGTGCATTTGCTTCCGGGGTTCTGGGAGACTTTCTATGGGACAAGAGAGAACAAGTGAACCTTACTTTCCTGCCTTTTTCTTCCTCGTAGTGATCTGTTCAGCCCCCAGCCCCAGTGGGAAGCCCTCTCTGTCCACCGTGGGCTGACAGGGCTCCCCACTCTGGGGTCCCCAGCATCATAGCTTCATGGCCTCTGGCCTGTGTGAGGGTTTCCTTGTGCACTGTGAGCTCCTTGGGAATAAGGCTTGCCACCTTCATGTTCTGATCCCCAGAACTTCCCTTTTTTGGGGGGGGGGTTAATTTATTTGAGAAAAAGGGTGTGCATGAGTGGGGGGAGGAGCAGAGGGAGAGGGACAAGCAGACCCCACGCTGAGCACAGAGTCCACTGTGGGACTCCATCCCATGACCCCGAGATCTTGATGGGAGCTGAAACCAAGAGCTGGGTGCCCAACCGACTGAGCCCCCAGGCACCCCCCCAGAATCTCCTTCTTAAGGTCCCATTGAGTGCATCTGAAGCCCCAGCTGGCAGTCCTAGGCCCTGGGTCTGTTCTCCAGCCCCGGTCTCGGAGCCCACTGAGGCAGTGGGGTAGGGGGAGGACAGAACAACCTGTGCCCCATGCCTCGGGCAGGAGTCCGACTGGAAGGGAATGAGAGAATGGGGTGGACAGCGAGGCACTGGCCAGAATGTGCCCCGGGACAGACCCAGCCCGAAGCTGTCCCAGGCAGGATCTCGCAGACCCCCTCCCCTGTGCTCAGACAGCCTGTAGCGATGAAGTGGCTGCTAACACCAACCGGTCTGGCTGGTTTGTGGGGACCAGGCCCGGTTTCTTGAGGGACAGGATGTCCTGCTGGGAGCAGCCTTTGTGCCTGTCCTTTCTGGCCTTCCCCTTTCAGGCTCTCAGGCTGGCCCTGTCCTGGCCTGTTCTCCTCCTTGCCCTCTTGGCCCTGCCCTCCTTGAGCTGTGGGGCAGCATATGGTAGGGGTGCCTGGGTGGGAATCAGAGACCAGGGCCTCCCAGGCATGAGCGGTTGGTGGGGGGAGGATCTGTGACCCAGGCACGGTGAGACCCTGGGGGCGCTGAGACCCTGGCAGCAGGATACCCAGTGGTTGGGGGGACAGGTCCCAGGACAGGAGCCAGCAGGGGCCATGGCAACCACGCTCCCACCTCTTCCCCTCCCCCTGTGCAGAGGGTAAGGGCCCGGAGGCCTGAGGAGGCCTCCGAGCAACGGAGAGGACCAGACTTTATGGCACGGCTCCTTGGCACTGTGACTCCTCCCTGCCACCACCACTGCCGCCAGGCTCCCCTTTCAGGGAACAGGAAATGGGGGTGGGGGAGCCCGGGTGTTCCTCTCGCCCTCCGCCGGGAGGGGCTGGGCGCCCCACTCCGTAGGTGTCGGCAGAACTGTCACCCGGCGGCGGCGGGCGCCCGGCTGGGATTTCCCTGGCTGACTCACCCCGGCCTGGCTGTGCCGCAGCCCAGGCAGGAGTGACTCGTGAAGGTGTCTGAGTAGCGGGGCGGGGTGGGGGATGTCCTGGGAATAGGGGGGCCTGTCCCCCCAGGGAGCGGGAGACCCTAAGCTCTCCATTAAGCACAACGACCGGACCTCCTCCTGACCGGGGAGGACTGGTGAGGCATCTCAGGGTCTGAGCCCCAGCAGGGCTGCTCCTCGCCTCCCTGCAAGGGTCCCCCTCACCGCCCCCCAGGGTGAAATGCCTTCCCTCTAGAGAAGAGAGAAGCCATTGATTCCCTCCATCCCCAGGCGCTTCACAGACAGGCGCCCAAGGGAAGAGGGGGACAGTGGGAGGCAGGAAGTGGGGCCAGTGCAGTGACCCAGCCAGGGGCCAAGGACCCTTGGAGAAAGGGAAGAAACTGTAGGCTGTCTCCCCCGCCCTCCCACCAGAAGAATTCACAAAAGTCTGTGAGGCCCACAGATGCCCTGGAGCACATCTTGGGGCCCTCCTCAGCCCCAGCTGCTGGAGCCGCCCTCAGCTGAGAGCTGGCAGCGGGCTGGAGGTGTCACAGTTACGGTGCTGGGGGGCCTGGGGGAGGACTGTGCAGGCAGACATGCAGAGCGTGTGCCTTGCGAGCAGGCCTGTGGGGGTGGTGGCAGCAGAGCCGGGTAGGGCAGGCTGGCTCGGGGCTGGGCTGGCATGTACCATTCGGAATGATTGTCCTAGAGTCCCTGCCTTCCTCTTGTCGATGGGAGGAGAGTCACCCCCTGACCTCTCCAGACTGGACCAGTGGGGGCTGGGAACCCTCAGGGGCCGAGCTGCCAGGGCTGAGGTTCACGGGGTGTCATTTGGGCCCCTGGCACAACTCAGTCCCTGTGGACGGACTCCTCAGCCCCCTACTCACTGCCTGGCCCGGTGAGAAGTTGAGCCATTTCTGCTGGCCAGGTGCCACAGGGCAGCCCCGGTGTGTCAGCCCCAGTGTCAGCCCCACTTAAACCCCTGCAGGCACGTCCGGCCCCTTTGGCCACACTAATCCGTCCACGAGCAGTCACAGGGCAGGGTGGCCCAGGGAAGGAATGTGGCCTGTGGGCCCAGCCTCCTGAGTGACAGCCTCCTGGGGGCGCACCCACGGACAGGGCTGCAGTGAGTCTGACTGGCTGTGGTGTGGACAGGCGAGGACAGGTGCAGGGGAGGCTGGGCCTGAACCGCTGCGGGCCCCTATGGCAGGCCCAGCCCTCTAAGGGCAGCATTCTCTGAAGGACACAGGACAGCCGTGCCCGGGAGCCTGCTAAGGACCCGGGAACTGGGCAGTGGGGCAGGGTTCCAGGTTGTGCTCCTGGCCTATGGCTGACCTCCGTGTTGCCTGGAGCAGGGGATCTGTGTCCTTGGCCCCCACCTTCCTTCCTAAAATCATTGTATGTGCCTTGGGCTCAAAAGATTCCTTCATACCCAGATGTTCTTCTGTCATTTACTAAGCCCCCAGCATTAGAGAACCAGGGAGGGCCCCAGGACCTTCTCCTGGCACCTAGGTAGCCAGGTACTTACCCAGTGAGGGGCAAGACAGGGATTTCCCCCCCACCCCGGCCCCTTGGACTCTTTGTCTCCTCCTCCCTCCTCTCTGGGATGATGAGACAAGTGAGATGATGGCCCAGAGTTCCTGCAAACAGGTAGTCGGGCTGGAATTGTACTCTTGTTATCACCATTATTGTGGAGTTGCCTCCCTAGAGCCTGCAGGGGGGGGGCTCCCTGGAGGAGGCGGCATGGCTTGTGTCCTGAGCTGGCTTCTTGGCCCCGTGGTCAGGTTAAGTAAGTGGCAAGAGGTTGGGGGGGGGCAGCCAGGGGCTCCGGGTGGGCAGGAGGGGGGCCCTGGCACCTCTTGGGCTTGGCCAAGCCACCAGCTCCCATCTGCAGAGGGGCGGCCCACCCTTCATGAGTTGGCGGGGAGACCTCAGAACTGAGGAGTGCGTGTCCCCAAACATCTTGTTCACAGCAGATGGCAGCCGCAACTCCCTTTATCCCTGCAGTGCCGGTTGCATTTCCCTTCCCTTTGCTCACCCCCCGCCTGTTAACTTTGGTGTCTGCTCTCCAAGTTGGGGAGGCAGCCCGCAAGCCCCCGGGGCCACCTGTGACTGTGGGTGAGGCTAGGTGCTCAGATCACGGACAGTCTCCAAAGGAGAGATCACAAGTCCCCATTGGCTTGTCAGGGAAGCCAGGCTTGCCCTATTTTCCATGTGCTGAGTCCCTTTGGCCCAATGGGCAGCAGCAGGATCTCAGAGGAGAGAGGGAATGGGCCCAGGGTCTGGCCTGACATTATCTTGGGCAGCTGCTGAGCACCGGGCCCTGAGCCGGGTGCCGAGGACACAGGCGGAGGGTGCCGTCCTGCCGGGAGCTCCCAGCATAGTGAGGAGCCAGGGTGCTCACAGGAGGAATGGAGGGACACCGATCAGGTCTGCTGCTCTGGGCGTCGCAGGCTTCTGGAGGCTTCACAGAGGCTGTGGTGTTTGGGCTAAGCCCTGAAAGGCTGAGGAGTTCCCAGGCAAGCAGTATTAGAAAGGGGATTCTGTGCAAAGGCACAGAGGCATGAAGAGCTCTGAGCCTGCAGAATGCTTGGCTGTGGCAAAAGGCTGAGTAGATGAAGGGTGAGCTGCCTCATCGGCTGGGGCCGTTCAGCCCCAGGGTGGGGTCGGCAAGGGGAAACCTCGCTCCCCCAGCTGCTTGTTGGGAGGGGAGCCCTGTATGGGGAGCAGGGGTGGTGCAGGGACTCTGGGAGCTGGCTTGCGGCCGTGCTGAGTGGGGCCCTTAGGAGCAGCCGCTCCTGGACAAGTCTGCCTTGGAGGCTGAGGCCAGGGGATCACAGAGTAGCTGAGTGGGTATGCCCTTGGAGGCTGAGCTGCCCCGGCTTCCAGAGTACCGTCCCCTGTTCTGGGACCTGCCCTGGCTCTACTCTACACCCGCAGGGCTCTGGGCACAATCTCCCTGTGTTGAGACCCTCATCTGTGCCAAACTGCGCTCGACGTGTTTCCCAAATGGACCTCGTCCCATTTACCCTTCCCAAGGGCTGCTCGGGCGGGCGCTGCTGGACCTGAGGTCCTGGGACTTGTTCCGAGTCCCCCAGCCAGGCCGTGGCCAAGCAGAGTCTCTAGGCCCAGGCCAGCCCCTCCTCAGCACACGTCCTTCTGGATGACGTTCCCTGTCCCCTAGAGAAGGCTCACGGTACTGGGGGATTGGCAGCCAAGCGTGGTAAGCCCGGCTTCCTGCGGACTTGTGCCCTGCCCCTTGGCCTCTGCTGCCACCTCTCCTCCCTTCACACTCAGGTTCCTCCCCGGGGGCCTGAGCAGCAGCAGGGGCCATCCCGTAGGGCCGCAGGCCTGGCAGAGAGGGGGCCTGCGGTGTTTGCTTTGCCCAGCCCCGCACCTGCTGCGTCAGTTACACCTGGCTCACTGTTTGTCCAGGGCTTTGCCCTCCAGGAGGGTGGGGTGGGGTGAGGCTGGGCGAGAGTGGCAGGCAGGTGGTCTGCCACTTCTGGGCTCCCAGCTTTTCTGCATGTCCCAGGAGGGCCGCCCTGTCCGTAGGAGCCGCGCCCTCTGGGCTCGCTGCTGCCCCAGCCAGGCCTGGCCTCGCCCGCGCGGAGCGTGTGACTTGGCCGGGCCAGGCCTGGCGTGCCTGGCGTGCCAGGATGGCAGTGGCAGCTGGACAGGCAGCAAGGAGCAGAAGAGGTCCCCAGAGCCCTTATGTGGGGCACTGGCCTCAGAGTGTGGGGGCGAGGGGTGGCGTCAATGGGACTTTTGTGTGCCCGGGGCAGGAACATGGGGCCCAGGCCAGGAGTATCCTGCATGGGCCATCTGCCCCCCTTTCTTCCTGGAGCTGCTCCTGCTCAGCGGTCCCCACCCTTCCTCCCCAGGAGGAGAGCTTGCCTGGACTCAGCCAGTCCCCGCCCTGCCCTGCCCTTCACCCCTTCTCAGATGAATCAGCCCCAGAAACTTGACCATTTCTTCCTGTGCCCTGGCCTGCCTCTCTGCCTGCCCTCCTGACAGTAGGCTTCCAGCATTGTCTCTCGGCTCTGAATGAGCTCTCTGCTCTGTGGGCAGTCACTGCCCATGGGACGTGCTGCTGCCTCCTTGAGGCCACGGGGCTGGTCCTCAAGGCCGATGGGAATAGATTAGGTAGACTGAGGCAAGGTGGGTTTGGCATCCCAGGGAAGAGGCCCTTTCTTCACTGCAGCTGGGGCCCCAGGGAGAGACTGGCCTTAGCTGGGTAGGGGGCCAGCACCTCCCTCCCGGCAGTCCTGCCTGCGGCCAGCCTGCGGAGGGCCTCTGGTCCTGCAGGGGTGCAGAACCTCAGCCTGCCATGGGGCATTCAGCCTGCTTTGTGCGATGGCATTTAGCAGACGCACTGCTCTGGCCCGTGGTCTCCCCACCACTTGACACCTGTCAGATGAGGTGTACGGACGAGCATGCTGTCACCAAGAGGCTGCGCGGCCCCCTCCATGGGCAAAAAGCTCTGTACACAGAGAGCGGCCCAGAGAGTGTCATCACTCAGGCTTGGGGACAGCCTTCCCAGGTGGGCACAGCTTGATGGCTAGAGGTTGCCTGGTCACTCCCATCCTGGCCTTTGGGGAGCTGGCCGAGTGCGTCTGGCTCCCAGCTGTGGGGAGCCCAGGGCCTTCCACTACCACCTCTGAGCTGGGGAGGATGACCGACACGAAGCAAGGGCTGCCTTGGTCTCCTGTGACTTAAGTCACCGTAGCCGCCAGGCCCTGCATAGCCTTCCCTCCAGCAGGTCAGGGATGGGTGCTGCCCCAGGATGGACAGTCCTCATACACCGCATGCTGTTCCTGTGACAACAGTAACACCCCCTGATGTGTGTCATGCCCCGCACCTGACTGTTGCTCCTCCCGGCAACTCTGTGGGTCCCGTACCTGGCGACCCCGTTCCCGGGGAAGGAAACCCTGTCTGTGTCGTACTTTACCCCACATCGCTTAGACGTTACTGATCCCCCTTTCACAGGAACTGGGGTCCAGGGGGTGGCGACTTGCCCACGTGTACTCATGGCTGGGCCCAGGACCAAGCCTGGGTTCTCGGACACCAGGCTCCACGCTTGTCCCACTCTGGCCCTTGCAGTAAATCGAAGTGTTAATAAACGAGCACATTGATACATAATTAATCCCACCTTGGATCCCTCTGTTCTTTTCTCTCTGGGGAGCTTGAGCACTTCCCAGACGTGATCTCATGCATCCTCCCGAGGCCTGGAAGAGGTGGAAGGAGGTTCTGGGCAGAGGAGGGTGGACGAGCTGGCCCAGGGGGCCATGGGTCAAGAAACCAGCCCCCTCACCGTCTGGGCTGCCCCTGCCTCTGGTCCTTCTGGGGTTGTGCCTGCGTGAGCCAGGAGGAAAGAATCTGGCATAAGGCTCATGGGGGCAGGGATGTAGAGGCCCAGGGCTCTGTCTTCAAGGGAAGTCATCCCATTGCCGAGACTTTTCATAGAGTTTTCCTTCCAGGAAGCTCCTGCTACATCCTGTTTGCTCTCACACTCCGAAAAAGTGGGCAGAGAGCAGACGAGGGCCATAGGGAGGGAAGCACAATGAGGACCTCTAGGGCAGGCCCTTTACCAAGCCATCTGCTCCCCCGGTGGCCCGGGAGGCAGCCCCACTCTTGTCTGTGTTGTCTGGAGAGGAACCCAGGCGGAGAGTCTTCCTGCGGTCACTCGGTCACGGGCAAGTCGGCGATTGGTTAGGGTTTGCACTTCGTTCTGGCTCACCTCCCAGGCTGGTACGCTGAAACCGCTGGGCTTCAGTAGTGTGGCCGTTCTGGCCTGTCTCCCTCCCGGGGCGCCGTGAGGGGCTCCAGTATGTCTGAATCTTCCGAAGGGTCGCATTGCCAAGCCAGAGGCTTGGGGACTAAACAGGCAAGTCCTGGGGAGAGTGGAAATGCTCTGGTCACTCACCTTGTTTTTGGATGAAGATGCTGAGGCTCTTAGAGGAGAAGCCAGAGCCTCCCTTTTCTTCTGGCTGACAACAGGCAGGCTGGTTGGCCTGTAGGCCACAAGGGTCCCACGGGGAAGTCTGGCACTGGGAGAGGGCTTGAGTGCCCATGGAGGTGCTGCTTTCCTCCCCGCCGTGTGCTATGCGGAGTGGGGCACCACACATCCCCTCCAGTGGATGGGCAGGGAGAACGGCGTGTGGAGGCACAGAGGAGCCCCTCACAGGGCAGGCCCTGGTCATTGCTCTGCTGCGCTCTCTATGTCCCCTCAGGATACCTCCCAGCACCCCCTTCTTGCCACAGTTTTCTGCATCTCCAAAATGAAGATGCCACCTTTCTCCTCTGTCTCACCCGTGGCGTGGTCGTCGGCTGCCAGGGAGCCCCGGGCCCACCTGCTGCTGCTGGAGGGCCGTTCGGGATGGAGCTTGGGTCCAGCAGATGGGGCCAGTGGATGGGGTGGAGCGGGCCTGGGGCTGGAAGGCAGGAGCCCTGGGTTCTGGCCTGGGCTCTGCTCAGCTCCTCCTCTTCCAGCAGCAGGGACTCGGTGGGGTCGTGCCTCCTGCGGGTCCCCTGCCCTGGGAGCTGCGCCTATGGTGGGGGCAGGTAGTAAAGAGGCTGACAGACTGTAAGCCCGAGAGTGCCGGATGCTGGTGAGTGTCCAGAGCGAAATGCAGGCAGGACAGAAGAGGTGATAGGGGCAGGGGTGGGCACACCTGAGACGGGGCAGAGGAGCGAGGTCTGAGCTAAGAACTGAGTGACAGGACAGAGCCAGCCACACAGACATGGCAGGGGGCAGGGGAGCTGTCCAGGCAAGGGGAGGCCCGAGGGCCTGGTTGTTGAGACATGGCACACTTGGCTGTGCGAGGGACAGAGAGAAGGGCCCGATCCCTGGGGGGTGATCTGCAAAGGCGGCCTGGGAGGAGGTGCGGGCAGGCAGGACCGCGGAAGAATCTCTGTCTTCATTGCCTAAGTGGGGAGACTGGAAATGGTGGCGGTTATCCTCTCTCCGAGCCTCTATTTCTCCTCTTTATGTGAGGTTGGTATCAGCTCTGCCATGGTCCCCGCCTGGGTGAAGGCCACTCTCCCCGTGGTCGTGTTTGTGGTCAGAGGTTGGTGGCAAGAAGAGTAAGGAGTTGAAGGTTCAGGGCAAATGCCTCCAAACTCCAGCTCAGCACCTGCCCCCTGAGCAGTGGGAGCAGAGCTAATGACCCCCCCCTTGAGCAGGTGTGGGCTGGCAGGCACCTGGGCCTGCCGCCCACCTGAGGGTTAGACCAGGCTGAACTGGAAGTCCAGGAGAGGACGTAGATGTTGGGGTGGGGAGGGCTGCCCCAGGCCTGGGTTCGAATGGTGCTCCTCCGGGGTCGGGGGAAACCAGAGCGCCATCCATCCTTCCCTGTCTGCAGGGAGAGAGGGGCCCCCGGAGTCAGGGTCACCTGGTGTTTGTCCAGTTACACGGACCATCTGGCTGGGGCATCCTTGACAGCACCCTCCCCCTTGCTGCCCCGTCCCATCTGTCACCACTGCCTGCTGGACCTCAGTGTGGGCTCCCATTTCTCTCCAGCCCCACGCCTGCTATGGCCCGTGGTTGCCTGCTGTTCTCCAGATAAAGCTCAGACCCACTGGGCCCACTGGCCTTTCCACCTCAGGCCTCCTTTTTGCCTCTGTCCCGTTCATCTGGTCTCTGCTCAGACCTTCCAGGTCCTCCTACATGGGCCCTCCTGCTGAGGGGCGTCCTCTGTGTTGCTCTCCCCTTGTGGCCTCTTCCCTCTGGCTTGTCCTACAGACCTCAGCCCCTGCTCTCAGTTCTTAAGGCAGCTGGTCCTCGCCTCCTCACTCAGGCTCTGACGGGTCGCCCCCTAGGAGCACGCGTCATGGAATTTTCCCTGGCTATATATAAAGATTCGCTTCAGGTCTTTATTTTTTTCTGGCCCGTGGGCTCTGAGAGGCCTGGCCCCACGTCAGCCCCGCCGTGTGGCAGGTACTTGCTGACTCGCTGGGTGGATGAGGACCAGCCACACACACACAAACACACACATTCCATTTTAACTAGCTGTCCCCTGTGTTCGAGCTGCCCAGAGCCTACCCCTGGAGCTCTTCCTGGCCTTTCTTCCTCTCTCATCCTCCCTGCCCCAAGCCAGGGAGCCTGGAACCAAACCCTGGCCATGTGGGAGGGTTGGGGGTCCTCAGCTGCTGGGCCCGGGGCCACCTCCTGTCCTATGCTCCTGGGCTGGGCAAGCCAGGAGCTTGGGGCCTGGGCGGACCAGGGGTCCGTCATGGAGAAAAGGCTCTCTCATGCTAGCGGCTGGAAGAACGAACAAGGGCCACACTTTCTAGTCAAGCACTATGAGGGCTACTCCAGGAGGCTTCCAGTGTGATGAGAAGTCGGAAACCAGGTGGAGTCTCGGCGTCATAGTGGGACCAAGGAAGTGGGGGAGGGGCCCCAGGGTCAGGTGGTTTGGGAGCCTTCTCCCCTGAGCTTGAGGCCAGAGGTGGGTGGCCTTGGGGCTGAGTTGGCAGCCTGCGGCGCCGCATCTCCTTTGCCGGCCGGCCGAGCCTTTGGTCTGCTGGGACCTGGTGTCCTCAACACTTGCCATAAAATGTTAGAAATGCCATGGGAGGCTCGGGGCTGAAGCCACAGCTGTCTCCCTCAATGTTGGGGCTTTCCTGTTCCTGCTTCGTGCCGGCTGCAAGGATGTTCTAGTCAGGCTCGGTCTAGCTGGCAGGGAGGGGTGCCCGGGAGGCCCCAGAGCCCACGATTCTAGGTCACCTCCTGCATCATCCAGAGGCAGGAGTGGTATTTATAGCAGCCCGTGGCCACCAAGGGTGGGGAAGTCAGCTGGAGCTGGGACGCGGGCCACCCCCCTTCAGGTCCCCCAGCTCTCCCTGAGTCCCTCACTGCCCACCCCCCACGCCAGAGCATTTCTGGGACGAGCAGTGAAGGGCTGGGCCTGCTGCGAGTGCAGACACCGTCACCCTGCACCCCCAAGCCCTGGAGGAGATGCGGCGCCACTTTCTGCCTGGCAGGAGCCCCGGCCTCTGCCCGTCAGGCCAGGACCTTGTCGGTCTCCACCGTCCCAGGTGGGCCTCCTGTTAGCACTCAGCGCCTGGCCCCGCTCTTCTCTCTCGGTGCTGTCAGCTCCTTGTTGAGAAGTTCATCCTTGGAGCCCCCAGCGGCTTTGCTGACCTTCCTGGAGCCAGCAGGGGTCAGTGAAAGGCCTGCCTCGTTTCTCCCGGTAGCAGGCAGTTTGGGGGAGCGGTGGATACCTGCCCCACGCTGGCTGGGAAGAGGCTGTACCAGATGCCTGTTGCCTCCCTGCTGTGTCCTTGTGAAGCAGGCGAGAAGGGCGGCAGTCCCAGCCTGGGGTCCCCAGCACTGTGCCCCAGCTCCCCCTCCTGCCACACCCAGGGAGCGGGCCAGGAAGCAGAGGCCACCGAAGTGACGGTGTGACAACATTCGGGCCCCAGCATTCGGGCGGGTGAGTCCTCTGGGAAAGAAAGTGACGCCAAACTCTGGAGTCCTGGGTCAAGCCAGCCAGGCCCCTGCTCTCTGGGAGCCTTTACCTACCCACATACAAAGGGGGTCCTTTGGTCTTGCCCAGGTGTGAGCAGACAGAAGAAGGCTGGTGCTTATCAGCTGCCTGATGCGGTCACCCCCGTAGTGGGGGCCTGGGCTCCTCTCCCAGGCTTTCCCCATTTCCAGACTGTTGCCTGCAGCTTCCAGGCCCATCCCCCCGGGGCCAGGGGAGAGGCAGGGGCTGCTGTGGTTTCTCCCAGGGAGCCCTGCCATGAAGGAGAAGGTGCAGCAGACAAGACCAGGAGCCAGCAGGAATGGGGGCCCTGACTCCCCCAGCCCTGTCGTGGGCTGACCAAGCAGGGCAAGGGCCCTGAGCTTGCCTAGGGAGGGGCCCCTGAACTGAGTGGGCCAACTGGAGGGGAGGAAACCCCTGGGCTTGCTCTGTTCCCAGCGGATGAGAGACAGAGTCAGGAGCAGGAAATGGGCTTGTCCGATGGGCAGAGACGGGTGGGGACAGGGGTTGGGGGGGCAGGGGGTGCGGTTCGTGGAGCTGTACAGCCAGTGGTGGCAGCTTTAATCTTATTTAAAGGGCATTTCAGAGCCATAAGATGCTTTTGAGGAGGGGGTTGATTTCATTAAAACCGTTAACTGTAGCTAATGCCAGTGAGCACCTCCTCTGGGACGGCCCCTGCTCTCAGCACTGCCCAGCTGTGTCCTCACAGCAGCCCTGGGGAGGCACTGTCAGCGCCGTCCCCGTTTACAAAGGAGGAAGCGGAGGCTTCTGTAGTTGATTTGTTCTGGCAAGTGGTCCCTGAAGGTCGCAGCTCAGTGGACATCTGAGTGAGTGGAGGACAAAAGCACGTCTCGCCCTGCCCTCCATCCAGGGGCAGAGGACCTTCTGAGCCCCTGCCCCTTCCTGGAGGCCCCGGAGGTAGCTGGGGCTTGGGTCCAGCTCGGTCATGCCATGGGAGCGGGGAGGGGTGTCTGCCAGGGAGCCAGTCAGCTGCAGGTCCCAGTCAGAGCTCCTGCCGCCGTGTTACCTGTGACCCCCTTTTGCTCTCAGGGCTCAGGCTAGGCAGACTCTAGTTTGGGCTCCTGCCTGGAGCCCCAAGACCCTCTCCTTGGCGTTCTACACCCAAACCAGGTAGAATTCCAAAAGTCAAGGCCAGAGAGGACCTGAGAGGTCATCCTGTCCACTGCCTCTCAAGTGTTTTTAAGCACCGAGATTGTTTTGTTCCCATAAAATGTTACAGGGAACCCCCACATGTAAAGCGGCTAACATCAACTCCGACTGACAGCACGCCAGCCTCAGGAAGCCCCAGCCCTGCCTGCTTGGCCACTTCCCCTTATCTGGGGGTCCCTGAGGGTTTCCAGAGCCCCACTTTGAAGAGTATGGACATCCCTTCATTGGACACAGGAGAGGAGGGCCCCCTAGGGCGGGGCCCAGGCCTGGGCCTCTATGCTGTTGAAAGCCCCCTGGCCCCGTCCCCGCCCTCCAGGTTCTTTGGGGCAGAGGACATGGGCTCTTGCCGTTGTATACGGGAACCCTGCAGATCTCCTCCCCAGGGAAGGAGCTAGTGTTACGTTGTCACTCGATGCCTGCCTGCTTCCTTGATGCCCAGGGAATGGTAGAAGTGAAACCTAATCGCCCAGGTGGCTGTCCTGTGCCCTAGATGGCCATGCCGCCCACAGAGGTGGCCCCGCCATGGACCCATGGCCCACGCAGACTCTGGGAGGCCTTGGGTCCAACGCAGGCCCGACCCCAAAACCCAGCCCACAGCCTGAGGAGGCGCAACAGGAAGGTCCGCTTGGGGTAGGCTGGGCGTGGGGCGCGCTGTCGGGCTGGGTGTGGCCCACCGATCAGTCTCATTAGCAGCCTCGCGAGGGGACCTCTAATGAATTAAAAGGTGCTAATTCCTCTCAGAGGTGTTGCCAGCACCCGGGACAGGGAATCTCCTCTCTGGGAAGCTCTGAGAAGCCAGACCCGGGCATTGCGCTGAGCTACTTGGTAGAGGGTACCGTGGGGAGCGTGGGGAGCGGGGGACTCCCAGCAAGGGGCTTTCACACAGGCCTTGCGGGAGACCGGACAGGGAGGGGCAGGGGGCGGCTGAGGAGGATGCTGCACTGGGCAGGGGGGCGGGAACAGTGGGCCTCTGCCCCTTGGGGTGTCCCGAGTTTGAGCAGTGGGACGTCCTGAAACTCCACACAGAGATGCAGGGAGTTCTAGCAAGAACACACAAGCACATCCTTGGCTCAGCCCCGAGGTACAAGCTGATGGGATGGCGAGTCCCACCTCCCAGGCTCGTTTCCAGTTAAAGGAGGAGGGGCCAGGGAAGCCTCAGGGGGAGCTGGTAGGGGTCCCAGGAGAGGGAGGCCAGGGCAACACAGAGGCTGGCAAGGGTGAGGGAGATGTGGGTCAGCCTGGTAGCCAGGGATAGAGCTGGGCCCCTCTGTTTAGGGGGGTCGTCTTAGATGGTAGAGAAATTAGCGCCCCTGCCCCCACCTCAGGGGGTAGGGGCTCAGTGCAGGGAGGAAAAGGTCTGAGCACTCAGGAGACATGATGGATAGAGGACATGATGGCAACTGGCGCTGTGTGTGAGCAAGTGCTTTGTGTGTATTCTGCCACTTCCTCCTTGCGACCCACTCCGAAGCAGGCCGCCTGCATCCTCCCGTTCTGCAGATGGGAAGTCTGAGGCTCAGAGAAGTGACGGTCAGACACCTGGAAGGGATGGAATTAGGATTCACTGCAGGGCTGGAGGGAAGGCAGCCGTGGGCTTGTTGGGGGACCATCACCCTCCAGGTCCGAGCATTGGAGGGAGGGAGGGCTCCAGGGGAGCCGGGAAAAGGCGTGTTACAGCATGTGGGAGGACCATGGGGCAGTCGGGAAGGGCCTCCCCCTGGGTGGAAACAACTCCGGGGCGAAGCCTGCCAGCCTGAGCCACCCCCCACCCCAGACAGGCAGGAGGAATTGGCCTGGGGCTTGGAGACAGCCAGGCAGTGCCATCAGAAGGTGCAACCTGGGCCCCTCCAGGGTACCTTTGTGACAGGCATAAGAATGAGTGTGGGACAAGGGCCCTTTCCTAATTTCAGTAAAATAAACAGCCTGAAGAAGAACTGAGAAACAGAACCTGGCCTGGCCAGAACCTGGAGGTCGACCCCTTTCACTCCTGGAAACTCCTGGCTTAACCTCTGAGAAGGAGGAGCAGGGGGAGGGCGGTGGTGAGAGGAGGGCCCGGGCCCTCCCTCCTCATTCCTCAGCAGCTAGTTCCCTCCCCGAGCAGCTAGCAGGAGACCAAAGGCCCCAGTTGATTCCCCGGGAGCTGGCTGGTGTCAGTGACAGGGCCGGTGGCAGATGGCAAGTCCTGTTTGTTATAGAAGAGCGGAAAATAATTAGCGTCAGGATGAGAGCTGGAGCCTCTGTGATAAATGGAGCCCTGAGGGGGGCTCCTCAAGAGGCCTGGGAGCACAGCCTGCGGCTTCCCGGCCTGGCTCGGCCACTTCCTGAGTGATCTTGGGCAAGTTGCTTAACTTCTCTGGGCCTCGGCTCCCTCATCCTTAAAATGGGGTAAGATGAGCACTTACCTCATGGGCGTGTTAGAAAGATTACATTAAAGGAGGCGGTATTTGTGAACTCGCTGTCATATCTGGCACGTACCAAGTGCTATTTAAGGTTTTTAAAAAGAAAATAAAATAAACAGGTGTTGGGGCGCCTGGGTGACTCAGTCAGTTAAGTGTCCAACTCTTGGTTTCGGCTCAGGTCACAATCTCAGGATCCTTGCTCAGCCGGGCGTGTGCTTCAGAGTCTCTCTCTGCTCTCCCTCCGCCCCACCTCCGCCACTCACATGCTCTCTCTCTCTGAAATAAATAAATCTTTAAAACAAACAAGCAAGTGTTAAAATACTTGGCGGGGCTACTTCTGGGCCCAGCCCAGGATGGCTAGCAGTCAAGGCCCCCAACAGCGGGGGCTCCTCCTCTTCATTCTCCTCTCTGAGCCCTGTGCCCAGCCCAGACCGCTTCTCCGTGGGAAGGGCTCTGGTCGGCAAGCAGGTGCGTGTGGCCTCAAAGCCTTACTTGGCCCCTGACTCCATAGATTATGTAACCTCCCGGAGTCTCCGTCTCCCCTCAGGTGACAGAACAGTCGCACGTACCCCCAAAGCTGTAGTGCGGGGCAGAGGAGGCCATCCCAGTGGGGAGGGACGGGAAGGTGTTTGTTAGTCAAAGACTCTGGGGACAGAAGGGACAGGGCAGGGGCGTGCCCCTCCTGCTTCCCACTGCACCAAGCACGCTGTGTTAGTCCCAGGGCCCATCGTGTGCTAAAACCCAGCCTCAGCCCTGGGCAGGCTCGGCTCTGCCTTCTGCTCGGGCACAGCTGAGGCGTGAAAAGCAACAGCTTTTGGGCCCCTAACTTGGGTAGCACACACCCGGGCCCAGGCTGGTGGCGCACGCGGCCCCCAGCCCAGCCCACGCGTGCTTTCTCTCTGTCACCTCCTTTGGCTTCTTCCCCCTTCCCGTGCCTTCCAGAGCCCAGTCTCCGTGTGGGGCCGCAGACCTGGCCAGGAGAAGGGGCATGGGGGACATGGAAGGACCGTGCGGGTCTCAGTGTCTGTGCATGGGAATAAGGATTCGGACAGAAGGAGGGGGAGATTTTTTTTTTTTTTCCTTTCAAGTAACTCAAGGAGACTGTTTGAAATCCCAACTCCTTGTTGTGGGATCTTTGGGCAAATGTTGCACGTCCCCGAGCCGTGGTTTCTTCATCTGTGAGGCTGGGGTAACAGCCTGTTGAGGCTGGAATGACGCCACATTTACAGCGTTCGCTCTGTGCTCTCTCCCGGCCCCACAGCCTGCTCACCTCCAGACAGGCCATGGGGCCCCCCTGGGCTCACGCTGCCGTGTCTGCACGGTCGGCCGATACCCACTCTCCCACGGGGTGGTGGGACCATGAGTCTGCAGCCATACAGGGACCTGGAGACTGCTCTGTGGTTTCCAGGGCCCTGCCACCTCACTCTGTGATGGGGAGGTTTGAAGCCAGCTTATGGGTTCAGAAGCGGGCATGTAGTCGAGGCCTGCTCCCCAGAAGCAGCATGGTGTGGTTAAGACATGGGCCCTGGAATTAGGCTGTGTGACCCTGGGCAAGTCACTTCCCCTCATCTCTAAACCACAGGTAGCAGCAGTACCCGCCTCCCAGAGTTGTTCTGAGGACTGAGTTATGGGTACGAAGGGCTTAGACCAGGCCCAAGGCGTAGTAGGCCACTGACAAATGCTAGAGGAAGTGAACCGACTGGGTTCCCACGTTACGGGTAGGCTGTCTCCTCCCCATCAGCCCAGTACACGGGAACCAGCCTGCAGTTTCAGGAAATCAGAACCAGGTTACTATGTGTCGACCCCCTCCCTCTGCAGGTGCTCTCGAGGACGCCACATGAGTGAGCAGGATGGTTAACTAGCTCTCTGACTAGCCACGGAGCTGATAAGGTAGCAGGGTTGGGGTCTGACCACCACCGAGGCTTGTGCTCTGGTCACTGCTAAAGAGGGTACGAGCCATCTGCCAGCACAGTTCGGCAAGGGGATGGCCCATTAGTGAGCCCGTTGCAGCCAGGATGGAGCCTCTGGGGGCCACCAGTCACCTGGCAGGCTGCCCCAGGTCCAGCCTCACAGCAGTCATCCCCCCAGGTCAGATGCCCTTCCGCACCAAGACTAGAAGAGCTCCAGCCTCCAATCCTGGAATGATCTAAATCAGACCCAGAGAGCCTCGAAGGCAGCAGGTGCCTGTCCCTCTCCCATCTGGAAGCACCTTCCCATTTCAAAGCCCTTTCAAATGGGGAATCCCATTCATTGTGGGGTAGGGAGGGAGTCCTGGGCCCTCCCCTCAGGGAACCAAGGATCAAAACACCTGGCAGAGCTCAAAGAGACCTTACAGACTACCCAGTTTCCTTTTTCTCTTTGGCCACCGGGAATCATGGCTGGCGTCTAGTACTAGTTTTACGCATGATTTCTATGAGACCCTTTATGTCTTCTTACCTGTGTGCAACCAATTCCCCCCACCTTCTGTTTTAATTGCCTTAGTTTTTGTGCTGAAGTTGGTTTGTTCTTAAGTTCATACCCCACCTCTTCACTGTTTCTGGTTCCTCTAAGACACACGCAGCCATTTGTTGTGAAATCGAGTAAACACCAACCTAAGTACAAAACTACACCCCGCCTATTGGTAGCCCAGGCTCCTCATTCTCCAGAAGAGGAAACTGAGGTATGGGAGGGGGGCAGTGACACTGGCCTGGAGACACTGCTCTTGGTCTGGGCCTGGCAGCTCTGAATGTGGCTAGGCCTGGCCCCGTGGCTAGGCCTGGCCCCGTTGCCAGCCTCGGCAGGCAGGGGTAATTGGAGGGGCCCCAGGCAGGTGGGCTTGGGCCTGAGATCTCCTGGCTTTTTGCCTGTTGATTGGCAGACTAGTGGGGCCCCTGCCACGGGAGGTGGAGAGCCAGCCATGGACCACTCTGTTTGAAACGGAACATGTGGGATCAGCCTTCTTGGGGACAGATCTCACGTGGACTGGCCAGATTCTGACAGGGTCACGCGTCAGAGCGTGAAGGAGAGCTCTCTCATGGGGAGCTGGAGTGGGCTGTGTGTGAGGAAGAAGGGCGGGAGCCAGCCCCGGGACCCTGGGACTATGTGTCCAGGTCGTGACACCATAGGGCAGGATGTATGGGGAAGTCGGGAGCCCCAGGTGCCTTTCTGGACCTGCTTCCTTGCCCATGGAAGGGGGCGACAGGGCTGTTTCTGAGCCCCTTCTACCTGACGTGGCTGCTCTAGATGTGAGTCTTGGGTGGCAGCAGGTATGGCCTGTGTCTCTGGCGGCAGGGCTCCCGCTCCTCAGAAGGAGTTGGGTTGGGGGGGGTGGTCTCTGAGCCCAGGGCCTCTTTCTGGAGCAGTGCTGCTGGAGGAGCGCTGGCTGGCCACTTCCTGTGTGACCGCTGCTATCCTCAGCGTATGGCTCATCTAACCCTGTGACAGTTCTGAGATAAGTACTATTCTTAGCCTGTCTTAGGAACGAGGAGCTGAGGCACAGAGAGGTAAATAACTTGTCTAAGGTCACACAGCCCGTCAGTCCAGAGCCAGCACTCGGGCACAGTCTGTTTTTAGAGCCTGTAGACTGAGGGCCCTTGTCTTCCTGCCTCCCAGCTGTGAGGGTGGAAGGTCATTAGTCCTGAACTCGGGGCACAGGAGGTGCTCACCTGATGGTGGGACCCATGGCCCAGACCTGCTGGTTGTCCCTTTCTTCCAGCCCGCACCGTGCATCCTGTCTCCTATGGGGGCTGGGCTCAGCCTAGCTCCAGTGACCTGGCCCCGCTCCCATCTCCCACCAGCCCTGGGCCATCCGCAGGGTAGATACAGCAGCCGTGCCCTCCTCCCTCAGCTGGGGCTCTAGGCACCGTGCTGGTTAGTACCCCTGTGAAGGGGCTCTTCTCCCCAAAACCTGCTCCCAGGGCCACCCCCCAGGGGACCTTAGGATCAGAGGGTGAGGCCCACCTTGGGGTGCTTTAACCAGCCAACTCCCAAGACCTGGTGTGAGGGCAGGTGAGCCTGTCCAGGCTTACACCTGTTCGGTCCAGCCCTTCCCACCAGCTGGAGCCAGCCATGGGAATCAGCAGCACCTGGCCAGACCCCAGCCCCCAGTCACAGATCACCTTGCCAACAAGTCCCCAGAGAGCCCTCCAGGAGCTCGATGATGACAGCCCCACGGATAGACTGTGTGACCCCAGGCAGTTCCCACTATAGCCCTCTGAGGGGTGGTGTCATCCCTGGTTTGCAGACCAGGAAAGCAAAGCCCCAGACTGTTAGATGGTGCTCAGGGGAGGCACTGGGGTGGGACATTTCCCAAAAAAGCCAAGGATATGCGGGGAGAGGTCTCTGGCCCTTGTGGCTGGAGGGGAGCTGTTGCAGTGGCTTCGTGGGGATGGAGCGGTGGTGCGGGGCTCTGCAGCCGCTCAGGAGGAGAGGGGCTGGTTTGAACTAAGTTGTGTTCAAACCCCGGGGGCACAGTCAGACAGGGCTGCAAGACCCAGGCCCTTCGGGGCTCTGGTGGAGCCGGAGTGAGGATAGGCATTGAGGAATCAGCAAGGTTCTTCTATGCCACTGTGCCCAGGGCCGCCCTGGGATGAGCAGTCTGGGGGTCCCATGAGGGGCAGCCTGTTCCACCTGAAAAGGGTGGGGTTGGGGGTGGGTGCTGTCAGGGACAGTTTCAAAGAAGCCATGACTTGGCTGGCCTGGAAGGATGAGTAGGCCTCTGCCTGGCAGAGGCCCTGGAGTAAGCAAGGCGTGGAATCTTCCAGTGAGCGGTTTTCAGGGAGACAACAAGTTCTGGGGGGAGCTGGGAAGGGAAGGTGGGGCAATAGGAGAAGGGGATAGAGTGCCTCCCTGGCCAAAAGGAGCTGGCTGGCTGAAGGCAGTTTCAACGTCCTGAATCTCCAGAGGTTGGAGAGTATCTTTCTGGCCCAGGACTCAGAGGGGGCCAGGCACCCGCACAAGGTTGCACAGCCTGCCAGCCAGAGACTAAGACCCTTAGCCAATGCCTGAGGGGTTTGGACTTTATCCTGCAGGCATAGGGAGCCATGGGAGGTTTTTAAAGTAGGAGATAGCATGTGCATTTTTTTAAGAAAAGACTTTGATATCTTTAGAAAGAGGAACTCCCCAAATGGCTAACATTTAACTTAGGGGCCTGAACCAGCAGCAGGGAAACGGGGCTTTGTGGATGGGGGCAGAAGGGGACCCCCCCAAGGGCCACTCAAGTCAAACTATCCGTGTGAGGAGGGTCTTGGTACCCCATTCAGACCTGCCTGAGTTGGAGTCTAGCTGGGGGATATGAGGAGCCCCCAGCGGTGCCCCTGTTCCCTCCTGCTGGAGGGGGTACCACGCCTGCCCTGGAGGTGCCCCGGGTGGGGGGAGGCTGTGTGCCCCACAAATGCGTTTGTTGGAGGGTGTCGACCCTGTGCCCCAGGGAGGAGAGCCAAAGGAGGTGCTTTGTGGCAGCCCCAGACCAGGAAATAGCCTCTGCACCCCCCCTCAGACATTTCCTCCAGATGAAATCACATCCCAGCAGGGGAACAGGCCCCCATTGTGAAGGGCTGGGGTCTCAGAGAAAGGGCGCCTTTCAGGCCCTTAAAAATAGCAGCCCTGAGATGGATAAGTCCGCATGGAATGGAGTGGCCCATCCTCTCCCAGCAGCATGGGCCCTGTCACTCCCATCCCACGCACCCGTGACCTGTCGTTGACCAGCTGGAGCATCCACTGGCCCAGGCGGGGGAGGGGCGGCTGGTCCATGGGGCCGTCCCTGGCGTTATCCAGCGCGTCTGGGGCTTCTGCAGACAGTGTCCCCTGCAGTCCTCCCTGGAACTTTAGCAGGCGGGGTCGAGTGACATTTTACAGATGAGGAAACTGAGGCACAGATCGTAAGTCCCACAGCCAGCGGGTGGTGGGGCCCAGGTTCGAAGCCAGGCAGTGTGGGCACCCAGGCCTGTGCCTAGGATTCTGCAGTGGTGCGCTGGCCGTGGGGACGGGCTGGAGGAATGGGGTGTGGTGCCCAGGCCTGAAGTGGGGCATCCGGTGGGGTCACATGATCTAGGTGGGCACCGGTGCTAACCATGGCTGCTGGCCTCAGGCTGGTCGCCCCACTGAGCCTGGTCAGAGGCTGCCACTGGCTATGTCTCTCAGGTGTCTTGACCCATCTCAAGCTGGGTCTGCAGGGCTGGGAGCCAGGGAGCAGGGAGGGTGGGGCCATGTGTGCTTGCAGGTGGGGGGCGAAGGAGCATTAGCCAGTCTGGACTCCCAGAAGTGAAGCGGGGGGATGAGAGGCGGGCGCCCATCCAGGGGATTGTGGACAAGATGTTCTGGGCGGGACACTTAGCCCCCAGCCCCCAGCCCCTCTTGGGAGGGCACTCCCCTTCAGGGGTCCTTCAGATCAGGGGTTTAGAAGGGATTGGGAGCGCTGCACTTGCTGGGACCTCCCTCACCCCCCACCCCCGCTGGCCTGACCTCTCGGTCATCCCGTTCACGTGACGGGGCCCCCTGAGCCCAGCATTTTTCAGCAGAGCCACCTGGAGACAGGGAGGGGCTGTAGAGAAACGGGGGCTGAAACACCAGCTGTTGGCAGCTCTGGCCTGCCCCAGCCAGGCTGCCACCACACGGTGTCCTGGCTCTTCCCATCCGGGGGTCGTCAGGGACGCTTGTCAGGGATGTACCCTGCTGGAGCCCCAGACCCCCGCCCCCGCCCGGCCACTCCACCACGCGGCAGCTCCGGCTCCCGGCTCTTCATCCTTCTCCCCACTTCCCAGAATCCGCGCTCTGACTCCTCCTTGGAGAGAGTGGGATGACATCACTTCCTGAGGGGGGGGAGGAGTAGGCACGACCCCGCCAGCCTAGCCCGCCAGCCCGCCCGCCAGGCCGCTAGCTCACAGGGAGCAGCCTGGCAGCGGCTGGCTGAAGTGGCCGCACTGGAGGGAGTGCGACAGAGACGGGCCGGCCTGGACATGCTGGCTGGCCACCCGGCCCCATGGCCCCTCATCCAACCTGAGGGCCATGCCCACCGGCCGGGGGATACTTGGTCACTTGCTTCCCAAGTGATGCTGGTCTCCGAGGACACTCGCTTTCCCCGGAGCTGTCACCGGGGAGAGGAGGACTTGCCGCCCGCCTCTGGACCAGGTGCCATGTAAGCCTCTGGGCCTGGGGGCAGCTGCCCAGCAGCGGGGCACCCACCCCCGCAGCAGGGGTTCCTCTGCACAGTCCAGCACAGGGCAGCCCTGGAGCCCCTCACCAATATCTCCCCCCCCCCCCCCGTGTGGGGAGCCTCCTGGCCTGCAGTGCTCCCTTTGCTCCTAGGGCTCTGGGGCATGGGGGTCCTGGACTCTTAGGCGGTCCACCCCGATCTTGCCTGTGGCTGACTTGAATTCAGCTTCAGAGAGCTCTGAACGGGGCAGCAAAGCGTGCATGGCTCAGGGTGGGCACGGGACATGTGGGTCACAGGAGGATAGGGTACCCTGCAGGACTCACTGCTCTTCCAGCAGAGGGGCTGGGTAGCCCCAGTCGTGCCCCTGACCCTGGGTCCTGGCTGTGTCCCTCCCTACCAAGAGGCATAGCTGTGGCTGGGCATTCTGTCTAGTGAGTGCGAGATCAAGTCCCAGAGCATGGTCCCAGGGCTCCAGCAAAGCAAGAAACTGAAGACCTCATTCAGCACATCTTTCCTGAGCACCTGCTATGTGCTGGGTGCGCTCTCCTGCCTCTGTACTTGCCAGATCCATGTGTACCCTTCCCCCCACCCTCCCTAAGTTCTTCAGCCCTCAACCTGTCTTGTTCAGTTTGTGCTAAGAGACAGGCTGGTGCTTGGTCTGGAAAGCCCCCCCTCACACCACCCCCCAAGGCTCCACACACTGGGCTGGGTCTCCAGGAGAAGAGGCAACAGGGGATCCCCCAGCTCCCAGACCCCATGGAGAGGGAGGCAGGCGGGTAAGCCCATGTCTTTAATGGAACTGAGTAGTTACTGTTGTAGTAACCCCCAGGAGAGCCGATCCCAAAGGGCCGGCACCAGGCTTGGGGGCAAGAGAGCTCTCGGGTGAGGCGGCAGCCCGTCTCTGGCTGCTGAGGTCCTTTACAGTGGCTCTGAGGGACGATTACGGTTGGAGGTGGGTCCTGCCCGGGGATGGCTCAGCATTTGCAATGGTCTGGAAGCAGCTGGGCTGTGGGGCCTGGGAGAGATGCTTCTGTGCTGGGCACACCCGGCCAGGAGTGCAGTGGCCCCGGGTGCCCCAGCGGCAGCCACAGGGCCCTCCGCTGTCTTTCAGGAGGTGAGCACCAGGCCCGCTGAGCCTCTGCAGAGCTGCCAGCCATGCCCGGGATCGTGGTGTTCCGGCGGCGCTGGTCTGTGGGCAGTGATGACCTCGTCCTGCCGGCCATCTTCCTCTTCCTCTTGCACACCACCTGGTGAGTCTTAGGGCCGTGCCGCGGGCCTGGGGGAAGGCTTTCTAGCCGTCTGACCTGACCCTGTTGTGCTCCCGGCTCCTAGGAGTTGGTGTCTGGAGTACCCATCGCTTGGGGAAATACCCACGTGGAGCGCAGAGACCCTGCCTGGTCCTCTGCCGGACCGGGCACCATCACTGGGCAGGGCTGCCACCACTGTCCCCCCACGGCCAGCAGCTGGGCCCCCTGCCCTTGTGTCCCTGTCCCTGGCTGCCCATGTCCTCAGAGGCCAGGTGGATGGTGGTCCTGAGCCCGAAGCAGTCGAGCCCTCCACCTGCCACGTCTTGCTGGCCAGGGGCCACCTGGACTGCCTGGCCCCGTCACATGTGCATCTCCCCAGGTTTGTGATCCTGTCTGTGGTGCTCTTCGGCCTGGTCTACAACCCGAACGAGGCCTGCTCCCTGAACCTGGTGGACCACGGCCGAGGCTACCTGGGCATCCTGCTGAGCTGCATGATCGCCGAGATGGCCATCATCTGGCTGAGCATGCGTGGGGGCATCCTCTACACAGAGCCCCGCGAGTCCATGCAGTATGTGCTCTACGTGCGCCTGGGTAAGGGCCGCCCCTGGGGGTGGGGGCTGCTCCCCACCCCCTCCCAACCCCCTCTCCTGCTCCATCACTCAGCCAGTCAGCATCTGTGGGGCCCACCCAATGGGCCAGGCCCTGGGCCAGCACCAACGGCCAGCCGAGAGCCAGCAGACTTACCGGGCTTGTGCTCTAGGCTGGGGAGGGCAGCCTGCTGTCTGTTTGTGCAAATAAAGTTTTATTGGCACCCAGCCACACTCATTCACTGACGTACTCACTGGTTCTGCGGCAGAGCTGAGTAGTCAGGACAGAGATGAGGACCCACAAAGTCTAAAATATTTTCTCTGGCCCTTGCAGGGGAAGTTGTTGGCCCCTGTTCTAGGCCAAGTGCCTCTCCTGCTGCTTTGAAAGCCTCCACCAAAGAGTGCCCCCCCTTCCCTGGAAACCCCTCAGGGGTCCGAAGCTGCTCCCTGGAGGGCCTGCCTGTGTCCTTTTTCTGGGCTTGGGGCTCAGCTGCTAGTCCCATCTTTCCGAGCGAACACTTCTCTCCTGCTTCCGGGAACTGTGCTAAGCCCTTCCCCTTGTTCGCTGAGGGAGGAGCCATTACTGGTCTCCCTTTACAGATGAGGAATCTGGGCCACCCCCGCCCCGGCCCAGGGAGGTTAGTTAGCTCCCTCAAGGTCACATGGCCAGTGTGTGTGTGTGTCTGTGTGTGTGTGTGTGTGTGTGTGTGAGAGAGAGAGAGAGAGAGAGGGAGAGAGCGAGCGCGAGCTGAGATTAGAACCCAGGTTGTCTGTCTCCAAAGCCTGGACCTCAGCTGCCTCAGGTGCTGCCTGCGAAGCTGGGGCCTCAAAGGCTGCCCGTGCCCCCGGGGGCCCCCCTGGCCTGCTGGGGCTCCTCTCGCCTCCTGCCCCGAGTGCCGGAGCCTCCTCTGGGAAATAGCCGTCTCCGTGAGACGAACCGTCTCTCATCTCATTCTCCGCGCTCCTGTAACACAGACGTTGTCACCCCATTTTACAGATGAGGAAGCGGAGGCCCAGGGAGATTAGGTAACTTGCCTAAGATACATCTGATACCAGAGTTCATGGACATAAGTCTAAAATCCCGAAAGAACAGCGAAATGCCTCTTCATCCTCCGCCTTTCCAGTCACTCTCTCAGGGAGGCGTCGGGGCCCGAGGGTGCTTACTAGAACAGGTGGTGGGTACGCCGTCGGACAGACCGGTGGTGGGACAGCCACGCTCCCTGGGCCCTCTCTGCCTCGAGGCCTATGCTGGGGGGCGGGGGTCTGGTGCCCCTGCAGCAGAGGGGTCCTACCCGGGCAGGCGGACCGGAGCGTCCTTCTCTGCTCTCCTGGCAGCCATCCTGGTGATCGAGTTCATCTACGCCATCGTGGGCATCGTTTGGCTCACTCAGTACTACACCTCGTGCAACGACCTCACTGCCAAGAATGTCACCCTCGGTATGTCAGCCGGCTCTAGGGCTGGGAAGAACGGGGTCAGCTGGGAGAGGGGGAAGCTCAGGCACATCCCAAGGGAAGCGGTTGCTGGGCGGACGCCGGGCGGGGTGGCCGAGGCTGTGGGCTTCTTCCCAGGCCCGGTCTGCTCCCTTAGGGGCACGTGGTGTGGAGGAGGGGTGGGCAGCAGGGGAGGGCACCTCGGCTCCTCACCGGGAGCCCCTAGATCTGCCTGCTCTGTGCCGAGGGTGGGCCTTGGGGTCGTGGCTCAGCACGGGACAGTCAGGTGGCCAGAGGCCAGGGCTGGGGGCTGCTGAGCCTTGCTCTTGGGCCCCAGAAGCAGACTGTGATCGGGAGGCAACAGTGCCCTTGAGCCAGGGAGGCTTCCCCAGCACCCTGTCTCTTGCTGCCCACTGCTGCCCCGCAGGGATGGTCGTCTGCAACTGGGTGGTCATCCTCAGTGTCTGCATCACCGTCCTCTGCGTCTTCGACCCCACCGGCCGCACCTTCGTCAAGCTGAGAGCCACCAAGAGGCGGCAGCGCAACCTGCGGACCTACAACCTCCGGTGAGCAGGCGGGGTGGGCGGGCAGCCCTTGGAGGTTCACGGAGGGGCGGCCGGGCTGGCCCCGTGCCTCCCGAACCGCACGCTGGACCGCATGCCGGCTTGCAGGAGCCATGTGCATATGTTACAGTCTTAGCCTCTCCCAGCCTCAGTTTCCTGGTCTGTAGAGTGGGAATCACAACAGCTTCTGCCTCTGACGGCTGCCGTGAGATTTGAATGAGCGCAAAGCGGTTGGTGCTCTGCTCACCATTTGGTCCGCGCTCGGCCAGTGGGGCCATTGTGACCATTGGTTCCAGCTCCAGTGCTGCTAACGCCAGCGGTCATTGTAGCAGGAAGCAGGCCTAAACCAGGCCAAGCAGCACGCACCCTCACTGACAGCAGCTCTGTGAGGGGGCTGTTAGCATCACCCCCTTAACACAGAGCAGGACCACGGAGTTGTGTGACTTGCCCCAGTGACCCAGCTGGGAAATGGCAGGGCTAGGCCCCAGCCCGGGCGGCCTGGCTTTAGGGCCCTTGCTCCTAACCACTAGGCTGGGTGGCCTCTGGGATTAAGGGGACTGGAGAAGGTTAATCAAGGAAGGCTTCCTGGAGGGGGTAGGTTTTACACAATGTTTTGAAGAAAGGGGAATGCTGTGCCATGGTAAAGAAAAAGAGAGAGGGAATCCAGGGTCACAGTAATTCCTGTTTAGTGAAAGAAAAAGATGGGTGGGGCACGGAGCTTCTCCTGTGACTTAGGCCCTGCCATGAGCCCTTTCCCATTTGGTACTTTTGCCGACCCTGGTGCCTTAGGATAGGCCTATTGTATGGATGAGGAGTCTGAGTCCCGGGGAGGGCAGGTCACTTGCTGCAGGTCATACTGATGGGGAGCAGACCGGCACTCCATGCCCAGGACAGGGGATTTGGGGGACCTCGGTGGGCTGTCCAGGCCCCCAGGCCCAGTGGGAATTCTGCTTTGAGCTCCCCTTAGGCCCTCCACGTCAGCTCAGCGCAGCAGCCAGAGCCACACCCGCGCCTGGGCTGGCCACCTCCCAGCCCAAAATACCAGGTCTCGGAGCCAAGGCCCCAGAGCCCATTCTCCCTCCCCGCATAGCAGGCCATCACCACCCATCCCGTTTTGCTCATTCTGAGCATACGCCCCCACCTGACCTGGTTTCTGGGCTTCTGGGGCCCTGGGAAAAAAAAAAACACCAACAGAAAAACTCCCCTCCCTGACTCTGGGTAATTGCCTTTGGGGCCAGGGAAGTTAATGCCTTTGCAGCTGGGGGCTGTCGTTTTAATTAGAAAGTTTTCCTGCGGTTTTGGCCGTGTAGGGCTAAGTAAGAGGCCTCAAAGCTCACGGGCTCTGACCTGTTGCATCTTCTCCAGCTCTCTGCGGGGGCTGGGAGGGCAGCCTGGGCTGTGGCTACCTCTCAGCCTGGTCTCCACGGGCCCTCCACTGACCCTCTGAAACCAGCAGTATTTCTAACAAGGACATTTTCACACCTGCCCGCCCTTCATCCACTTCCAGGTTTGGGGACGGATGCACGCCCCCACCCGTGCTGCACTGACAGATTATTTTAGCATCTGGAAGTCAGGAACCTGTTTAAGTCTTGGGCCTTCTCTCCTTTCCGTGAAATCTGGTAGGGGTGGAGAGATGGGTTCTTCCCAGCACTGCTCACTGGGAGCCCTGACCTTGGATCTTTGCAGGGGTGTCTGCACTCCCAGGGGGGTGCTGGGTCCATGAACTTGCTCTTCAGATTCACTCTCTCTCAACCTGTGTTGGTCTCTGCAGCCTAACTGATGCATCAGGCCAAACCTGGCCCTGGCTCCGTCTTCCTCCTGGTGGACGTATGGGGGAATACAGGAAGGCCTACAGTCAGCACTGCCCTCAGCCAGAGGCCCAGCAGGAAATACTCTTTGAATGTTGAAAAGCTTCTTAGATTAGAAAGGGTTAAAGAATGTGATGCTCTAGGATCCCTGTGGCTTGTAGGCTTGCTCTCCCTTCATCAAGCCCCTGGTAGGGGGATGTCTCTTTATGATAAGACTGCCCGAGTCCCTGAGAACTGGTACTGGTAGATCCCAGAAGCACCAGTTCCCTTGTACCCTTCATACCCTGTCCTAACCCCTTCTCTAGCTCTGGAAAGCCCTGTGGCCTTCCCTGTCCTTGTGGCCCACTTCCAGAAGGAAGCAGCCCTTCGCTGCAGAGGGAAGCCAGAGGGCTCCGGAAGGAGGGCCTGGCCTGTCACTCTTGATAGATACTAAGTGCCTTGCAGGCATTTGAGGCCACCCATGCCTTCCCCTCTGGACCTCCAAGCAGCAGCATCAGCAGGGACCAGAGGGAGGGGAGGGCACATGTCACAAAAGCTTGTTCAGTCTGGAAGCTTACATATTTAATGTTGGGTCTCCTAAATTTATGCTCAAAACACACTGATTTTAGAGTACCTGGTGGCTCAGTCTGTTAAGCGTCTGCCTTCAGCTCAGGTCATGATCTCAAGGTTCTGGGATCGAGCCCTGCATCAGGCTCCCTGCTCAGCAGGGAATCTGCTTCTCCCTCTTCCTCTCCCTCTGCCCCTGCTCACGTGTGCACATGCTTTCTCTCTCTCAAATAAAAATAAGTAAAATCTTTAAAAACAAAGCAAATGAACACACCAATTTCTGGACTCCCAGCACTGGAAGGACCTCTGAGGCTAACTGGCCAGCTGCTCCGCCTTCCAGTGCAGTGTCCTGGATACCCCGACCCCCCATCAGAGCAGCTAGACACATTGGGGCTGGGGGTGGGAATGGACAGGCGTCAGCCACGCAGATAGCAGGCGTGGGCCCTTGTCCCCTCTAATGTAACAGATCCGAGGAGTTGGGAGATGCAGAGCCTCACGTGCCCATTAAACTTCCCCCCAATACATAGAGGGTTGTGTATCTGAAATCCCTTCCAAGGGGAAGCAAGTCTGTCCGACAGGTCTGCTCCAGTGACTTGGCCAAGAGGCCCAGCACCCTGTTGCGGGGTCCCGGGGCTTTTAGTTTGAGGCATTGGACACCTGGGCCACAGAGCGGTCCCCAGTTTGGGCTCCCACCTGTGAAGCCTCCCTGGGGCATGCTGGTGTTCAGTCGGCCAGAAGCTGGGAGCATGGCCAAACACATGCCGTCGTAGGCCAGCAGGGATCCCCCCAGGGGACCTTGGCCAGGCCCAGGCCCAGTCCCTCCTAGACCCCCTGCTGGAGAGCCCTTTGGTGGGATCCTGGGAACAGGCCGCCCGGCTCCCGTCACAGCTGGGTCATGGCCCTTTTGGCCCTGCCCCCTGACCTCACACATACCAGCTCTCTCCCCTTGCAGGCACCGCTTAGAGGAGGGCCAGGCCACCAGCTGGTCGCGCCGGCTCAAAGTGTTCCTCTGTTGCACTCGGACGAAGGACTCGCAATCAGTAAGTACTGGGGGGTCGCCTCCCACCGGCTCGTGTCCTGCTGCCGGCCACTTAGGAGCCCTGGCTCCTTGGCAGAGCTGGGTGGGGCAGGGCTGCTAGAAGGGCGCTGAGCTTGAAACAGGAGCAAGGGGAGGACCTGCTATTCACTGGCCTACCGACTCCCTCCAGCACAGGGAACAGCCACTCCCTGGCTTGGTCAAGGGGATGGAAAGGTTTCAAGACCTTTCATCCACCCCCTTGGAACTTAGTTTAGGAGAGGAGATACCAAAAAATCAGGGTGACCTGAAAGCAAAGAAAAGCAGTGTGTTCCCAGCTGCAGAGGCCTCTGGAAGGCCCGTCGGGGCGGTCAGGTGCTGAGCCCCATACGTGCACAGCCAGCCCTCCCTACCTGGTGTTCGGAGGAGGGGATGGAGGGGCCCAGTGCTGCTGGAGAAAGGCCAGCTCATCGGAGGGTGGGCCCTGGGGGGAGGTAGGGCCCTTGGGGTCCTTGAGGCAGACCCCCCACGCATACTGGCAGGGCCCTTAGAGACCATCTAGTGTCCCCCCCACCCCTTGCCCCTCGTTTTTCAGATCAGACAGCTGAGGCCCAGAGAGGTGGTGTGACTTGCTCAGCGTCCCACAGCTAGTTAGTGGCAGAGCCAGTGAGGTCAGGAGACCACTCCTCCCTGAGCCAGACAGCAAGTGCCCTCCATGGAAGCCACCGGAAGCCTGAGTGGCTCCTTCCCTCCAGCAGCCCCTGGTGAACTGTAGAGTGAGTAATCAGGTATAAGAAAGCCCTCCTCTCCCCCGAGGTTCCCTGGTGGGCGGGGATCACCCCTACGGGCCTCTCTGGGGGGGTGGTCAAGGGGAACGTACCCACCCCTCCTGGGCCCATGGCAGACTTGGGGCTGATGTCAGAGTGCTGCAGGGAGGGGTGGCCCAGGATCTGGGTCCCATCAAGCGCTGGGGGTCAGGTGCAGTGCAGAACACGTTTTGATCACTCTGTGCTGTGTGGCTTAAAATCTGAGCTGAGTGCCAAAGTGACAAATCAGCCCTTCGCGCGGTTCTGTATTTGTAGATGCAGCCGTGCGGGCCCCTCGCAGAGCCATCAGCAGAGCCCGGTGGTAGCTAGCGCTGTCTGGCCTCGTCAGGCCTTTGCGTTTGCAACCCCTGAGTTTTGTTCTCTTACAAGTGCCAGGCACTCACAGGTGAAACCCCGAGAGAGGGAACCACTAGCCATGAGTTTGCACCCATCACAGCCTTCCCCAACAAGCTAGGGAAGAGGTTCCTGAGGCCGGGAGGAGGCCTGGCCCACTGACAGGCATGGTGGCCTCTGCACGCCTCCTGCCTCCTGCCCAGGGCTCAGGCGGGCCCGAGGACCAGGTTTACAGGGAGGCCAGAGGGGCCGCCAGCCCAGCGTCACAGCCTTCTCCAGGCCCATCATGAGGGTCCCCCAGCCTGAAGCTGTGGGCAGGTTGGGGAGGGGGACTGCCACTCCGGAGACTCCGCCCCCTAGGAGGCCTTTCAAGGTCACAGCTGGTGGGAAGTGGGAAGAAACTCAGTGTGGGGAGGCGGCAGCCAGGAGCTCAGTTTTGGCTTCTCTGCTAGAGAGACAGGCGGAGGAGAAACAAGCCGGGCCGAGCAGGCCTTGATTCCTAGTGGCTGGGGAAAGAACAGGAAATGGCTCACGTTGGCATCTGTGCATGGTAGGCGGTGATGGTGAGTGCCATAGGAGCTCTGAGGACAGAAGAGGGCCTGGAGGTGGAGGTTCGGTGGCTGTCGCACACAGCTCTGGCCAGGTCTGCGGGGGCCCAGAGCCTAGGCTAGGGCCCTCGGGGTCACGGTTGCAGAGGGCCCAGCAGGATTGGGCCCAGCTGATGCCGAGCAGGTGCCCAGGGCGAGCTGGCACTGAGCCTGGAGCAGAGCCCCAGCCAAGTGGGATTCACTCCCGGTCTCTCGCCCTCTCTTCCGCTCCCCTGCCCCCACCTCCCCCCCCTCCCCCCCCT
>PISX010000072.1:0-255737 GCA_004024625.1 Mellivora capensis | reverse complement strand
CCTCCGGGCCTCTCCCCGCTGCCCTGCTGCTGCTATGCCCGCTCCCTGGGATCCCTCTGGTCACCCCCTGATGCCCCCTCTCCCCCTGGCTCTGGCTTGAGGGCCTTCTCGCTGCTGGGCCAGCCGAGGAGGCTTCTGACCACAGGGCCCTCGTGAACGATGCTCGGTGCCTCGGCCCTCCATACTTGCCTCCGTTCCCTACCCCCCAGCACCCTCACCCCTGCTGGGGTCTCCCAGCATCCTCTCCAAAGCACAGTACCCTCGGCCTGGGCAGGAAGGTCCCCAGCGCGGGCTAGTAGGGGGGTGTTTGATGCTTTCAGTGGAAAGGGAGCAACTGGACATGTGAGGAGACCTTGGATTTGGGGACAATGGCTGGGTCTTGGAAGAGCTAGAAACCACACCCTCCTTTGGGTGTTCAGGCTCTTAGAAAGCAACAGAATCAGAGCCTGGGGGGCCTGGACCCCCTATCTCAGCCATGCCTCCTGGATCTGGGACAGCCACCTTCACACTCTGGTTTTACAGGCGAATAATGACATTTTGACTTTCCTGTCTGGGATGCCAGTGACTAGAAACACCAAGTATCTCGACCTCAAGAACTCGGTGAGTCAGACCCCCCCGCACACCTCCCCACCCCGGGTCTCTCTCCCTCTGCAGGGGGTGGCCTGAGCAGACCACCTGCCGGCCGCCCCACAGCATGGGCTGCACCTGCTCCTCTGGGGCCCCCTGCAGCTCTCCCCATCGCCTCCCTCCTCGCCACCCCTTTGCCTCCCCTTCCTCCTGAGGACCACCCCCATCACGCTGGTCCCACAGTCAAAAGCCTGGAATCAGCTTCACCACCCTCCGAATGTCCAGCCCCGGCCTCTTGAGATCGTGAGGTTCACGGGGATGAGCTGCTCATACGGTTGCAGCCGCTGTTGTCCTAGAACGGAGCACAACACAACGCACTGGTTTCGAACTCTTTTGAGCGGTGGAACCTTTTCTCAGGCATCTGTACTAGAAACCCGCTCTTCACAGGTCAAGGTAGGGCCTGTCCTGTGGCCAGGGGACCTCTTCCCCACTACAAGGATACTGTGCTGCCCAGGCCGAAATTGCAGCCGGCGTCCTCAGGAGCAAAGCGATTTAGGGGGGCTTCTGCTCTGCCGCTGTCACTGTGACTTTTTGCAAGACCTCTGTCCCCTCGGAGCATGTTTCTACATGGGTAACGGTGCTGGGCACATCTTCCAGCCAGAGCTCCAGTGGGGAGGAAATGAACCATTCCAAGTCTGGTTCCCCAGTCTGGGACCTACCAGAAAGGATTCCTCTCTTGTGTCTAAATCGCCTTGAAAAACCTCCAGTCTCCATCTGTCCCCACTGTCCAGAGTGGGTGTGCGTATCCCCTCCGATCACGGAGCCCAAAGCAGGTGCCCAGCCCAGCCTCGCTTCCCCCAGGGACCCCAGGCACTCTTACCATGTGAAGGGGGAGGGGGCAGAGGCAGGCCGCCGAGCCTTGAGGTGCTGGGGTCCCTGCCTGCCGGCACCCCGCCCTCCAGCTGGAGCTGGAGAGGATAATTACCTTCTTCAGCTCATTCCTAAAGAGCAGATAGAGCTGGCAATGGTTCCGCCCCTCTGGGCCCTTATTAAGGTGCTCCCTACTTCACTTCAGAAGATGACTAATCACTCTCTTTAACTTTTACAAGGTGACTAATTCCCCCTAAGTGCAGGAGCCCTCCAGCATCTGGCACACCCAGGACATGGGAAGCCGCTTTGCCGGGACACCTGTGCCTCCCATCCGGCTGATCACAGTAGCCACAGGCCTCAGATGCCGGGTGTCAAACTGGCGCCTTTCTCTGCAGAGATCCCGGTCTGCTCCAGACATCCCTGGGGAGCCTGTGACTTGCCCCATCAAACAAGAGTCTCCCCATATTTGCAGACAACGAACTTGTGGGCCGAAAGGGTGTTGATGGCTTGTCAGGTCACCCAGCGTCTACAGGGCTGGCCCTGCTGCTCAAGGCCTGGACACCCCCAGCTGGAGGGCTTAGTGTCTCTCAGGGTTAAACTTTCCTTCCCAGGCCTATGATGCCCTCTCACACCTCCCCCTCGCTTCCCTTCTCTGGAAATCGATCCAGGGCTCCAAGTGTTTTTCTGTCCCCAAATCATTAATTCTGAGGTTGGAGCAGCAGGACGGATCCCAGGAGGTTCCGTGCCCTGGTTGCATGGAGATAATTAGGGAAATGCAATTATCATCTGAGGGGAGCAGTCCTTCCTCCAAGGCGGGAGCGTGGGGGGCCTGCAGTCCCTGGGGAGGCCAGGAGGGCCGCTCCCTCCTCCGTCCAGGGGAGCCTTTGGGCCTGGAGGCTGGAAGGGCAGCAGTGACCGCTTCCGCCTCCTTTCTTCCAGCAAGAGATGCTCCGCTACAAAGAGGTCTGCTACTACATGCTTTTCGCGCTGGCTGCCTACGGGTGGCCCATGTACCTGATGCGGAAGCCTGCCTGTGGGCTCTGCCAGCTGGCACGCTCCTGCTCGTGAGTACCCCTGTCCCGTGCTTCCGGCTGGCCAGCCTGTGCAGACAAGCAAAGGTCCTGAGGCTGGGCCAGCCTGTGGGAGACTCTCCCCAGACAGACTGTGCCTGCCCAGCCCCCCAGGGTTTGTGGCTTCCGTGGCTTCTCTTCCATGCCACCTCTGGGCCTCAGCCTCTCTCTACTGCTGCATTATCCTTAGGCGGGGAAGAGCACGGGCTTTGGAATCACACAGTGTTTGGTTTGAATCCAGATCTTGTCGTTTGCAGCCAGAGGCAAGTTGGTCTATCTCTGCGAGACTCAGTTTCTTTGTCTGTAAAGTGGGGATGGCGATACGTATGTCCTGGAGTTGTTCTGAGAGGATGGAATGAGGATTGGCGAGCATCTGGCGTGCTAGCTCCCTTCCCCTCCCGTCCCCCCCTCCTGCCTCAACCACGCCCCTCCCCTCTACGTGTATCTTTCTTTCTCTGGTGTCCTGTGCTCTGCCTTGCTGAAATAAAGGACATGCCTAGTACAGGCCCAGTTCATGGAGGCCTCTGGAAGGGCATCGGGAAGGCCCTTGAGTGAGAGACTTCGACCCTCTTCCCAGGGATTTGGCAAGGCACCTGTCCCAGACCAACCCACCACTCCCCTCTGGGAGCCGGGAGGACTCTGTCTTTCCTAACTGGGCCAGAGAAGGACAAAGCTCCGGAAGGGCCCCTTCCCCGTCCTTGGTGTCTCCACCCTCAGCCTGGCCCAGACAGAAAGAGGACAGCTCCCTGGCTCCCTGGTCTGGAAAGCCTGGCGTTCTGTCTGTGACGCCCCTGCCCTTGGGGCAGCCACACCCCTCCTGCGGTGCCCTTCCTTTCTGCCGAAAGCTGTGCGGCTCTTGGGACCTTGTTCTCCCCATCCCCCAGTGACTTGCAGAGCAAGTGGCCTGGGCATCCTGTGCCCCCGCCCCCCCCAGCTGGCGTTCCTCGCAGCATTCTTGGGAGTCGCTGCTGCTGCCACTGAGAGGCTTGTCAAAATGAGTACCAGACCAGGAGTCTGGAGACCCGGGCTCTGGCGGGCCCTGCTCGGTTACCGGCAGGCTGGGGATGTGGCCGGTGCAAGCGGGGCCCTTCCTGCCTGCCTGGGGCGGGGGGGGGGGGGGGGAGGTTCCGAAGCCAGGGAATCGTGCGCAGGCAGGGCCCTCGGGGCATCTGCAGACAAGGGGCGAGGGGACACTGTGGTTTATCAGCTTCTCGAGACCTCGAGGAGCAAGAGGACGGGTCCTCGAGCCCAGGTGTCCGTCCATGAAGGGGCCACGGTGGCAGCCACATGCTGAGAGAGAAGAGGCAGCTGCCTGAGAGCAGGAGTCTGGCCCCCAGCCCCGGGCCGGCCCCCACTTGGCCCTGAAGTCGGTGGAGGCCCCCCCACGGGCCTTGAGGTGGTCCCCCGCTACAGGCCCCATTGTTTCCCAGACTCTGAACCCTGAGTTTTCCCAGAGGGGCCTCTCCTCATTGGGAAGTAGGTAACAACAGTCCCTTAGGTGCTGCTTAGGTGAGGACAAAGGTCCCGGCATCCCTGAAATTCAGGATTCTTCTAAAAATCTCAGCTGTCCTCTCAAGACAGCAAGTCCACCGGGGCCTTGAGTTCTGGCTCGGGGCTCCGCGGGTTCCGTGGCCCATCTGTTGGCCGCTGGCTCCCTCTGGCGACCTGAGGAGCAGCTGCACCTGGGGCGCGGTCCCCTACTCAGCTGCTCAGCTTGCTGTTCATTTGGGGGAGGCCTGCTCTGGGCCCGGTGCCTGGACATGGCTGTACCCCTGGCAGAGTAGGCCCTGCCCTAGGGACCCACTGCCTGGGGGGAGGTGCAGACAGCACACAGACAAGGACGCGGGGCCTGTAGGAGCAGAGGGACACTTGGGAGAAGTAGAAACTGGTCGTGGTGTCAGGCTGGGGAACGCAGGCAGGGGGCTGGTGGTGCTGGACGGGGTGTCCCGGGCGAACCTCCCCATGTCATACGTGTGAGCAGAGGCCCGAGGGAAGTGAGAAGTCCTGTCGTGCAATCTGGCCTGTGCATCCTTGCAAGGACCCCAGCTCTTACACTGGGCAGGAAGGGCATCACTGCAGGGTTTCCAGTGAAGCGACATGGCTCGGCTTACGTCTTAGAGGGTTGCTCTGGCTGCCGATTGAGAATGTCGAGACCAGGAGTACATGAGACCGGGGCGGCCACCATGACGCTCCGAGGCAGAGATAATGGTGGAGGGGGTGGGTGGGCACGGGGAAGGTGGCTGAGTCTGTTCTGAATTGGAAAGCAGGGTGAGCCGATGTGTCGACTGACCCACGGGCTGTGGGATGTGAAGTGGGGAGGGGACCTGAAGCCAGCTCCAAGGACAGGGCTGGGCAATGAGCAGCAGGGCGCAGAGATTCGGGAGTACACAGGGGTGGGCCGGTGGGGGGGCGGGGAGACTGGGCCCCTGAAACGTGGGAAGGGAGCATCTGGAAGCCAGGAGCAGGTCAGGCGGTTCTGTCGCCCAGAGGGCATAGCTATGACAGAGGGGGAGCCAGGGAGGCCCAGCAGTGAGGGAGGAGCAATCCAGGGGTGAGGCGGGGAGAGCACTGCAGGGAGAGGGAGAGGCCCACTGGGTCCCGTGCCACCAGGAGGCCAAGTCGGGTGAGGGCTGTGGGACTTCTCCAGGGAGGTTCCGGAGAGGCTGGCTGGGACAGTTGCTCTTGGGGTCTCTGAGCCCCCTACCCCCACCCCCTTGCCAGGTGCTGCCTGTGCCCCACGCGGCCCCGCTTTGCCCCAGGAGTCACCATCGAGGAGGACAACTGCTGTGGCTGCAACGCCATTGCCATCCGGCGCCATTTCCTAGATGAGAACATGACCGCGGTGGACATTGTGTACACTTCCTGCCATGACGCGGTGAGCGGCCGCGCTGGGCCTGTGGGCAGCACTCCCTCACCCTGGCCTCTGTCCTTGGCGGGCTGCGGGGGCGCAGCTGGACCCCCTCCCCTCCTCACCCCCTCGGGGCCCAGGCAGTGGTCCTGGACCCCACACCCCGCCCTGGGGCTTCTCGGCCCAGCCCTCGGGGGAAGGGACTCAGCAGCGAGGCCCTGGGAAGGGGGCAGCGGTCCCTCCAGACTCCGCAGGCAGGACAGCAGCACTCAGGCTGCCTGAGCTGGAGGGGAGCCTAGAGGGAGCCCCAGCAGCCTTGCGGGGGCCCAGAGAGGAGCTGGTTCCTTGGCCAGGAGGCCTGCTTAGGTCACTCTCTGAGCCTGGGCCCATCCCAGGGCCCCTTGACTCATGAGCCCCCCTTATCCTAGGTCTATGAGACCCCTTTCTATGTGGCAGTGGACCATGACAAGAAGAAGGTGGTGATCAGTATCCGGGGAACCCTTTCGCCCAAGGTATGCTGCCTGTGGCTCCCAGCCCAGCCCTCACAGCCCCTGAGGGTTGCCCGCCTTCCTCTTCCTGTCCTCACCCCAGCCCTCGCCTGTCCTCTCTGTCCACAAGGATGCCCTGACGGACCTGACCGGTGACGCCGAGCGCCTCCCCGTGGAGGGGCACCACGGCACCTGGCTGGGACACAAGGTACTCCCCCTTCTGGGCCCCGGAGGCCCCTTGCCTCCTCTCCTGTCCTGCTGTCGGGGTGGGTGTCCTCCCTGCTTGCTGGGCCGCCAGGGAGAGATGGGTCAGAGGAGCATGCATTCATCTAGAAGGTCCACTGTGGCCCACCCACCAGGGTCCCCACAGACCTGCCTGGCTCAGGTCCTGTCCCAGAAGAGCCTAAAGAGGCAGACGGGAAAAGATTGGTTTCTGTGAGAAGCACAACTCTTCTGAATCTCAGTCTTGTCATCTGTGAAATGGAAATGATGTGATAAAGTTTGCACCAGCCTGCAGGAGGGCCAAAGGGGAAATGATTGGGACAGGATTGGTGAGTTTCCAGTCACCGTTTTTGCTGGTCCCTACAAGGCCTCCCTCCTGGGGTACCTAGGCAGGGTGGTTGGTTAAGCCTCTGATTTTTTAAAAAATCTTTAATCTTTTTTTTTTTTTTAAGATTTTTTTAAATATATATATTTTTTAAAGATTTTTTTATTCTAAGGGGCGCCTGGGTGGCTCAGTCATTTTCGTGCCTGCCTTCTGCTCGGGTCATGATCTCAGTCTCCTGGGATGAAGCCCCTGTTGGGTTCCCTAATCAGTGAGGAGTCTGCTTCTCCCTCTCCGTCTTCCTGCTGCTCCTCCTGCCTCTGCACTCCCTCTCTCTCTCTCTCTCTCCCCCTCTGCAATATAAATAAGTAGAATCTTTTTTAAAAATTTATTTGAGAGAGAGAGAGAGAGAGGGCGCACGCACATGAGCAGGGGGAGGAGCAGAGGGAGAACTGAAAGCAGATGCTTAACTGACTGAGCCACCAAGTGTCCCCAAGCATCTGATTCTTCTTTTCAGCTCGGGGTCGTGATCTCAGGGTCGTGAGACCAAGCCCAATGTCTAGCTCCATGCTTGGCACAGAATCTGCTTAAGACTCTCTCTCCCTCTCCTTCTGCCCCTACACCCTGTGTGCGCGCCCTTGCTTTCTCTCACACTCAAAATAAATAAGTAAATAAATCTTTCAAAAAAAAAAAAAAGGCCTCAAAGATCTCCCTCCCTGTGACACCCACCTCTGTTCCTCCTTACCCAGGGGATGGTCCTCTCGGCTGAGTACATCAAGAAGAAGCTGGAGCAGGAGATGGTCTTGTCCCAGGCCTTTGGGCGAGACCTGGTGAGGCATTCTCCCTGCCACTGAGCCCTGGCCATGCCCGTGCTGCCGCCCCCGAGCCCCCCCACCCCCCGCCCACAATGCCCCACAAGCCAGGCCCCTACACTCTCCTTGGATGCCTGGCTTCCAGCCTCCTCCTCACCTGCTCGGTGACCCCTTCCTCTCATACCAGCAGTTCTTGGGCTCCCTGCCCCACCCCACCCAGGTATGACCCCCCTGCTCCATGCCTGGCACTGGAGGTACAGAGATGGTTCTGGGCAGTGGCTTCAAAATACAGAGCAGGCAACAAAGAAATAATTTCAGAGCCCATTGGAAGGGTGTTGCTCTGGGTAGAGTGACGTGGATCCTACCCCCTCACCCAGCCTGCTCCCTGGGCAGGCAGCCCCCACAGTGCTGGCAGCCGCCCTTCCCAAAGCCAGGCAGTCCCTGGCTTCAGAAGACCCCAGTCTAGTTGTTGGGGCACAGAGATGGGGGCAGGTGAACCAACGATTGTTCTAGAGGATAATCTCCGTAGTACGTATTCTATTACAGTAGAGTACAATCACCATGTATAAAGGTCTTCCGTGTGTATAGATGCAAGTGTCTAGGAGGGAGTGAGCCTCTCCCAGAAAATCAGGAAAGTATCAGGAAGTCCGAACAAGGTTTTGAAGGATGCATAGGAGTTTATTTGAAGAGTCTCCCCAAGAAGTTGCTCTGAGCGTGTCTAGCTTGGCTCTTCCGCTGCCCCAGGGACCACACAGCACAGATTCCGTGTCAGGACTCTGGGAAGACCCCTCTGCCCGCCTGGTAGCAGCTAGTCCAGAGCATCCATGGGGCGGGGCTCTCACCCATCTCTCTATTTTCAGGGCCGAGGAACCAAACATTATGGCCTGATTGTGGTGGGCCACTCCCTGGGTGCGGGCACTGCCGCCATCCTCTCCTTCCTGCTGCGCCCCCAGTACCCAACCCTCAAGTGCTTTGCCTACTCCCCACCAGGGGGCCTGTTGAGGTGAGCCGCCTGGGGCCCGAGAGCTGGCTGGGGTTGATGGGGGCTAAAGACTTGGGAGCTGGCCTGGGCAGTCTGACTTCTGGTGACATGGGGGCCTGGGAATGGCCTGGTAAGTGGAGGGAGAGGTGCTCCGTCAAATACCAGGCAGACCCCAGGATCTGTGCTCGGCAGAGCCTCACTAGCAGGAAAGGTGTGACCGGGAGCAGGCAGCCCAGCCTGGCCCCTGGGAGCTCCCCAGAGGGCCATGAATCCCAACACTAACCCTAGGAGTGCTGGAGCAGGGCTCCCTCACCGCCCCTGCCTCAGCAACCCCGGCTTCCTTTGCAGCGAGGACGCCATGGAGTACTCCAAGGAATTTGTGACGGCTGTGGTTCTGGGCAAAGATCTTGTCCCCAGGCGAGTTGCAAGTCACAAGTCACTCCCTTTCACCACTGTCCCGGCTAGCTGTTCCTGTCTCCTCGGGGCCTTTCCTTCAGATTCCCATCTCCCCGGGGAATCCCAGAGCCCCTAGAGCCCCCAGAGGGAGAGGACAGGTAGCCCTACCCTGCCTGACCTCCCTTACCTGGCTAGGCTCTGCTAAGCTGCAGACTCACCCCTGCCCACCCCTCCCACCCCATGATCCCAATGGCGTGGTCTTCTCCCTTCTGTGGTTGCTGTGTGCCTTCCTATCTGCCCCCACACCCCATACCCCTCCCAGTCCCTGGCCCAGCGAGGCTGACACCTGGCTTGCTTCCTTCCCCAGGATCGGCCTCTCCCAGCTGGAAGGCTTCCGCAGACAGCTCCTAGACGTCCTACAGAGAAGCACCAAGCCCAAAGTGAGCCCCCGCCCCCTGTCCCCCGCTCCACCCTGCTTGGGCATGCTGGACCCTGGCCACCTGCCTGTCCCTTGGCACAAAGCACAAGAGGGCCCAGCCCTGTGGGGCCAGGCCACGTGTGGCTGGTGTCACGGGAACCCTGGCCCATCAAACTCATCTTGTCTCCCCCACAGCCTATCCTCATACAGCGGGGGGAAATCGAGGCCCAGAGTGGGTAAGGGACTTGCTTTTGCTCACACAAGCTGTCAGGACTGGGACCCAGGGCTCCTGAGTCCTGACCCCATCACCCAGAGCTGCCTAAAGTCAGGAAAAAGCAGGCCCGAGGCTCGGTGCTTCGAGTTCATGACGGGAAGGCCGCTGCTCGGCCCGCTGCGGTTCTCCGGGCTCCGTGAGTCCAGATGCCACTGCTGGGGGGAGTCTGGGTGCAGTTTGTTCTGAGGCTCCGCTGGGGCTAGAGACAGGCCCAGCCCCGCCCCCTCCCCCATCAGGTCTTCGAGGACACTAGGGGCTCTTCCTGTGCCAAGCCAGCCTCGGTGTCCCAGGCGGGCGTGGGTGCTGTGGCCAGGTACCCTGAGGCAGGCAGGAAGGGGCCGCCCTGGAGCAGCATGTCCTCTCTGACCCCCGACTCCACCCCACCATCATCTCTGCCCAGTCTGGACTGTTCCCAGCCTTGGTGCCCATGACCTTCTGGCAGGCAGCGCCCTGGGCCTAGCACCTAGTGGCAGGGGTGGGCAGGGCAGCAGAAACTTAGGGGGCCGGGTATGCCTGGAGGAGCCTGGTTCTGGGAGGCAGAGCTGCTCCTATCCGACCCAGGCTTGCCCACTCATCAGGGCTGGGAGGTGCAGCTGGACCTCATAGGTGCAGCCGGAGTGAACTTGGGGTTTGCTCTGTCTCTGACTCAGCGCATGACCTAGAACGAGTCCCTTCCTTTGCGGGGCTGTTTCCCCGTCCTCTAGATGAAGAGGTGACTTGGTCTTCCAGCCCCTTTCTAGCCCTCAAGTTCAACACTTGACAAACCGTCATTTGTCCTTGGCATCTTTCTGGCCATTGTGGCTACCATGTGCCTCTACCATGTGCCTCGGCCACTGCCTCCGCAGGTGGGCACTGTTCTTCCCTCTGCCCCATGGCCATCCTGGCTCCCCCCGGCCACCTCTGAGCCCCCTTTCGAGGCCCGTCCTGCCACTGCCCACCAGCCAGCCCTGCTCAACTCTTTTCCTGTCTCCCCCAACCCTGCCCCACACAGTGGCGAATTATCGTGGGGGCCACCAAATGCATCCCCAAGTCAGAGCTGCCTGAGGAGGTCGAGGTGGCCACCCTCGCCAGCACACGGCTCTGGACCCATCCCAGCGACCTGACCATCGCCCTGTCCGCCAGCACCCCTCTCTACCCGCCCGGCCGTATCATCCACGTGGTCCACAACCACCCAGCAGAGCAGTGCTGGTAGGTGCTGCTTGTGACCCTGGCCAGGGGCATGGGGGACGGGGCTGGCCTTGGTTAGTGTCCCCCCACCCCTCGGGGACTGGGGGCAAAGGTAGGGAGATGATGGCCCAGTACACTCTTGGCCTGTGTTGCGCTATCCTTGGGCTCTGCAGGTGGAACAAAAGACCCATCCAGAGCAGGACCCCACCCTTTGTCCCCGTGCCCTCCGCCATCTCCTGGTGTCCCCCAGGGCAGTTCTCCCCACTTACGGCCCATGTAAAAGTGGATGCCCTTGGGGAGGTAACCCTGAGGCCACAGCCAGCTCCCACCTCAGTTATGTGCCATCCCCTCTGGGATTAGTTGGCAGCACTCGTGAGCAGGGGTGGGGATGAGAGGGGAGAGGGGAATGGGCCAGCAGTAGCAGACTTCTCCCTCTTCCTGCTCTTGCAGAGGGCGGGGCCTGACTCCTCCCTCCCAGCGCAGAAGGCTCTTGAGCCAGGCCTTGCCCAGGGTGGGGCAGGTGTGGTCCAGGCCTCCAGCAGGTGGTAGGCTATGTAGGGACTGTGGCTGAGGTCCTGGTGAGGCCAAACAGGGAGCCCAGGGACCTGGGGGCCGAAGCCAGGCTGCCACCCACCCTCAGCCTCCCTCTGGCCCCTGTGCCCCCCAGCTGCTGTGAGCAGGAGGAGCCTACGTACTTTGCCATCTGGGGCGACAACAAAGCCTTCAATGAAGTGATCATCTCGCCGGCCATGCTGCACGAGCACCTCCCCTACGTGGTCATGGAGGGGCTCAACAAGGTGAGCCCCCGGGCAGCCTAGGCAGTGACGCCTCCTCAGAGCCCCGCTGTGCTCTGCCGCCCAGAGCACCTGGGCCATCCCCAGACGACAGGCAAGGATGTGGATGCTCAGAGAAGCAAGCCAGAACTCATCCTCTGGTCCCTGCACCCCTGCTGTCCCCATGGCTGTGTAGGCCCTGTGGTGGGAAGGGGTCCGGGACACTCCCAGGGACCTGGCCTGACACACGCACAGCTGAGCAGGGGTGCCCTCCGCCATCAGCTGGCCACGGAAGGGTGACCGTAGTGAAGGAGAACGCCAGCTGTGGTGCCTAGCATGATTGTGGGGCCAGGCCCAGGCCTTCCTGGTGGAGCTGGGACCTGGGCCGGAGGGGGGGCAGGCAGGAGCGGGGCCCAGCCGACCCCATGAGGCTCTGGCCTGAGAGGCCTGGCCTGCTGCCCCACCCCCACATGATTGTCACCCCTCCACCACCGCCACCAGCTTGCCCGACCTGTCCCCAGGTGCTGGAGAACTACAACAAGGGGAAAACGGCCCTGCTCTCCGCTGCTAAGGTCATGGTGAGTCCCACTGAGGTGGACTTGACTCCTGAGCTAATCTTCCAGCAGCAGCCGCTGCCAACGGGGCCGCCCATGCCCGCTGGCCTCGCCCTGGAGCTGCCCGCCGCGGACCACCAAAACAGCGTCAGGTGAGTCCCGCCTGCGCCACCCCGGCCCGCCCCGAGGGTACGCATGCCCCAGGGGTGTTCCAGGGCACAAAAGCTTGTGCGCATGTGGATCCTGCACCCACCCTGGGCCGACAGGTGTCTAAGAAGCTCTGCGCACATGCGCGGGAAGGTTGAACTTGACCCTCTGCTCAGGACCCCCTGGGCTGCTCCCACGGCCCCCTACTTGCCATCGCTGAAGCCTCCAGGGGAGAGTGGTTGCCTGGGGATGCACAGAGCTGGGGCCACAGCACACGGATGCACTCACAGCCATCTAGCCCACGCAGGTGGACACCCGTGGACTTACACACACGCACTGAGGTGTGTTCGTGGTGATGCTCACACATGCATACACATACATGTTCGGAAACCGTAGCTCTGAGCACACAGAGCCCCCCACACACATGCTTATGTAGAGGACATACAAGTCAGAGGCCGAGCCACACGGACCAAAAGGCGGCTAGCGTGGGTAGCCACACACATGAGCATTGGACTGCACCTGTGCCCAGACCGAGCCACACGGACACAGACACCTGCACGCTACACACATAACACCGGGCCCCACAATGCCTGCTCCCGGACCTGCATGTGCTCTGACAGGGGCTGGCTCTGAGGTTGGGAATCTTCCTGGCCTCCCCCGCCCCCCCACAGGGACCCTTACAGGCCAGGTCACAGATGTGGCTGGGAGGCTGCTCCAAAGGGTGGTCGCCACCTCCAAGCCCTTGGTGGGGACACCTGGACATCTCTCCCTACCATTTGTATATTTCCTGTGGCCGCTGCTTAACCAGGTCTGCCAGGAGGTGCCCCTCCCCGGCCCCTGCCCCCTTCACTTCCCTGTCCACCCAGCAGAGGGCCCTAACCCATGGCAGAGGCGAGAGGAACCTCCCTGTAAGGAAGGGATCTGGGCCACCCGCCCCACCTCTAAGACACATCAAGGGGCACTGGCCCTGAGGGTGTGAGAACCAGTGGGGGCAGCTCTAGGCAGTGCTCTCTCCCTTTCTCCCTCCCCCTTCCTCGCTCTCCCCTTCCACCAAGGCCTGGTAGTGACCTGGGGCAGCCAGTCTGGGCCCCAGGCTCCCGTGAGTGCAGAGTGTCACAGCAGCACTCCGGGTGCTCTAGGGCTCTCAGCGGGGCCTTAGGCCTTCAGTGCCCCCACCCACAGCATCAGCCCTTTTTTAAAAAAAAGATTTTATTTATTTATTTGACAGAGAGAGAGAGATCACAAGTAAACAGGCAGGCAGAGAGAGGGGAAAGCAGGCTCCCCGCTGAGCAGGGAGCCCGATGGATGCGGGACTCAATCCCAGGACCCTGAGACCATGACCTGAGCCGAAGGCAGAGGCTTAACCCACTGAGCCACCCAGGCGCCCCAACATCAGCCCTTTTGCTGTCTGTCTTGGGCTCTCGTGAGCTGTTTTTTAAAACAAGCATCACACTGTTGAACAACTGATAAATTAACCTCCTCCCTTCCCCAAGCTCCCTGCAGCCTGGCAGTGGGAGGGGCCCCCCTACTTCAGGGTCTCTGTCCCTCCTGAGTGTCACAGCCCGGCCCTGCCCTCTGTAGGAGCAAGTCCCAGTCCGAGATGAGCCTGGAGGGCTTTTCAGAGGGGCGGCTGCTGTCCCCAGTGGCGCCGGCAGCGGCGGCTCCAGCGGCCCGCCAGGACCCCGTGGAGCTGCTGCTGCTGTCCACTCAGGAGCGGCTGGCGGCGGAGCTGCAGGCCCGGCGGGCGCCTCTGGCCACCATGGAGAGCCTGTCGGACACCGAGTCCCTGTACAGCTTCGACTCCCGCCGCTCGTCTGGCTTCCGCAGCATCCGTGGCTCGCCCAGCCTCCACGCCGTGCTGGAGCGCGACGAGGGTCACCTCTTCTACATCGACCCTGCCATCCCGGAGGAGAACCCGTCCCTGAGCTCGCGCACTGAGCTGCTGGCGGCCGACAGCCTGTCCAAGCACTCCCAGGACACGCAGCCCCTGGAGGCGGCCCTGGGCAGCGGGGGCGTCACCCCCGAGCGCCCCCCCAGCGCGGCGGCCAATGAGGACGAGGAGGAGGGGGGCGGCGGCAGCGTTGGGGCGGCCCCCGGGGGAGAGCTGGCCCTGCACAACGGGCGCCTAGGGGACTCGCCCAGCCCTCAGGTGCTGGAGTTCGCTGAGTTCATCGACAGCCTCTTCAACCTTGACAGTAAGAGCAGCTCCTTCCAGGACCTCTACTGCATGGTGGTGCCCGAGAGCCCCACCAGCGACTATGCTGAGGGCCCCAAGTCCCCCAGCCAGCAAGAGATCCTGCTCCGCGCCCAGTTTGAGCCCAACCTGGTGCCCAAGCCCCCGAGGCTCTTCGCTGGCTCTGCAGACCCCTCCTCAGGCATCTCACTCTCGCCCTCCTTCCCGCTCAGCTCTTCAGGCGAGCTCATGGACTTGACGCCCACGGGGCTCAGCAGCCAGGAGTGCCTGGCCATGGACAAGATCCGGACTTCGACCCCCACCAGCCACGGGGCCAGCCCCGCCAAGCAGGACGACCTGGTCATCTCGGCGCGCTAGCACCCCTGGCGTGGCTGCTGGCTGAGGCCCCAGGCTGAGCAAGGGGCCCCTCGGGCTCCTGGTGGCTGCCCCCAGGGCCAGGCTGCTTTGAGGAGAGGCCCCCCCAGGGGCCAGTTTAGCCTCAGGCACGGGGCGCTGCTGCTGAGCTGGGGGTCTGCAGCCCTACCTCAGCTTAGGACCACCGGGTGGCCGGGATAAGGGTCCTTTAGATGGGGGAGGGATGTGAAGCAGGGAGGAGCCTGGGGCGGCCTGCCGGGTGGGCTGGGCAGCCCTCGGCCCTCTCAGCCTGCCTGTCCCCCACAGGACGGGCAGTGGGCATGCCGACTCCCCATCACTGCCCTCTGGCTGCCCTCCCAGGGCCAAGATGGAGAGCAGCCCTCTCCCCACATACTCATATCTGTGGTCCAGGCTGGTGTCCGCCCTGGCCACCCCCCAGATCTGGTGCCTGCTGGCCAGCCCCCTGGGGTGACCCCACGCCAAGGTGGCCCGCAGTGCTGTGTATGTTTACAGATGTTGCTGGGCCAGACTAAGGAGGTTTCCTGGGCTTGCAAGTGCCCCCCCCATCCCCACCCTATCATGGGTTCTGAGTAGGGAGGGGAGGGGGCCCGTCCCCACGGAGCCCAAGGCAGCCACAGGGCCTGGAGGGGCCTGGAGGAGGGTGGGGTCCAGACTACCCCTTTTCTGCTTGGTGCCCCTCATGCCGATCCCTCTGGCAGTGGGTCCTGGGCACCTGGGCCTGCCCCATCTGCCCATTACTTCTTGTCTTGCCTTCTACCCCAGGGGTCAAGGCTGCTCAAAGGGTAGAAGGCACAGGTGTGACCACTGCTGGCTTCAGAGTCAGTGCCCTGAGCAGAAGGAGGACACCCAAGTCCCCCTTCCTTTGAGGGCCCCATGTAACCCCTCTGTATCACCTCGCCCCCACACCTAGGCAGCCTCAGGCCCTGGGCTCTGAAGCCAGACGTGGCTCCGCTCCCCTCGGTTCCCCCTCCGCACCGGCCTGAGCACTCCCCCAGTGGAGCTCTCTTCCCTTCAACCACATCCATCCTGTTGGCAGGAAGTAGAGCCAAGAGAGGGTATTGCAGGATCTAGCTAAAGGGGGAGCAGGAGGGCCAGGGGCTTCGGGGCTTTCCCCCCTTAGCTGGAGGCCTCCTGCTGGGCTGGGGACGCAAGGGGGAGGTGGTGCATGCCGCCAGGGGCCATGTGTGTGTGCATGTGCATGTGAACCGCTCCTGCGGAGGGGGCCACGGGGGCTCCCACCCCACCTGCTTGCTGCCCCTCCCAGCCCACCAAGAACATAGACTAGGATGGGAGCCTGGGTGGTGGTGGGGGAGGGGAGATGCACAGGATGAGCTCAGTTTCATACGTTGCCATCCCCTGTGTCCCACCTGCTTCTCGGACCCCGGGTTTGGAAAAATGGTGTGTGCCCCGGCACTGACCGCCTGCTTGTGCCTTCGTCTCCCCGGAGGCAGACTCCCCCATGCTGCCCCACCCCATAGCCTCTCTGGAGCTGCTAGACTCCCCGACCAAGATCCACCCCCCCCCAATCTCATGGTCACTGGTATCGGGGGCCTGTGTCCTGACCTCCATCCCACAGAGCTGGGACTGGCCTGGATGCTGCTCTGGGACCCCCTGGCCACTGTGACAGATGGAGCCAGAGTCTGGGGAGCTGGGCCTCCCTCCCTCTCTGACACCCCCATTCACAAGACTCCAGGATGCCCCTGCTGAGGGGCCCGCTGCCGGCAGAGCCTGGGCCCAGCAGAAGCAGGATGGAATCAGTGGTTCTTAGAGTTTAGAAAAAAACAAATCGTAAATCAGAGTAAAGTTCCAACAAGCACCTCAGCCAATTGCAGGGAGAGACTTGGTGTCTGGCCTTTTAATTCCTCCTCTGCCAGGGTGGCCCCTGGGACCTCTAAGGGGGCGTGGTAGCCACCCATGCCCAGGACTGAGCCTTCAGGGACAGACTCCCCACCCCCACGGCTGCAGCCACACATGGTTCCAGACCTGGGGCTGGGGCAGGCTTGGACTCAGCCCTGGATGCCGCAGGGTCAGCCCACCTGGAACCTGCCCTCTCCCCGCCACACCCCCTGAAAGAATGGGCCTGCTGCGCCCCTCTCCCTTCCTCCCCATGCCACACTTGGGGGCCTCTGAGCCTAGGGTGGCTCAGAACCCCCCCTTCCCAGTCTGCTCACAGAATGCAGCACAAACTCCCAGCCGTGAGCTGGCCTGTTCTCCCCGGGGTCTGGGTGACCTCCATATGCAATCGGTAGCGAGCAACTGGGCCCCAGACACTCAGGCACTGTCCGTGCCATTTTCCCACAACTTTTTGTACTTACTGTATGAAAGATCCACACTAATATTGCTGTAAAAAGGAGAGACAAATTAATATAGCATATTCTATAAATATATCTGTATATAAAGGTTTCTGTATATTGTATAGAGCTGTGTATAAACTGCGTGTAGAAGCACGCTGGCTGCCTTGAGTGACCTCTCTTCCCAGCTTGGGGGGGCACGGGTTGGGGGGCCTGCTGCTGGGCTCAGGGGTGGGAGGGGCCCCCTGAGACTGGCTCGTGCTGCTGTCGATGCCCCGGTCTAGGACCACACTCTGAGCCACAGTGAGGAACCAGAAGACCCTCAGAGCCCCACACAAATGGGGGCAGTCCCTTGTTGAGCCCTGCCCATGTGGAAGGTGTACCGGGAGATCCATGTTCATGACCCCATCAGGGCCTTGAAAGATGGGACTTGTTAGTCCCTTTCTCCTCCCTGAGGGGCCTGGGGCACAGAGAGGGTAAGTAAGCTGCCCAAGACCACAGAGCCAGCACGTGGAGTGCTGATCTGACAGTTCCCACCCTTCCCCCCAATACCGGGAACCAGAGCAGAGGAGCAAGGACTCCCCTAACACCCCCCAGCAGGGTAGCACTGAAAGGCGGGGGCCACTGGAAACCTTTGCTGAGTGCTTCTTTAGAAGGATGCAAAAGATTTGACCAGGCCCACCCAGGGCACCCCAGGGACCCCAGCGCGTGCAGGCTCCAGGACAGTGAGGCCCAGGGGGCCGCTGCAGGCCTTGGGTGGGCGGGGAGCTTTTGGGACCTCCTGCTCACACCAGGCCAGGCCCGCCCGCCCCCCTTCATGCAGCAGGTGGCGCTGTTCCTCCAGCCCGTCCCCAGGAGATGGCAGCGTGGGCCCAGACCCTGAGCCAGCCAAGTTTTGACTTGACCTTGACTTTCCCCTTCCTCATACTGCCCACCCTCTTACCCCCTCGAGAGTCCCGAAGGACACTACTTGGTGGCTGGGTAGGGGAAGGCGACAGAACAGTGCCTGGCTTCATCCCCAGCCTCTTTGACCAGAAGAGTCTCAATGAGGCCAAAGACCTGCTTAAGGTGACTCAGGCTCTGGGGACAGCTGCAGGACTAGAATCCGGGCCGCCTGGCTGAAGACTCTGGCCTCCACCCTCACTTGATGGTTTTCCAAGGTTCTTCCTCAGAAACTCAGTCTCACCGAGTTTGCAAACTGTGCTGTCCAATTCGTGGATCAGAAGCCGAAGAAACCGAGGGCCAGAGAGGTTGTGACTTGCCCAAGGTCACACAGAATGTGTGGGAAAAGGCTCTCACGAGGGCAATTCTGGGAAGGGCTGGAGCAGTGCTGTGCCTCCCATCCCATGCAGGCCCTGTGGACGGGCCTGTCCACCTCAGCTGGGAGGGCGGTGGGAGGGGGCTTATCCTGCAGGGCTCCCCCCAGCCCTCTCACCCAGGTCCAGGGAAGCAGCACCCCGCCCCCGCACCCCGCCTCACTGCCACTGGGTTCCCACTCACCACCCGATGGGCTTTCCTCCCTTCTCTGCAAAAAGGGGCAGGTGCCAGGGCTATAGGAGCCCATGAGGGGGGTTAGGGGTCCCACAACAGGGAGGCCTGGTGATCTGGCTTGCTGATGAGCCCCACCCTCTCCTGGGCTGGCCTCCAGCCGGGTACTCTGTGCCTCCAGTTACCCTCCGTCTGTCCCTGCCTCCCTCTCCCCAGTGCTGCTGGCCCTGCTGTCACTCGTGGGCCAGCACTGAGCACCAGGAACTGTCCTGGGATAGAAGAGCAGCACTTACTGATCATTTCCCTGCCATTTTACCTTCGCCGAGAGGCGGGATTAAGAGGCTGACTTACAGAGGAGCCCTCTGAGGACGGGAGGGCAAGCCCTGGAGGATGGCTGAGATGACCACAGGACAGCTGCCCCTGCTCGGCCAGGAAGGAAGTCTTGGTTGTTCACTCCTTATGGCTTGGTGGGGAAAGGGTGCAGATGGGGCTTCTCTCTGTGGATGGCTCCCTCAAAGTCCTGGTTATGCACAGTTCCCTTGGGCTCCCTTACCAGCCCTAGCTGCTGCCCTGTCCCAGACACGCTTCCTTCTGGACTTTGAGGGTGGCAACCTCAGCTTCTGGCTGAGGCCCAGAGTCTGGGACTTTAGCCACTCCTCTCCCCCAACCCAGAGATGGGAACCCCTGGGGGAGGCCCTCCTTTGCTCAGTGGCCTAGTGGAATCAGGGGAGGTGGTAGGGCCAGAACACCCTTAGCCAGGCCAGCTCTCACCAGATGAACAGGAAGCTCCATCCTACCCCATCCAAGTTCAAGGCCACCACAGAGGCCTAATGATCCAACTTGAGGAGTTGGGGTACTGGGACAAAATATGCATATCCTGCTCCTTTGATGATCCACACAGGGTCAATGCTTCCCTCATCACCATGGCTCTCAAATGGTGGGCATTTCAGCACCGTGTGGAACCACGGTGGGAAGACCTCTGGGTAGGTGAAGGCTTATAAAGGAGCTAGTTTTCCAGCTGGTTCCGGGCAACTCCTAAAATAAATTCATTAAAAAAAAAAAAATCACATGGCGTAGGCGGGTGTCTACTTTGTCCACAGGCAGGCCTGACCGGGTGGGGGAGGGGGCAGAGCAGAGAATAACAATTGTCTTAAGGGAGGCTGCGGAGGCCGAAAAACCTCTGGGGTGTATCAGCGGGAAAAGAATAGGCGTCTCAGTGTGGCCCTCTCCCCCCTTCTCGACCCGGCCCCTGCGGGGGGAGCACCGTCAGCACACACAGCTGGGGCCTCCAGCAAAATCCTATTCTATATATGGAGGAGCAACAGCTCGGAGAGCGGCCCCTGGAGGGACAGAACCTCATTGTGAGGCGCCCGCCGGCCTGGGCGCCCCCTCCCCCAGCCCCAGAACTGTTGTGGCATTGACCCTCCTCAGTGGGCCACCACCGGCCTGCTGACTGGGCCACATCTGGGGCTCAGGCACCGGCCGCCCCTCCCCCAGGGCTGGCCGCTGAGGAAGGGGAGGGCTGCCTGGGTGGGAGCAGCTTCACAGGCTCTCACCCCCGTGCCCACTGAGCAGCCCGGCTCGCCTCCCATGCTCCTCTGGGGTGGGGGGCACTGGCTGGGCAGTGTGGCCCCGTCCTGGCTGCCAGGGCTGCTATCTCGGTCAGCTGGGGGTCCTCCCACCCCTCTGGGCCTTGTGGTCTCAGTCCCAGTCCTGTCGTCCGTCAAACAGTGGTCGGGTGGGATCAGTTTTCCAGCTCTGACTGGCTTATCCGAGGATACCGGGAGGCTGTAGCAGCACCACTCCGCAGTGAGATGATTCGCTGGGTCCGAGATTCCAGAATTCTCGGCTTCCAAAGTTTCAGAGATCTAGGATTCTGCGGTGTGAAGACGCCATTGTCCGTTCCTTTCAGGTGTATTTACTTAGAATGAACTGCGTTCCAGCTGGTGGTCTTGGTGTTGAAGCCCTGGCAATGACCAAGCCCGAAAAACCTTTTACCCTCGCAGAGCTTCCAATCTAAAGCCAGAAGGATAATCACAAGAACTGAGTAAAAATCTTTTATGTAGTGAGAAAGAATGGCAGATACAGGGAATTGCTTCAGGTAGGGTAGTCAGAGAGGTGATGAGTGAGAAGGAGCCAGTCATGCAGGGACAAGCATTGTAGACAGATGGAACAGCATGTGGCAGATGTGTGCCTGGCATGTTTGAGTGAGGGCAGGGAGGCCTTGGGGGCTGTGACTTAGCAATGGAGAGAAAAGGAGGCGCTGAGGCCAGTGGTACGTTAGGGCAAAGGCAGAGCATAGAAGGCCTCAGAAATCAGGACAAGAGGTTTAAATATTGTTTTGAACATGACAGGAAACTACTGGTTTTAGTAAAGGAATGACGTGATCTGATCGACATTTTAAAAAGAGTGATTTGAGGGGTGTCTGAGTGGCTTAGCTGGTTAAGTATCCGCCTTCGGCTCAGGTCATGATCTCAGGGTCTGGGACTGGGCCCCACATTGGGCTCCCTTTCATTCTGTCTCTCCCCTTCAGCTGGTGCTCTCTCTCCCAAATAAATAAAATCTTTTTTTAAAAAAGCGTGATTTGGGAGGTTCTAGAGGCCATCACTGAGGACAGAGGTGGTCCAGAAGGGCCAAACAGATCTGAGGAGGCCCTCCAGAGGTGGGGACAGATGGGCAGGGGATGGCGGGTTTATCCTGGGCACACTAGAGTAGGAGGTAGAACCTGTGGGTCTCCCACTACCATAAAGGGAAACAGTGGCCAAGAGGCTGTCTTTCCAGGTTGGCCAGGATCTGGCTCCGAATGCACAATTTGACCCTAATTACCTTGAAAGCCTCAGACCCATGCCATCCAAGTCCAATACCATAGCTGCCCATGGCTATTTACTCTTGAGCTACTGAAAATTAAATGCAATTGAAAAGCCAGTTCCTCCGTCTTACCAGCCACATTTCAAGTGCTCGATTGCCACGTGCGGCTAGTGGGGCCCTACTGGATCAGCCGGTCACCCGGAGAAACATTCCCATAATCAGGCAGAGTCCTACCGGACAGCACAGGACTGCTCATTCCTGATCCCGAGCCCGTTTCCTCGTCGGCAAAATGCACGCAGTAGTATGTCCTCGGTGGGAGACCTGCCAGGGGTCTGCTCACCAGATGTGTGGGATCGGGGGCCAGGGGAGGAAATCGCGGGCGTCTTCTGAGAAGCTAAGAGTCAGAAGCCTGCTACCCTCCCGTGCCCAAGGGGAGGGCGAGGACTGCGGGGCGGGGGCGGGGGCGCGGCTGCGGACCCCTAAACCGGCCCGGAACGTCACCCCGCGCCCAGCGCCGCCTGGGGGAGCCGCGCGTGTCCTGCCCTCCGGGGGCCGCAGTGCCGGCCGGGCCGCCAGGGGGCGCTGGGCGCGGCGGGCGGGGCGCGGGGTGTTGAGGGGCGGGGGGCGGGCGGGGGCCGGGCCAGGGCCGCGCAAGGGGCGAGCGCGGCGGCGGGCCGGGCGGGACCGGGGCCGGAGCTGAGCGGGGACTGTCGCGCGGGCCGCGCCGGCGATGCCGCGCCCCCGGGCCGGGCTGTAGCGGGGCCGCGGCCGAGCGCGCGCCGGGCAGGCCGGCCATGGAGGTGGTGGACGAGACGGAGGCGCTGCAGCGCTTCTTCGAAGGTGAGGGACCACGGGCCGGCCGGGGAGGGGGTGGAGGACGGCGACCCTCCTCGTGTTGGGAACCGCCAGCCTAGCTCCCCGGGGACTGGGACCCCCAACTCTGCTTCGACCACTTTGGGACTCCCCAGAATGCTTCTTCTGGGCCGGGGCGCTCCGGGCTGGCGGCTGCCTGCGGGGCTGGCTCCCAGGGCTGGGAGTCCCCGGGAGGTTACTGCTCACCTCCGCTAAAGTTGGGCACCCCCTCCCGGTCCCCCCAGCACGCAGCTTCCTAGGATCCGTGTCCCCTCCCATGCTTGGTCCTTCTTCACGCCTTCCAGGACCTGCAGTGCCCCCTAAAACCTGACACCTCCCACCCCTAGTGCACTTTCCAAGTTTGGGGACCCTCCACTGTGCTTCCCTGAACCTCATACAGACCCAGACTCCCAGACCCCCTTTGAGGTTCGGACCCCAGCATGCCTTCTAGGATCTTCCATGCCTTTTAGGCTGGCCCCCCAGCTCCCCAGCATGCCTTTCAGAGGGCGGGCCCCCTGCCTAAAGACTCAGGCCCCTGTGCCCTTTTCAGGCGGACAGCCTATGCCCAGCCTGACTCCTAGGAGCTGAGACCTCCCCACTGTGCTTGCCTGAGACTAGGACCCCCTCCAAGCCCGTCACCTACCTTCTGCAAGGCTGAAATTCCCCTTGAAGCAGCCATCCCTCCCTTACTCAGGGCTTGGAACCCCTCCCCAGCATTCCTCCCTGGGCTGGATTCCCCCCAACCCTGAAATGCTTTCCCTGGGCTAGAACCTTCTCAAAGTCAGCATCCCTGCTGCCAGCCACCTCCACACTCTGAGACCCTCCCAAAGTGGTGAATTGCATCCTGCCGGCCCTCTGAGGCTGCTTGGGGCTGTTCTACCCACACCAGTCCCTGGAGCTATGCTTCCCTCTGGCTGATACCCCCACCCCAGGAGTGACCTCACCCCCTCACCTCGACCCGGATAAGACCCTCACCAGGACTGGGATCTAAACATCTACACACAATCTACAATGTTTTCTTCTACTCCTGGCCCCCCCCACCCTCCAACACACACATACACACACACACACACACACACACACACACACACTGTGGTTTCGGAGGGCAGTTCCTACATCTACCCAGACTCCTGTCCCCTTTTCCTGGGTAGCCTCTGCCCCTTCTCCAGGTCTTTCCTCCTCCTCCGGGGTGCTGGACCCTAGAGGAATGGGACAGAATGTGGGAAGGGGAGGCAGAGAAGCAGGCTGCCATGTCCCAGCCCACTTGGCTTCTCAGACCCTCCCTGGAACATCTCGTCAGCCCCTCCGGCCCCTCTTGGGCTCCTCTCCACCAGCTTGGGTAGCCAAGCCTCTGTCCTCACCCTCTCGCCCCAGTCCCTAAGCCTACAGCCTAGTCTTCAGTGTGCACCTGCCCCCAGGGATGGGGTGGTCCACGGGGACACTGCTGTGCTGGGGCTGTTGGGCTGCGGGGTAGTGGATCACAGCCCAAGTTTCCAGCCTAGGACCCAGATAGTCCAGGAGGGAGAGAGGAAGGCCTTCCTTTGCCTCAGTGACGCCCTTTTTGTGCCTGGGTTGGGGGTGGTGGTGGTTAGCAGCCTTTGTCCACTTCTGGTTGCTGAATGAGTAAGGCCATCTCCTAGCTTCAGGCCTCCTTACTTTAGGATTCTGGACAGCCCAGCAGACCCAGACCCAAGAAATCAGCCTTGGACTCGATTAAATGGTTGATCCTGGGGCAGTGGGGCCATTTGAGGGTTCTAGGCTGTCCCCCCGCATCAGTCCCAAGGGCTCTGGTTCTCCCTAGACACTGTTCATCCTTTATGAACCCTCAAGGGGCCTTGTGGGGGCTGGGGGCCCCTGAGAAGGAAGGAAAGGGTGCTGTGTTGGGGGTGTCTTGAGCCCACTAGATTCCCAGGACGGTCATGGGCCAGGCCCCCTTGCTTCCTGCAGCTGTCCCCATGTGGCCTGCCCCAGGACCCTGGAACCAGGCAGAGCTCAAGCTCCCCATCTCCTGAGCCAAACTTTCCCTCCTGGCCGTGGGTGGGGGGTGGGCGCTGACGCCACAGCTCAGCCATGCGGCTGGCCTGGCGGGGAGGCTGTGTGGCTCCCTCCAGAGAGATAAGAGGAGACTCAAGAATGTCTGTGGGGAGCAGGGCGGGGGTGTGGGGCTGCCCGCTGAGGTGGGTGGAGGGAGCCGGGGGCTGAAGAAGTGTTCCCAGAGCCCGAGATGAGCAGGGGGGTGGGCTGGCGCTGGGGCTCTAGGAGTCTCTGGGGCCATTTGTGGGGGGGGAGCGGCTGGCAGGGAGCAGGTCTGCAGTGGTGTGTGGGGGCCTCTGGGCCAGGCCTTGGTGTCCTCAGGACTGTTAGTGTGAAAGCCAGTGAGTGTTGTGAGTGTGGGTATGTTGTTCCGGAACTCTCACCCTTGGGGCTGGAACCTGAGTTCTCATTCTGGTCCTCACTTGACCTTGGTCACTCCCCGTGGATAGTGGGGACAGGGGCAGGGTCTGTGCTTTCAGCTCTGGGCTGGAGACGGAAAAAGGCTTTGCTGAAGGGCAGGGGCTGAACCAGACCCCTTGTCTGCCATGGCGCACTCTCTTGGAACCCCAGGCCTATGTCCTGGGTCCTGTCCCGTGCAGTGGGCCAGACTGTGCCCAGCCCAGGGGTGGTGGGCTGGGGGCTAAGGCGCTTTGGGCCTCGGGTGGGAGGCTGGGACAGGGCGGCCCCCTCGAGGCTGGTACAGCCGGGCCCCCGTGATCGCCCTGCTAATCCCCTAGAAGGAGGCTCCTGCCGCCCAGCTCGGCGGGCACAGGGCCTGCAGAGAGGGGACCCTCCAGGCGCGATGCACTGGCTCCCGGCAGGTAATAGGGTCATGGTGGCTGGTATACGCCTCAGCATCCTGACTGGCTGGGGCCTTGGATTCCCGGAGCCCGGTCAGGGACAGGGGCAAGACAGCATCAGAGGAGCCCTACGGAAACTTAGAGGTTCTGGCGCGGGCTCGGGCCCTGCCGCTGAGAGCTTTGGGGCCCTGTGCTGAGCTCCCACCCTCTCTGGACCCCTTTCCCTTACCTGCAAGACAGGAGGGGGTGACAGAGAAGGTCTTGATGATGCCTTCAGATCTGATGAGCCTTGTCTCCCAGCCCTGGGAAGGAGGGCCGTGTTAGAACATGGAAGGTGGAGGGTGCTGATCCCTGGTTCTAGGGGCACCTGGGGCCTGGGTGAGCAGCGCCCCCCAAGAAGGCAGGTGCTGTGGAAGAAGACTTGGAGACCTAGGGGATCGGGGCTTCTAGCAGGTGCTAAAAAGGCCACTGAGAGGTGAGGGACCTCCACTTGGCTTCATGCCCCACCAGGGCATTCACTCCTTCCAGACCTGATGGTGACTTCCCTACTTTGGCCTCTTCCCCTCCTGGGGGGTAGGCAGGAGGTTGGGACCAGACCAGGGGCTTCCAATGAGGTTCATTTTAGCCACCAAAGAAAGACAAACTCGTGGCCTCCTAATACACAGGGGGTGTGGGCAGCAGGGCTTCCCACAGCCCCCAGAGCCCCGGGATCCTGATTTGAAAGCCACTGGTGGAGCCCCTTTCCCAGGGGGCCAAGACTCCAAGGGAAGGGAGTTAGCCAGCATTAGCTGGAGCTGCCACCAAGCCCCCAGCTCTCTCTTCCACCACCAGGGCCTTGGGGGAGGAAGGGTGGCCTTTGGTGGGGACCGGCCTGTTGCCTCCAGAAAGCGGGAGGAGGCCGCAGGGTGAGGGCACCCTATGATTTTGGGGAGAGGATGTCCCATCCTGGACAGGAGTCTGGGGCTGAGTTGGGGTGTGTGATCGCATGGCACTGGGCCCTACATCAGCCTGTCTGTCTGTCTGTGGTGCCCCAAGGAGTAGGTGGATGGGGCAGGAAGCTGGAGCCCTGTCGAGAAGATGAGATGGGGTGCCTTCAGGAGGAGTCCCATCCCAGCCCGTCCTCCCTGGGTCCTGAGTCCAGCTGGAGGGGAAATAATAGTTGGGGGTCTGACTCATCCCCATGTCCCCAACACCCAGCCCAGGGCACAGGGCGGCGTGGGGCTGGGGGGCTGCAGGAAACGTTTGCAGGGTCAGCAGAGGCAACAATGGCTATGTGAACAAAGGCGGGGTGGGGGGCGCACCTGAGAAAGCCAATTCTCTGGGAGGGCCTGGAGTCAGTGCAGGGGGGGTGGGGAGAGGAGCAGATTGTCTGTCTCCAACCTGCTTGCCGCGGGGCTTCTCCTGAGTCTGGGGGGTCTTGGCAGGGTGCCCCTGGGGTCTTAGGCAGGGCCAAGCAGGGTATTTGGGGGATAGACAGGTGGGTCACTCTGGGCAGTCTGGCCTCCTCCTGGGGACCTGGCCCCCACTCTCTGATTCTCAAGGGCTTATAGGACTGGGGGGGCCCTGGCAGCTGCTGATTGGCTACTGCCCTTGGACTTTGCCCTCTGATAAGAACGGGGAGCAGAAATCATTAACAGGATCATTAACGGGGAGTTGGCCCTGCCCTACCCAGGCTGCCTGCCCTTCCTTCCCGCCTTCTTCCTCCTCATGGCCCGCCCCCACCCCCGCCTGCTTTTGGGCCTCAGTTTCCCTCACAGCCTGGCTGTGTGTATGAGGGGGTTCCTCTCCCCTATGAAAGTCTTCAGCCCCTGCTGGGTGTGGGTAGCCTCTGGGCTGGGGGTCAGGTAAGTCATGGCCTTATGTACTCCCCGGAGTGCTGCCCACAGTCCCTCTCCTGGGCCGATCTTTGCACTTCTTTGTGCCTCTACTTCCTCATCCTTAAAATGGGAATACAGCTGTAGCCCCTGTCCCTGCTTCTCAGGGTTTCTGTGAGTGTTGGGTGAACTGGGTGCTCTGAGGCCTGGTAAGTGCCCGGTGCGGTAACGCCCCAGAACTGTCCCCCAGTGATTACTGTCCCCGGGGCCTGCCCCCCACTTTGAGGATGTATTGATCCGCAGGGTAGGTCAGTACCCCACCCTGGGCTGGGGTCTGTGGCTGGTGCTGTATGCTTTGGGAAATTCCCTCACTCTGGGACATTTGAGCCAAGGATTGGGGGGAACCAGCAGCCTTATGGGATGTACTCTGCAGGCAGGGCCCGAGGTTCCTGCAGGTCTGTTCCTGTGGGGCCCTGATGCCGGCTCCTGGGCCCTGATGCCTCCAGCTGGGGCCCCACCCTGCCCCTCAGCCTGCCCCTTGGGCCAGGCCAGCAGCAGGGGGGACAGGGCTGAAGGTCCTTTGTCTTGTTTACTGCATACACAGGGCCAGAGGTCTTTGCATAAGTTGCGTCCTGGGAGTCCCGGGACTCAGTGGAAGTCCAGATGGTGTCTCATTTCCAGGAGAAAAGTGCTGAGGTCCGAGACGAAGGTGGTGGGTGTCTGCCTAGAGCCGGGCAGGGAGGGGCCCCCTCCTCGAGTGCTGAGGGGTCCTGATCCACCACGGATGGCTGGGCTGGGTGACTTCCATTCAGCCCCTTGACCTCTCTGGACCTCGGAGCCCTCACTCAGATGGTCAAGGCTGTGTGCTGTGTGATGCCGAGTCCCGAGACCCCTGGAGTGCCAAGGCCTGGAGTTGGCGGGGGTGGGGGGCAGTTGGGTCCAGAGCCTCCCCTGGCCTGGCCTGTGGAAGCCCCAGGGCATCCTGTCCTCTGCCTGTCTCCAGGCCACATCAGTGGGAGAGCACTGTCTGCGTCTGACCTGGGTCCCTCCAGCCCTCATAAGGTACAATGACAGGCTCAGCCCCTCTGAGGAGTTTGGGGACCCTTGCTCCCTTGGGGCCTTCCCTCACTCTCCTCTTGACCATCTCAGCCCTTGGGCTCTCTTTTCCCTCTGTGGTTCTTCCTTGTGGGGTCTGCGGCCTGGGGTGGGAGTAGCCGAGGGTCTGCAATGCTGAGTTAACTCCAATCTGGAGTGCTGTTGGCTTGGGCCTGCCGCTGGGCCTGTGAGCATTTGTGTGAACGAGCGTTCGAGTCTGGGAGGTACGCCGACATGAGAATACGCACAAAGACGCTCAAGCTGCAGGGCCTTTGCACTGGCTCCCCACTGCCTGGAATGCTTTTCCCAGATATCCCCGTGGGAAATCAGGAGGCCCTCCCCAACTGTCCTGTTGAAAACTGCAGCTCTTCCCGGCTCTCCTGCCCCACCTGCCCCTGCTCTCTGCTTGATTTTCTCCATAGTATTCGTTACCTTCTGAAATGCCTGGCAATGACTAAGGAGCCATATCCTTGTCATTCAGCCCCCAGCTAAATGGGGACATGATGCAGAGAGGCAAAGGACAGCTTGCAAAGTCAAGCATCTGACTGGAAGGCGTTTTGAGTGGGAAGTCTGGTCACAGGTTGAAGCCTGAAGTGGGCAAGGCTAGCAGTTATTACATTAATCACAAATCATATTAATAAAGATAGAAAGTTCAAGCCAAAGGAGGTGAGAGCCCACTGTGCCCTGTCCCAGAGTGAACTAGTTTGGAGCACGTCAGTTAGCTCAGGCCACATTGGGAAATAAGCGACAGCACTGGGGACCCGCTGTGATTGAGGGGATCAAGGAGGGGCTGCCAGAGCAGGGAGGTAGCAGTCACGGGCTTACCCACCGGGGTAGGGGGTGGGAGGCTACAGCCAAGGCCTGGAGGCTGGACTTTGCTGTGAATGTGCCAGAATAATAGCACGGTACCCGTCATGCGTCAGAGGGACTCAGGAGAAGGTCAGAGCCCCCCTGCCTCCCCCTCAGAGGCTCTCTGGGGCAGATCTGCAGTCAGGTGGGGAGGTATGGGAGAGAAGGGTACAGCCTGGGCAGGAGAGGGGGGGGAGCCCCAAGAGGATGAAAACAGCGATGACTTATTTGAGGGATGGCCTCTGGGGGTGAAGAGTTTTCCTGCCCTGTCGCTGAAGACTCAGGACCACTCCGTGAAGCAGGGATTCCTGCTGTACTTGACAGAGAAGGAAGCTGAGGCACAGAGAGGTCAGGTCACTTGCCAAGGGTCGCACAGCAATGAAGCAGGGCCCACATTAGCAGCTTGGCCTCTTTGACCCTAGGGATCCCTGAGGGCATCATGGGGGTGCTGGGTGGGCTGTCCCCGACCCCCACCATCCTGGCTCCCCCATGGCCTGGAGCCAGGGTGCCCTCAGATTCAGATGCCTGGGGTGGACACTCAGGGCTGAACAGGGGGACAGACTTGGGCCCTGAGCCCCATCAGCCCCAGGTTCTGATCAGCTAGGCCTGGCCAGCATCCTTCGGCCCTGGCCTCCCCTGCCCGCAGCCACGTGGCCGACGGGATTTCCGCCATGTTTGGGACATGAATTGACAAGTGCCCCATTGACGGGTGGGGGGGAGGTGTGGGCAGGGCACAAGCCTCCCACTGTGCCGGGTCCCCACCCTCCCCCGTTCCCTGGGACAATGGCTCAGACTCAGCCAGTGGCCACAGCTGGTGGGAGGGTGGTCATGAGCATGAGGAGGGGGAAGGGAGGGGTCCAGGGTGGAGGACCACCTGGGCCCCCACCCGCCTTCATCCTGCGCCTGGCTTGTATCCCTTCGGTTCTCCTCCTGCCCAGCTGGGTGGCCTTAAAGCGAGGAGGAGAGAAGAGGGGAGGGGGCTTCCTCTCCATAGCCCCTATCCCATCCTGTCTGGGACAGGGCAGTGTCTGGCTCCTGTTAAAAGCAGGTAATAGAGGCCCTAATTAATCCTTGAGGAGCAGCTGGGGCACAGAGCTCAGCAGGACGGGGCGGTACCTAGAGGGGCCCGGCCTAGCCCTGGGCTCTGTCCGTAACATGGCCAGCTGGAGGTCCCCAGACCCAGGAAGGCCTGTTTCTAGTGTCCCGTGTGCCACTTTGCTCATTCATTCCATGAACATTTATTGCGTGCCTACTGTATGCTTAGATGCTTATGCCCCAGAGAGGCAGAACAGGGCTGGCCTCACATCCCAGGTCCCACACCTGTAAACTTTGGGCAAGGCCTGTATCCATTCTGAGCCTGCTTTGTCATCTGTAAAATGGAGAGCAAGAAAACCACCTCTCCTGGAGGGTTGTTACGGGAGTGAAATATGAACCATGTAGAGTATCGGCACAGAGTGGCTACTTGGAGAGTGAGCTATGGACAGCGGGTGAGCGGTGGACAGACCCTCCACCCTCCTGTGAGGTCTGTGCTAGCAGCCGAGTGAGGAGCCGGATGAGAAGGGAGGCCGCCAGTCACGAGAATGGGAGTCAGAGGGTGCCTCTCGGAGAAACTTACATGCAAGCCCAGTGAATGGGAACGGGCTTCCTCCAGCAGAGGAAACAGCATGTGCAAAGGCCCCAGGACAGGGAGATTTGCAGGGAACTGATTAGGAGAGGAGACTGAAGGGGGCAGGCAGGGGTTCACTGTGGACCTCCGGGAGGGCTCTTGTTATCCTGAGCAGTGGAAAGTTGTGGAAAGGTTTGAGGAGGGGGCGGGTTGGGAAGCTGCTTTGTGACCTGGTGGTGCCACTTTCTGACTGTGGGACCTTGGGCAGCCTCCCCACCTCCCAGGGAGATCTTGAGGGTCAGCAGGAGCCACACTTAGCTTCCTGTCTGGCAGGTATCTGTTGTTGGCTCCAGAATGTTCCAGAGCTCTTTCCGGGAGCAGTCAAGGACAGGGGACCCCCAAAAGTGTGCTGATGCCTTTCCCCTGGGTTTCTGGGGGGGCTCTGCCCCAATTCAGGAACCTCTGGGTTCCAGCAAGTCCCCAACATCACCCTGCCCTCCCAAATGTCTGATTAGAAGTTTCCAGTATGGTTTTTGGGGCAGCCTGGGGGCCAGACCCTTTAGGCTGAGTTGTGTGGGGAGAACATCAGGCAGGCTTTGTGGGGTCCCAGAGAACGACAAGATGTGGGCTCAGTGTTCCTCAGGAGGCCCACCAACTCCCCAAACCTGAGACTTCTCCCCCACCCGGCCCCAGTGGTTTTCTCCTCCCTCCTTTGTCCTCCCGTCCTCCCGGCCCCTGGCACGGGAGGGTCTCTCCTCCCCTCAACCACATCTGGTTCTCGTTAGGGTCTCCCAGGATGCCTCTGCCTGAGGCCCCCCCATCCCAAGGGAGGTGGGCAGGAGGATTAGGGGTGATTAGGAGCGCTCCTGGCCAGAGGAGGGGGAGGAGAGGAGGAGGGGGCCTGGCGTATTATAAATAGCAACACCATGATTCTGTCACCCCATCATTCACTGTAGATTCCAAGTTCAGTCTCGAAAACCTGCAGCTTCAGCAGCCAGGGCGGGGGTGATGCTCCAGCGCTCCCTCCTTCCCTATCCCCTGAGGGAACCCCCCCCCACCAGCCCATAACGTGGGGCAGCCCAGAATGGCCAGGAAGTCTCATCCACCACCAACCACCCCGTCCCCCTTGGAGTCAGGCCCCTGTGCCTGGGTTTGAATCCTCCTGGCTGTGTTGCCTTGGGCAAGAGACTTGACCTCTCTGAATAAAAGGGATGGTGTTAATAATGTAAAACACTGAGAATAGTGCCTGGACCCGGTAGGCAGGCGCTCAGTTGCTCGCTCAGTCCGCAGGAGTCCTGCAGACGGAGCTGCTGTCACTATGGGTGTCCTCTCGTCATCATCGCCGTTCTGGATGGGGAGGATTAAGTGTCACACTGCACATGAAGAACCGGCGGGATGCCTTGCATGTAATAAACTCCTATGGTTGTTCATGTCTTTGGCTCCCGAAGTGCCTGGCATACAGTAGGCATTTAATAAACGGGATCTTCGGGTAACAGGGAAGGATGGGGTGGGGACCAGAGTGTAGACGGGAATCCTAGAACCTTGATGAGCAGACTGGTCATTCCCAGCTTGAGAAGCTTCTCTCGCCCGGGCCGCGCTGCACCCTGGACGGCCACTAGCAGTGCTCAGTGGGTGTCCCTGGTTCCTGGCTGGGTGAGCCAGGGGTGGGGGGCCAGCAGGAGGGCCTGTCCCGGGCAGCGCGTGACTCCTAGGAGGGCTTAGCCACTCATTAATCACCTAAGCGGGGCTCAGCATTCTTGAAATGCCGGCTGGGGCCAGGGAGGGGCCTGGGCCAGGGGCTTGTGGGGACCCCAGGGCTCTGGGTCTGTGAAGTGAAGACAGGCAGTCTGTTTGCTAAGCACCCATTGTGCACCGGGCACCTTACATAAGTTAACTTGTTTCACAGTCAGCCCTATAAAGTATTAGCTGTTCATGTCCCCATTTTACTAATGAAGAGACTGAGACTCAGAGAGGGTATGTGACCAGCTTAAGGTCACACAGCAGGGAAGACACAACCCAGGATTTGTTCCTGGATCTTCCTGAGCTGTTCCCAGGGCTCCCCCCGGGGGGAAGGCATGAGGTGCAGACCCCGGGCTCATGGCTCCAGGGGCCTGTGGGAGGGGTACTTCCTGCCTCAGTGGGGCTGGTCAGCCCAGGTCAGCAGTGTGGGTGGGGCCGTCCTCCATTATCGGGCTGACGCATCTCCTACGTCAGCCCCCTTATCACCCCGCCCTCCTGCTCCCCCTTGCAAGGTGACCCTGGGAGGGGAAAGGCCAGCGCCTCCCCTTCTCCTCCCCTGCTTATGCCCAAGAGTCCTGGGCGCCTTTTCTGTGAGTCCCTCCCCTTCGAGGGGCTGGGGCCAGCAGGGAGGGCTCAGGAGAGGGCGGTGGAGGAGTGGAGCTCTGGCCACCATCGTTCCTTGCTGTGAAGCCCTTACCTCTCTGGGCCCGTTTCCTCCTCTGGAATACCAGGGCTGGACACCCTAGGCCCTGTTATGGGGGTGACGAGCTCTGCCGGAGGCTGAGCCAGACACTTCTGGTTCTAGTCCCCACTCCCTCTCCATCTGCATTTGGGGCCTGGGGTGCAGGAGGCTCCCTGGCCCTATGCCCGCCCCCCCGGCCCAGGACGTGTGATTCACGCCAACCTGGCGTCATGTTCCTGGGGACCTGGCAGCTGGGCCGTCTGGACGGAGGCAGGGCAGGACAGAGTCACTGAGTCTGGGTCCAGCCTTCAAGGGTGGTGGGCAACTGCTGGGCACTCAGTTCCATAAAGTACCTCAGTTACTCCTCACGGCTCCCCATAAGACTTGGGAATAATGACCCCATTTTACAGACAAGAGGGAGGACTTGCTCATGTCACAGGAAATGGCCTGTGAGTCCCCAGTCTGTGCTCTGGGTTCCTCCCCTCCTCAGAGACACTGGGCAGGCTGGGGGCCAGGGAAGCACCCTTGCGATGCCTCCTGGAGGGCGTCAGGTGCTGGGCACTGCCGGACTCTCCCTGGACAGGGATTTGCAGGTGGGGAGGAGCCTGGGGGCATATATATGTGCTGGAGGCCCCGGCCTGGGGAGAGCTAGAGGGCAGGGCCCAGAGACCTAGGAGTGCTCACATCTGGCCCTCCCCTGCAGGCCACGACATCAATGGGGCCCTGGAGCCCTCCAACATAGACACCAGCATTCTGGAGGAGTACATCAGCAAGGAGGACGCCTCTGACCTGTGAGTGGCCCCGCCCCCATGCCCCTCAGCCTCCGCCCTTCACCTGGGGGGATGTGCTCCAGCCCTGGGTCCGAAAGCTACTGGGGTCCTGGCTGGCGCTGAGCTGCTTCCTTTCTCCACAGCTGCTTCCCTGACATCTCTGCTCCAGCCGGTGCAGCCTCCTACCCCCACGGGCCGCCAGCGATCCCCGGCTCCAACGGGGGCCACCACCTGAGCCCCCCTGGGGGCGGACCGTCCCCGGGGCGCCACGGCTCCCTCCCCACCCCGAGCTACAGCGCCCCGCTCAACTGCAACAACAATGCTATGGCTAGCGCTCCCAAACCCTTCCTGGGGGGCTCTGGGCCCCCCATCAAGGCAGAGCCCAAGGCTCCCTATGCCCCAGGGTGAGTGAGGGCGGGGAGGGTGGGGGGCAGGTGTGCGGCGGGAGGGGGGCAGGGTCTATGGACTGAGGAGGTGCTGGTGGTGCCCCGGCCCAGCCATGGTGACCTGGCTGCCCTGTGGGTAGGTAGGGGCGGCTGGGGAGGGGCTCGTGGCTTTGTTCCGAGGCCATGGGCAGCCCCAGAGGATTCCGAGCAGGGGAGTGATGAGGGCTGGCGTAAGCACTCGAAAATTCTCTGACAGCTGTGTAAAGAGGATGGGAGGAGGCGAGCCTAGAGACACGGCTGCTTACCTACACGGATACACGCAGGCACGCACATGTGCACACACACAGGGCATGCAAGGTCCCTTCACTGCCCCGGGCCATCCACTCCTGCGTCTAGCTACTATTTGCTGGGGCTGCGGGGACTGGCCCGACGGCACAGGTGTGGTACCTAAAGCCCCCCCTTCCCGAGCCAGCCTCCCAGGCCCTTTCTCTCCTCTCTCAAGAGTCCACACCGGGGGCCCGGCTGTGACCACAGGATGCTGGCAGTCAGCAGCCCAGCCAGATTCCGGGGCCGCCCACAGACCTGTGCTCGTGAGGACAGGCAGGAACATGGGTCTGCTGGGTTCTGCAGGGGGGCTCGAAGAAGGTTCTGGGTTCCCCAGCGTGGGGCAGGAGCAGGGGACCCTGTAGGGTTAGCTCAGAGTACTTCCCCTCCAGGATCGTGGAAATAAGGGGAGGAAGCCCAGAGCAAGTGCCGGAGGGGCAGGGGGGCACAGGACCTGTCGCCTGGTTTGCTGGGGGAGGGCTGTTGAGGTGAGCTGGGGTGTTAGGGGTGGGCTTTTGCTGCATAGAGCAGACATCCAGCCGAGGGGCTGTCCCTGAGCCCAGACCCCGAAGGGCAAAGACGGGAGGGAAGAGAACGAACGCTTGAGAAACACCTGCTGGATGCCTACTGCTATCCCCGCTGTCCCCTACCGCTGTCCCCGCTGTGGCTCTGATTGTGTACGCTCATTGAGCCTCTCAAGTAACCAGCTCCTGGGGGGACCCCGGAACCAGCTGGCCTGTGAGTGAGGCTGTGCTGCCCCCCGGCAGGATCCCAGCGGCACACTGAGGCCATTTCTAAGGGACAGCAGGGGCTTGCCCACAACTGCACAGAGACCGTGTGCCCCCTGGGAGGGACCCAAGGCCCTGCACCACCCCCGCACCTGCCAGGGTCTGTCCCTCCTTCGGAGGATCGTGCAGGCCGGTTGGGGATGGACTTATTAATCAATAAATCACCACATCGAGGACGACTGAGCAGCACTAGGAGTTGTGGGGAAGGAACACGAGGTCCCACTGACTTGAGACGTTTCACAGCAGGGACCTTTCCACACCCGAAAACCCGATGGGCACTGTGCAGGGAGCAGACAGGAGATGCTAGGCGCAGGGCAAAGACCCCAGGCAGCCCTTGGGGGCCCTGTTGCCTTTTCTGTCATTCTCACACAGCCCGAGGGGCTGGGCCGGCAGCTCATCCAGGGGGGCGTGAGGGCCCTGGAACCAGCCCAGGGGTGTGTCGGCGAGGGCGGCTGCCTGGGCATGGAGGCCCGCAGTCTCTCCAGACATGCGACCAGGACAGCCAGAGAGCGGGGTCCCCACCGGGCCGCAGCCTCCCTTCACCAGGCGAACTCAGGGTGTTAACCTCTCACGGTTGAGTTTTTCTTTCGCCTGAACCACTGATAAAGCCGGCAAGAAAAAAATACACCCAGACCTGGTGAGGCTGGCTCCCTGCCCAGCCTGTACCTGCCCCTGGGGGGGGGGGGGCGGCCCAGCCCCTTAGAGCCCCAGAGAGCGCTCCCCTAAAGTTTCTAGAAAGTGGGGCTTCAGTGGGTGTGGGAAGGGAGCAGCGGGCCTGACCCTTGCTCCTTGAATCCCTGTGCCGTCCTTGTGTCCTTGAATCCTGTTCCATCATCAGGGACACTGGTTCCTGGTCCCCAAGTGCCCGGGAGGCCTGAGGGGATACAGGTCAGAAGCCCAAAGACCCTGCCCCAGACCCTGCCTAGCACCCCAAGATGGCTCGTGCAGAAAAATTCCCCTGAGGGTGGGCAGTGAGGGGACCTCAGGCCTGCAGCGTCTGGGGTCTCGGGGACCCGGCCCCACAGATGAGCTGCCTGCCCAATGGCGCCCTCCTCCCCCTGCAGCACGCTGCCGGATTCTCCCCCAGACTCGGGCTCCGAGGCCTACTCCCCCCAGCAGGTGAATGGTGAGTCCAGCGGGCACCGCCCTCCCCCTCTGGGGTTTGGGCAAGTGGTTGGGGCGGCCTTATCGGGGAGGGAGGGAGCGAGGGAGGGAGGGGGCCAGCGGCCGCCCAACAGGCCCAGATTATCGCTGGTCAAATACTCCCCGGCGCTGGCTATTGTCTCCCCACTGGCGGGTGGGGGGCCTGGCCCGGCCTCTGAGAACCTGTCCCTGCTGGCGATGCCACCCGCCTGCCCGCCTGCGCCATCATGGACGCACCCTTCGGTGGTAAGTGGACGGCCGGGGAAGGCCGAGGGTGCAGCCTGAGTGTAGGCCTGGCTGACCTCCTGGGCCCACCTCCCCTGGTGGGGGAGGGTGCCAGGGGTGCTGTGGCCCCCAGGTGGCCAAAAGCAGAAGGATCTCGGGCAGCCGTCTCCCCACAGCCCAGAAAGGGGTCAAGAGTTCTGTTTATCTTACCAAAAACATTTCTGGAATGCCTCCTGGGGAACAAAGGGAGCTGGGGGGCTGGCCCCTGGGAGCCCGCTAGAGGGGCTGCCGGATGGAAGAGGGCTGCTGCAGGACTGTGCTGGTGGGCCCCCCGAGACTCCTTCCTGAGGCCCAGAGGAGGATCGGGACTGAGAGGGGCGAGGGGAGGACGCTGGGCAGCCAGGCTTGGGGGGAAGGAGCCAGTTAGGCCGACTGGGGGCCGGGGGGTGGGCAGAAGCTAAAGCTGCCCATCCCGCCCCTGGACAGGGGCTTGTCTCCCTGCCGGGGCCTCTAGTGGCCAGCCTCAGGCTGCCTAGCCCGCCTCCCTCGTGGGGCTGGTCTCAGGAGAAGGTGGGAAACCCTGTGCCCAGGGACCTGAGTGACGTAGTCTCTGATGCCCACCCTCCACGATCTCTCCTCAGACTCCCATCTCCTGCGCACCATAACCCCTGAGACCCTGTGCCACGTGGGCGTGCCTCCTCGCCTGGAGCACCCGCCTCCACCTCCGGCCCACCTCCCAGGCCCCCCGCCGCCCCCGCCCCCCCCACCTCACTACCCCGTCCTGCCGCGGGACCTGTACATGAAGGCCGAGCCCCCGATGCCCCCCTATGCTGCCATGGGGCAGGGGCTCATGCCTAGCGATCTGCACCACACTCAGCAGTCCCAGATGCTACACCAGCTGCTGCAGCAGCACGGAGCTGAGTAAGCCTGGGGCAGGTGGGTTTGGGGGGTGGGGGCCCGGGCAAGGCAGAGATGGTGCTGGGGCCTGGGGTGAGCTCTGCCCCCGTGAGATGGGGGTAAGCGTGTGCCTATGGAGGTGCCCGCTCAGCAGCTCTGTAGCTGTGGCCAGGTGCTTCTGACGACCTTATTTGGTGAGCATGGCCACCCCCATTGCCCAGATAGGTAAACTGAGGCTCCCAGGGGGAAGAAATGCTTGTCGGGGGCATGGAACTAGGATGGGACAGAGCCGGGATGAACCTCGGGCTGTGCCTTCCCCCAGACACCAGTGACTTTCCAACCTTCTCAGGGAGTCCGGGGGCTCCTGCTCTGACCCCAGACGGTGGAATTGTCCTTTTATCTGTTTGTTTGCCACATCTAGATGTCATGGAAGGGTAGTTCAGGGCAAGACGCCACAGCCTCCTCCCCAAGAAACTCTCCTTCCCAGCCTCGGTGGCCCGCGCCCCCTGGGGTTTGTTTCCAGCCTCGGAGGCTGCTCTCTGTGGAGTCCCCACTCTCAAGGGTGGCCCTGAGGATGACACCCCAGGGAAGGCACCGGCTTGTTCATTCCACAAACTACCGGGGGACTCTGTGCGCCAGGCCCACAGCTGGGCCTGACGGGGACACACAGACAAGTCAGGTGTGGCTTCTGCCCTCCTGGTTCCCATGATCCAGGGGGTCGAGAGGAGTGACAGAAGCAGGGAATGGCCTTACAGAGCGATGGGGGAACACTGAGGAGGTAAAGCCCAGGGGCTTTTTTGGAGGGGTGTCCTCTGGATTGGGCATATCTTGCTGAAATGAGGTGAAGAGGGGAAGGGGCTACTGCCCGGGGGAGGGGGAGGGGTTCAGGAACGAGCCGGCCCCCCATGGCATGCCTCTGTGTCGCCCCCAGGCTCCCCGCACACCCCTCCAAGAAGAGGAAGCACTCGGAATCACCTTCCAACACCCTCAATGCCCAGATGCTGAATGGAATGATCAAACAGGAGCCCGGGACCACAGCGACGCTGCCCCCACACCCAGCTCGAGCCCCATCCCCACCCTGGCCTCCCCAGGGCCCCCTCTCGCCGGGGCCCGGCTCCTTGCCCCTCAGCATCGCCCGGGTCCAGACGCCGCCTTGGCACCCGCCAGGGGCACCCTCACCAGGTATGTGCCTGGCCTGCCGGAGCTCACAGCGGGCCAGCTCCCCTGGAGGCGGGGGCGCGGGGCGCAGGGCCCACGTGGTTGCTCCCTCCCTCCAGGTCTCCTGCAGGACAGTGATAGCCTCAGTGGCTCCTACCTGGACCCCAATTACCAGTCCATCAAGTGGCAACCGCATCAGCAGAACAAGTGGGCCACGCTGTGCGACGCCAACTACAAGGAGCTGTGAGTGCCCCGCCCCCCTGCCACCGCGTCAGGGGCATTCCACACCCCCCAGCCCCCAGCGCCAAGGCCCCAGACAGGGCCTGGGAGCACACTGGGCACCACATGGGCCCAGGTTACAGGAGAACCGCAGGCTCAGGGCAGAACTAGGATAGGCCCTCGGGGTTCCGGACTTGTGGGCCTGCCCAAGGCCTCCTTAAGGAGGTGGTGTCTGTCAGGGAGGGGCCAGGGGGAGCCTAGGGAGGGAGAAGTGGGGGGGGGGATGGGTGTTCTCTGGCTCCTCCTCCCCCACTCCTTCTGCATTCCAGGAAGGTAGCAGGAAGCTGTGTTGGCAGGGCCCTCCCAGCAGCCCCCTCCCTGGGACAGAGGGCGGAGCGGGTGGGGGAGGACCGGCTGTCCCGGCATTCCGAGCTCTCCCTCTGTACCCACCCATGTTGGATTCAGCTTCCTGGAACCAGGCCAGCAGCGCTGTGGGACCACTCCCCTCACCGCTGCAGAGGTCCGGTGGGGGTGAGGGCGAGGTCCTCTGGACACTGCCAGGCCTGGGCAGGGTGGCTGAGAGCAGCCTCTTGGAGCTGGGCGCTCCAGGCTGTATGGGCAAGAAGCCAGAAGCCCTTGGGGCTGGGTGGGGGATCCAGCCGCTGTCGTGGTTGAAGGATCCCTTGAGGTCCTGTCAGGCTGGGGGGAGAGGTCTTCAGGGATCCCACCCTTATGACCTGGGGAGGATCCCCCCACTCTTCCCACCATGCTTTCCAGGCCAGCCCTGCCATCTCGAGCCCTAAGGCCAGGAAGCTGGCAGCTGGGGGCCCCAGTGTACTTCCTGGGTGTTCTCCCGGGCCGGCAGGTGGGTGGAGCCCCTGGCCTTCTGCAGATGTTAGCCAGGCCCCCAAGCCTCTTCCCCCGAGTTTGGAATCGTTCTCTGCCCATCTTCCATCCGGGGGACCCTGGGCATCGGGAGCACTGCTTGTACCTAGGGACGTGGGTGAGGATGGGCCAATAGTTGCCCCCTTTCCTGCCACCCAGAGGTCCCCCCCAGAGAATCCATGCTTGGAATCCTTGCCCAGCGACAGATGGGTAGACTGAGGCTGAGTATGTGCTGCCCAGAGCGCCCCTCTCCCCACCTGGGCAGCTGGAGAAGTCAGGACGAGGACTTCGGGGGCTTGAGCAAGCCAGTGGGCCAGGGCTGGGCCAGTGCCGAGCCGGCGCCTGGTCCCACCGTTTCCATGGCAACCAGCTGTCAGGCCCTTGAAGCTCTGCAGACGCATCCCCTCTCACCCAGTCTCCTGTGAGGGAGGGGGGTTCAGGCAGCATTCTGGGGAGGAGCCAAGTGTGATGAGGGGCCATGAAGCCCCCTCCTCAGGAGTTCACTCCCCTTGGGTGGGCCTCAGGGGTCTTGCCCCATGTGCCCCATCACCAGGGTGGGCTGGGCTCAGTCACACAGAGGAAAGAATATTGGCCCAAGAGTTGGCAGACCTGAGCTCAGATCCTTCCGGGGACTCAGTTTCCACTTCTGAGAGGTGGGGGGCAGCCCCATGTGTGGTCTGAGGATCCGGGGGTTGGCTACCGGATAGGAAACCGCTTTGGAAGGCAGACACTGGAGAGGGACATTCCAGGCCTGGCTTTGTCGGGGGATCCTCTGGCGAGTACCCTCCCCTGCCCCTAGGCCCATGCTCACCTACCGCGTAGACGCCGACAAGGGCTTCAACTTCTCGGTGGGTGATGACGCGTTCGTGTGCCAGAAGAAGAACCACTTCCAGGTCACGGTGTACATCGGCCTGCTGGGCGAGCCCAAGTATGTCAAGACGCCCGAAGGCCTCAAGCCCCTTGACTGCTTCTACCTGAAACTGCATGGAGTGAAGGCAGGTTTGGGGGCTCAGCGAGGATGGGAGGGGAGTGAGGGGAGCCAGGAGTCCTTGGGGAGTTGAAAGACCCCAAAGCAAAGCCCCCTTCCCAGCTGTGCTTCCTGATTCCTTCTCTGCCCAGTGACCCCAAGGCTACACCTCCAGCCCAGACCCCGGGATCATGACCCGAGCCGAAGGCAGAGGCTTTAACCCACTGAGCCACCCAGGCGCCCCTGACACTTGCCATTCTCCAGAGCTCCTGCTGCCTTCCCAGCAAAGCCCTGACTTCTGAGCTTAGCCCACAAAGGCTTTTGGGACCAGCCCTTCCCTGCAGCTCTGTCATCGCTTGTGCCCCAGACCTGTTGTGCCCATTCACAGCCCCTGCTCTCCTGAGGCAGCTCCCCTTCTCTGGGGCACACGGAGAATGCCCGTTCCACCCCTCCACTCCTGGCAGACTGCTCCTTGGCCTTTCCGTTCTCTCTGCTGCAGTCCTTAGTCCTTGGGGACAACTGTCCTGGGCTCCTTTCCTGGGGTCTCTCTAGCACCCCTCCCCCAGGAGTGGTTGATTTGGAGCCCGTGAGCTCCCTGGGGGCACATGGCTGCCTGTGTTTCCTTCAGGGCAGGGATCCAGGCCGGGCTTGGTCTTGGGGCAGCTCAGCCATCACTCATGGAGGGGCTGCAGGGACATGGGTGTGGGAGAGGGTCTGGGGAGTTCGCGGCTTTGGATGGGAGCAGGTGTTTATGGAGGTCAGCTTGGGGGTCAGCTTGGGGGACGTGTGTGGAGGTGGGGGCCATGTGTCCGAGGAAGGCGTAAGTGGGTGCGTGCGGAGCTGGGACAGCGGTGTGACTGGCTGTGCCCTCACTGAGGGGAGGCCCATGCCTCCACTTCTGGGGGAGCTCCAGCTGGGCCAGGCCTGGGCTGAGCGGCTAAAGGAAGGCAGAACCAGGAGGGGATCCTGGCCCTGATGGGTCACCGGCCTCGGCTTCTCCTGCAGCTGGAGGCCCTGAACCAGTCGATCAATATTGAGCAGTCCCAGTCGGACCGCAGCAAGCGGCCCTTTAACCCTGTCACGTGAGTGTCTGACCTTGGGGGTTGGGCGGTGGTTCCAACTGGGCTGGCCAGCCCTGGAGCTGGCCTGGGAGCCCAGGGGGCCATGGTACCTGCCTCCTACACATTCCTGACTACGGGGCCTGGCTCTTCGAAGCCCCCTCCCTGACTCCTGAGTCCCCGCCACTCCTCTGCAGGGTCAACCTGCCCCCTGAGCAGGTCACGAAGGTGACGGTGGGGCGCCTGCACTTCAGCGAGACCACTGCCAACAACATGCGCAAGAAGGGCAAGCCCAACCCCGACCAGAGGTGAGCGGGCTGCACCCCGGCCCCGCCAGGCCCTCCAGGTCTAAGTAGGAGGGGCAGGAAGACACCGCCCACTGTCGCAGTGTCCCACACACTGACCCATTGTACAGAAGAGACACCTGAGCCTCACACCTAAGGCTAATGGACTTAGCAGCTCCCTGGGGTCCTAGCAGCGGGCCCTGGGGAGTTTCTGCCCCTAGTGGAGACTCGGGTTCCTCCACTGGAGGCTAAGGTGTTGATGCCCTCTTCCTGCGGGGGGTGCTGGGAGCCTGGGCACTGTACCCCAGACATGGGATGGGGGCAGGTGGGGCAGGACCCTGGGTGCCTCTAAACCCCTGTGCACCCCAGGTACTTCATGCTGGTGGTGGCCCTCCAGGCCCACGCACAGAACCAGAACTACACGCTGGCTGCCCAGATCTCAGAACGCATCATCGTGAGGGTGAGGGCTCCCTTCTCCCAGGGGATCAAGAGCTGGGAAAAGCAGCACCTAGGAAAAATACTGGGGTTCTGGGGAGTCAGGAGCTAGGGTGCTGATCCTGCTGTGCCCTAGCTGGGTGACTTTGGGCAAGTTCCCATCCTCTGAGCCACAGTGTCTCCTTCACAAGGGTGGAGGTGGACAAGGCCTGGGTAGCCTTCTGAGACCCTGCAAGGGACTGAAAGGTGCCACAGTGCGAGGGGCAGTTTAAGTTGGGCGTGGTGGGGTGAGGATCCTTGTCTGGAGCTAGAGGGGTGGCTGCACGGTTTCCCCTTTTGCCAGGTCACTGCAGGTCCCCGTCCCCTGGGACTGATCCAACCCCCACCCCCAACTTGTGGTAGGCCTCCAACCCCGGCCAGTTTGAGAGTGACAGCGACGTGCTGTGGCAGCGGGCGCAGGTGCCCGACACTGTATTCCACCATGGCCGTGTGGGCATCAACACGGACAGGCCTGACGAGGCGCTGGTCGTGCACGGCAACGTCAAGGTCATGGGCTCTCTCATGCACCCATCGGACCTGCGGGCCAAGGAGCACGTGCAGGAGGTGGGGGCGGGGATGTGGACGAGGGGCGGGACCGTGGGGCGGGGAGAGCTGCGTTCCCCGCGGGAGGGGAGGATGGCTTGTGGGGGCGGGGCCCATGGAGGGGCGGGGCCAGGTGGAAGGGACTGGTGCCCGGCAAGTTGGTGAGGGGGGCAGGCCCTAGATCCTGCGTCACTGGACCCTGGTGCCGCAAGGTCTCCGCCGCACAGCAGAGCCGGGGCTGCCTCCGTCTTGAGCTCCGGGGCTCACCTTGGCTGGGGAGGGGTTCAGTTTCGGTCCTGGTCCCGCGCAGGTGGACACCACCGAGCAGCTGAAGAGGATCTCGCGCATGCGGCTGGTGCACTACAGATACAAGCCGGAGTTCGCCGCCACGGCGGGCATCGAGGCCACAGCGCCAGAGACGGGTAGGGACCGGCCTGCGCGGATTGGGGCTGGGGTCCAGGACCCGGCAACCTCGGTCCTCAGTCACCCCGCCCCCTGTCCCAGCCCCGCTGGAGACCCCACTCCCAGGAACCCCTCCCCCTGACTCCCTGGAATTCCTACCCAGGGAATCCTGCCCTCTAGAAACCCGCCCCCCACCCCGGGTGCCGTGTGGCTACCCCCCTTGACACCGGAAGTTTCGGAATCCTGGTTCCGGGATCCTGGGCTCCTTAGGTGAATCCTGCCTTTATCTCTCCTTTCACTGGGATCCTTCCTCCCAGGAGTCCACCCTTGCTCCAGTCCGGGGAACCCCACACCGGAGCCGGGGAATGGTGCCCCCTGCTCCAGAGCACCTTGGATCCCAAATCTCTGGCCCCCAGAATTTGGCCCTCCTCAAACTGGGCCCCCTCCTCACATGCTGGTTCTGTGGGTGTTCTCCACCCTACCCACCCCCCCAAACTCCCCAGGTGTCATCGCCCAGGAAGTGAAGGAGATCCTGCCGGAGGCCGTGAAGGACACTGGAGATGTTGTCTTTGCCAATGGGAAAACCATAGAGAACTTCTTGGTGGTGAACAAGGTGTGCGGGGGGTGGGAGGATCCGGGGAGCCCAAGGGCAGGGGTGGGCCAGCTGGAGGGCATTCAACTCCTGCTTCGTTCAACTCCCGCGCAGGGGGTGAGGGCAGCCCGGTCTTCTCTCACGGTGTGTCCAGAGTCCCCTCCCAACCCCTCACAGGCCCCGGGGACTGGGGACACTCTGCTTGTGTGGTCCACAGCAAGAGGAAGCTCCCTGGGGGGTTATTTTCCTCCCCTTGGAAAGGAGGCTAAAGATAGTCACTGCCTAGAGCTTCTCAGGTGGCTGTAGCAAAGCTTAAATGTGGCTTATGGTGAGGATGAAGTCCTGTGCTCTGGCCTCGGCTGAATAGTGAGGAGCTGAAGCCTGAGACCCCACGTTCATGAGTTCGGAGAGGCCGGCACCTCCGAGAGAGTGTTGTGACGGGGGTTAGGGGTGGGAAGAGCAGGCAGAGGTGGGGGTGCCACTTGGAGGCAGGCACGGGGAGGAGGGGGCACTGGGGCTGACCTGGGTAGGGAAGCGTGAGGGCACCCCCCCGACTCCCTGTTGCCCAGAGCTCCCGGGGGGGCTGACCTTGCCCGTGGCCCGTGGCAGGAGCGCATCTTCATGGAGAACGTGGGGGCCGTGAAGGAGCTGTGCAAGCTCACAGACAACCTGGAGACGCGCATTGACGAGCTGGAGCGCTGGAGCCACAGGCTGGCCAGACTGCGGCGGCTGGACAGCCTCAAGTCCACTGGCAGCTCGGGCGCCTTCAGGTGCGGGCGTGGGCCAGGCAGGGGGACACCCCCTTCCCGGAGGCACCTCTGACCCTGGCCCTCTTGCTGCAGCCATGCGGGGAGCCAGTTCAGCCGAGCGGGCAGTGTCCCCCACAAGAAGAGGCCCCCCAAGGTGGCCAGCAAGGTGAGGCTGGGTGCAGGTGGGAGGCAGGTTGGGCTGGGCCCTCCCTCTCCAGGCTTGCCGACCTCGAGGGCTCCTCTCTTCTCCCAGCTCTCTAGCTCTCTGGCCCCATTTCTCCTTCCTCTCCCTAGCCCCCATCCCCCACTGTAGGAATCAGTAGGCCTTAGCACCCCCACCTCCAGCAGAGCCCACACCAAGTGATATCATGAGCTCCCTAAGTCTGGGTCTTTTCAGCTTCTTCCCCTTTTCCTCTCGGTCCTCAGCCATCTTCTGTGGTCCCAGACCAGGCCTGCATCAGCCAGCGCTTTCTACAGGGAACCATCATCGCCCTGGTGGTGGTCATGGCCTTCAGGTGACTTGTGCCCTGGGCTCCAGGGGTGGCTGGCTGGGGGACTTGAGCTGCCCTTGGGGCCAGGCCTGGAGGAAGAGGAAGATGTGGCTGGGAGATGAGACCTGCCTGAGGTCTCAGGGAGGGAAGAGGGTTGCCTCTTTCTGTCCCGTGGCCCTGGGACTGGGGAGACCCGTGGAGAGACATCACTCATTTCCGAGCCCAGCCCCTGGAGCCAAGCACTACAGACCCTGCCTGAGGGAGAGGGCCAGGACCGTGGCTCTAGTTCTAACTGTGGCCCTTTTTTGTGGCTCCCAGCGTGGTGTCCATGTCCACACTGTACGTGCTGAGCCTTCGCACTGAGGAGGACCTGGTAGAAACCGATGGGTATGTCCCTGGAGGCCTGGCTGTGGGCCAAGCTGCCAGGACAGGAGGGCTTTGGTGGGCAGCCCGGGGGCAGAGGAGCCGTGGAAGCTGTCTTCTCTGATAGGGACGGCGCCTTGGCTCTCAGCCTGCTGGGGCTTGCAGGGGTGGGTGGGAAGGTCTCCCTGGAGGAGGGGCAGCCATGGTCCCCACTGAAGCCAACGTTTCTACTCAGTGCTCCTTGAGGTAGCTGGGCCTCTGCGAGTCAGGGGGCATCTGAGGGGCCCAGGTTGGAAGGGGGGAGTCGGCGGGGAAGGAAGGCCAGGGTGGGACCCTGGGCTCTGTCTGCCCACTTTCACCTCAGCTCAAGGGCTCTCTTTGACAGTGTCTTTTCTCTCTCCTCCCCTGCACCTGTCCCCCTCTTTTTCCTCTCTGCCGCCCCTTAGCTCTTTTGCCGTGTCCACTTCCTGTCTTCTGGCCCTCCTCCGGCCCCAGCACCCTGGGGGGAGCGAGGCCATGTGCCCATGGTACGTGTCTGGACCAAGCCCCCTCCCTCCTTACCTCTGGCTCCTGGCTCCCTGCCTCTTTTCCGCCATCCCTGTCCGCCCCTCTGGGACTCCCAGGCCTCCCTGTCCAGGCTCTTGCAGTCCCTCTGAGCTCAGCCCACCCCTCCCCAGCAGGTCCAGCCAGAGCTTCGGGACCACCCAGCTCCGACAGTCCCCCATGACCACTGGGGTGCCAAGCACACCAGCCTCTCTGCTGCTGGGTGCGTGCCTGCGCTGGGTCTGGAGGTGGGGATGGGGGCAGGGAGCTATGTTCTGGGAGGGGGCTCAGCTGCCCACCTCTGGCTCATACAGCCTCTGGCTTCCTCAGTTACCACTGGCCTGACCAGCTCGGCCCCAGGTCCGGTCATCCCCACTTTGGACCTGTGCTCCAGCCACCCTTGCCCGGTCGTCTGCTGCTCCTCAGCCACTCCCAGCCCTACCGCAGCCTCTAGTCTTGGCCCCAGCTTTAAACCTGGCCATGGCCTCAGCCCCAGTCCCAGCCCCTCCACCAACAGCTCAGGTACGGCGCTCTCGGCTCCAGGGTTTGCGCTGAAGGGGTTTTATATGAGTCCGGAGAAAGGCCCCAAAGACTCATTGTGGGGAGGGTATCCTGGAGCCCAGAATGAGGTTCTGGAGAAAGGTCGGTGGGTCTCTCTGAGGGGATAAAGAGACAGATGGGGGTCACCCAGAGTCTGGTGAAGTCCTGGAGAAAGCCAGACAGGAGGCACCCAGGTCCTTCTGCTCAGCTTATCCCTCATTCTCCCCACAGGCCCCAGCCAGATGGCTTTGCTGCCAGTCACCAACATAAGAGCCAAGTCGTGGAGCCTGTCAGCCAATGGTATTGGCCACTCCAAGCATCCAAAGAGCTCAGAGCCTCTGGCCAGCCCTGCGGTCCCCTTCCCTGGAGGGCAGGGCAAAGCCAAGAACAGCCCCAGCCTTGGTCTCCATGGCCGGACCCGCCGAGGGGTCCCCCAGCCTGGCCTGAGCCCTGCTCAGCCCACTCAAGCCCGGAGCCAGCCAGGTACTTGCCCTACTTGTTTTCCCCCACCCCCCGACCCCCACCCCATCTCAGCTCAGCCAGCAAGGCTCACTGGCCTGGGTGCATCTCAGCCTGGTCAGCGGAAGGCCCTGTGCAGGACTGTCCACAGACATTTGGCGGGCATTGCAAAGTCCCGCCATCAGGCCAGGAGCCTATGTAGCTCTCCTCATTCATGGCTCATGCATCCCTGCAAGGAAGGGATCATCCCCGTAGGTCAGATGGGGAAACCAGAGCCAGGTCGTGTGGCCGGGCCGGGCAGCAGCTGACCTGGAATCCCACCCCACGTCTGCCTGATGCCAGGGCCCCGGACTCACAGAGGAGGCCACTCCCAGGCTTCAGCCCGGTGGCTCTGCTCTTGGTAATGGGCCTCCTTATCAGCTTTCATTTGATGGTTTTTGTGGCTTAAAGAAAAAAAAAAAAAGCTTTGAAACTGTGACTTGCTGAGATTAAAGTACAAAGTGATAGGTAAACCCCACCGGGGGCTGCTCACCGGGCCAGCCATTTCCAGGGCCGCTGCTCTGTGGCTGGGTCTGTACAGGATGCTGGGGGTGATTAAGACAGACATGCCTTGACCTCAGATGGCTCAGCCACCTGAGAACACAGTAGTGTACTAGCGTGACCAGGCACTGAGGGTATGCGCTAGCAGCTTGGTGACTGGGGAGGGCACTTCGTCCGGGCTGAGGTAGGGAGGTGATCAGGAAGGCCTCCCTGGAGGAGGTGACATTGGAGCTGAGTCTCTGAAGGACCACAGGAGTTTGCCCAGAAGAGAAAGGAGAAGGGTACCTTCCATCTTGTCTTTATCTGGTATCTGTCCGTGACCCCAAGGGCATACTGGATCCTGTGGGGTGGGAGTGGGGGTCTTTGCGTGCCTGGGTTGTGCCTCACGAAGCTGAAAATGTGCCAGGTCCAGCAGATGTTCTGTGGGCCCAGCTTCCCCTTCCTAGGTTGGTGGGGGGGGGGGCGCGGGTCAGGCAGCAGCCAGCCCGTAGATGACCAAGAAAGCCTTGTCTCCCTCACCTGCCATGTCACACCTCAGAACCACCAGCCCAGCCCGCCATCTGTGGGGGGTTCATCCACAGAAGGCCACAAGCCCTCATGAGTGGGGCACTGGGAGGTGTTTAACACTTGGCTCTCGGGGAAAGAGTCCTGATCTGTGGTGAATACTCCCACCGCGGCTAACTTCCAGCTACCAACTTCATGCCGCCGAACTGAACGTGAAGAGACGTGTTTGGGTTGTGCGCAGGCTCCTGAGTACGTCTCTGGCAAGGGATATGAAGACCCATCCCTGCTCCTGGGGTTCGGGTTCTGCCAAGGAGGCAGACCTCAGGCTCATGGGAATGGCTCTTCGTAGTGCTGCCAGGAAAAAGGGTGGCGTGACCCTGGCCATTGTGGGGGGTCTGGAAAGAATAACATTATTTATGCTAAGGTGTGAGTGACTGAATGCGAGCCTGGCAAGAAACGGCTTGGCTGCTTCTTATTTGTATCCCACCTTGTCACCCTCCTCCCTGCCCCCCACAGCCTCTCTCCTTGCAGACCCAGTGCCCTCCCTGACCTCCATCCAGGTGCTGGAGACTTCAATGCCCATCACTTCCCAGTACTGCGCTCCAGGGGATGCCTGCAGGTGGGCCTGGCTCCCTCCCTTTACCCCAAGGACAGATTCCCTCAGGTGACATGAGCCCAGGCATTGCGGAGGCCCAGATGTTGTCCCCCTCTCGTCCCCCTCCCCCACCCTGCCCCAAGGTGGGGCAGCCCCTTTCCATGGGTTCCAGTACAGACCGGGGGCTGGGGTGTCCAGGCAAGGGGCTCCAGCAGGGTAGCCTTGGTCTCAGGAGCCATGTTTGCCCCTGCAGGCCTGGAAACTTCACCTACCGCATCCCTGTCAGCAGCAGCACCCCGCTACACCTCAGCCTGACTCTGCAGATGAAGTGAGTGCCAGCTTGGGGCCTTGGTGGCTCAGGGAAGGGGTCTGAGGAGGGATGCCGACTTTATCCTTTGCTCTGGCTGTGTGACCCTGGCGGTCTCTGGGCTCCTCATCTAGAAACTGCTGTTGCCGCAGGGGTGTGAAGGCCATGTGGGATGGTAGATGGGAAAGGGCGGTCTAGGGCCTGACCGGCAGGGCTCATTTTCAAGCTGTGTGAGGACTCGTGGCTTGTTTCGGCAGGGCAGGGAAGGTGGCGTGGGAGGGCTAGCTGGGGGCAGGGCAGGCTGAGGAACGTGGAACCCCACTTCCCTGCTAACCGGCCTTCCCCCAGCTCTTCGTCTCCCGTGTCTGTGGCGCTGTGCGGCCTGATGTCGAAGGAGGAGCCGTGTGAGGAGGGGGGCTTCCCACAGAGCCTGCACACCCACCAGGACACCCAGGTAGGAGGCATCTGGGAAGCTGTGGGCCAGGCAGGCCCCAGAGCTTCATTGTCCCTGGCACAACTGGGCCCCCAAACAGATGAAGAGAAGGGGCCGGGAGGCAGAGTGATGGCAGTTCCACAAGGGACCCTTTAGGCCATGGGCCTCGGGAGCATCTCCCACTCCCAGCCCTGCCCAGAGCCCCGGGGAAGAAAACAGTTCCACCAGGACTAACCTGGGATAAACGCAGTGGTGGCAATGGGGAGGGTATTCTAGGGGTCCTTGACAGGGAGAGCTAACCTTGTCTGTGCTCAGGGTCAGAAGAGCCGCCCAAAAGTCATGTTTAATGAAGACAACACCAGCAGCATGAGGTCATTGGGGTCAGCTAAAGAAAAGAGGCCAGTGTCACAGGAGCAGAAGGGCACGTGCAGAGGTGGGGAAGCCCGGGAGAGTGTGGCCTTCCGGCAGAGGTGGACATGTGGCAGCCTGTCCCGCTAGGAGCCGGGAAACAGGAGGAGCCGGGTCCTCAAGCTCAGGCTGGGAGCGGCATGGTTCATCCTCCAGTCCGGAAGACCCCTCAGGCTACCTTGTGGAGGCCTGCCTCCTGCTCTGAGAACCAAATGCCTGTGACCCTTCCCTTGTCCACGTGACCCCCCATGGGAACCAAAGTTGTGACTCTCCGCGCAAGCGAAGGGAATGTCTCCTCACCAGTTTATGTTGATTCAGCGAAAATGTGTTGGGCTCCCTCTGTCCCAGGCCTTGTGCTGGGCCCAGCTTTGGGGACACAGTGGGAGGCAGGGGTGGACCCAGGCCTTGCCTTGGAAGAATGCACTCCCTAGCTGGGGAGAAAAGATGTGCAGAAAGTAACCTGAGGAGAGGCTGGGGGTGGGGTGGTGAGAGCGTCCCAAGAGGCGCAGGCGGAGGCTAAAAGGAGAGGGCTAGCCCAGCCAGCCGCTCACACCATGTGGAACTCAAGCCCAAGTCCACGTATGGGGAGGCCACACCAAAGCCTCAGCTGGAACACAGGCAACTCTCAGGCTCCCATGCAAGGGAGAGAGCACAACAGCGCGGGGACCCGTGTATCAGTCCCCGCTCTGCCATGCAGTGCCTGTGATTTCAAGTAATAGCTCAGCGTCCTCATCGGTACACAGCGTCACCTTCTCGGGTTGGAATGAGCATGGGGTTCGTGAAATTCTTTGACGTGCCTGGAGTATAACAGGGAGGGGAGGTAGCAAGAGATGAGGCAGGGACCAGGGGAGGGCTGTTGTGTACCTGCGGGTGCCCCACACAAGAGTCTGCATAAAGGGGGCTGCCTCCGCTCCCCCGAGCAGAACGTGCTCCCTCCCCGCTCTTCCCAGCTCCAGCCTCTGTAACACTTGCCTTGGCGCCCAGGGCTGCAATGACCATGCTCAGGGCTGCTGGTGGGGATAGGGCCATGGGGCCGTCTTCACCCCTCCCTCTCTCCTCTCTCCAGGGCACTTCCCACCAGTGGCCAGTAACGATCCTGTCTTTCCGAGAATTCACCTATCACTTCCGGGTGGCACTGCTGGTGAGTATAGGCCTGCCCTCTGCCCCCAGAGGTCCGGTCTCCTGCATCTCAAGTGTGGGGCTTGGGAAAAGGACATGGGGATTCCCAGAGCACATGCCAAGACCTGGGGCACGGTGACAGGTAATGTGGCAGGGGGCAGGGGAGTGCTTCCTGCCCTGTGCCCCCAGAGCCACCTCACCTGTTCCTGCTGCCCTCTCACCCAGGGTCAGGCCAACTGCAGTGCGGAGGCCCTGGTCCAGCCAGCCACAGACTACTACTTCCATTTCTACCGCCTGTGTGATTGAGCTGCCTTCTCCGAGGCGGCACCACAGCCGGGCTGGGGCCCCGTGTGCCCCTTCCGCACTGGACGCGGCCACGTTACCCTGGAGCCTGCCACCCGCCCAGCTCTCTGCTGTTCACTGGCACATCCCTTGGAGAGACTGACCTGGGCTTGGCCCTCCCCACGACTGGGGAAACTGGAAGTCCTCACACTGGAGTTGCTGTTCCTGCTGGTCACCCCTCATGCGCTGCATGGGGAGCCAGGGAAACCTCCTGGGGCCGGGACAGGACCAGTCTGTGTCTGTCCAGCTTTGGTGGTTGGAGGACTGGCTGCAGGGGCCTTGGAAGGCAAGGGTAAGCCTGTGACTGTCCAGAGCCTATCCGCCTACTCTCCCCTCTTGAGACTGTGAGCTGCCCCTCTTCTGGAGTGGGGACCTGCTGCCTTTGACTTGGCTGGAGCCCTAAAAGACTTGGCTGGATCTGTGAGTCCACAGAGAATATATAGCTCTTACCCTCGAAGCTGCTCCCGGGGAAGGTGGCGAGGTGGACTTTTTGGGGTTTGACTGTTACGCTGGACTTGGGACTTTGAAGCTTTAAGTGTGGCCCAGGAGGTCTCTTCTCCCTGGAAGCACTGGCTCCCGAGAGCTCCCAGGGTAACGGAAGCCAGCCCTGGATGGACTGGAAAGACTGACCATGTGCCTTATGTGTACTTAGTGCCTGGCTGAATCGGTGCAGGGGACCAGGGGGCCCGGTTAGCCTTGGATCCTTGAATCTGGAGTATCCTGGAAGGGAAGTTCCCTGTAAGCCTCCCCCGCCCCAGATGAGTGTTGCAGCCCCACGGCCTGGGCTCCTAGGAGCTTCCAGAGCTTATAGTCACAGCTGGGACCCATCATTATCTCTGAGCAGAGGAGCAGGAATCCCTGCAAGGCAGCGGGCTGGTCTTGGCTGGTACGTGGAGTCAAACAGCTTTTGCTGTTATTAATGAAGTAATTACTAAAATGCACTTAAGCCGGGGCAGGAGTGGAAGGATGGAGAAGGAAAGGCTGGAGAAGTATAGAGCTCTCGGGAGACACTTCACCAGACAGGGCCCTGGCTCTGGTCCATCCCAGCGAGGCTTCAGACACCCATCCCGCTCCCGACCACAACGACTCTGGCTTCTCCCTCCTCTCTTGTCTGCTGGCGACCTTGTCTCCCCAGATCAAGGGCTCCCACATTGGGCTCGACTAGCCCACGGCTGGCAGGAGACTCCATCTCTACCCTCTCCCCCTGGAGGTGGAGCAGTGGGCTTGTGTTACCGAAGTCTTAACTCAAGTACCTATGTTACAGGAACCGTCCTTAGTGGGAGCCTGGAGCGTTCTGAGGCCAAAGCCAGGCTCACCGAAGGAATGTGGGAAACATTTAGCCACATCTACACGGGTTCAGTAAGGGGAACAGGAATCGCCGCTCCTGCCCCGCGGTATTCTGCCACCTCTTTGGGAACCAGGCCTTACCCCTCTCTACCTCTCATTCTCAGCTCTGAATGGGAGACCTTTCTGTGGGGAGTGGAAATCTTTGAGAAGCCTGTGAGGCGCAGGCCCCCTTCGGCCACGGGTCTCAAAGCACTCATCCTCAAGGGAATTGGGGGATAGGGGCACCCCACCTCCCAGCTCCCTCCCCAGTGTGGCTCCGCTCCCTCATTCTGACATAGGAATTGCATGGCTCCCCACACCATGCAGGGGCCCGGGCCTTACTTAGGACTACTCTGTTCTCTATCTCCCCCCTCCCCCCCGCACTGGGTGGTGGGGGGCAACCCTGAAATGCCTTAAAACTGGTGAGCCCCACCCTTTGTAATAGGTTTCTGGGGCTTCCTTAGTGAGGGTGCCTGTCCATGGATGTGGCCCCTCAGCCCTTAACTGGAAAGTGACCCTCCACTGCCCCCTGGAGCCCTTCTGGACACAGCATAGCCCCAATCTGGTTAGCAGCTGGCTGTTTCCATGCCCGAGGAGGGATCCTCAGTGCAAGGATTGGGGCCAAGCTGGGGCTCCAAGCTGCTTGGGGGGGGGGGTCAACCTTGGACCAAAGTTGCCTTAAGCCCATGAAGGTAAAAGGGCTTCAGGGAAGGGGAGTGAGTCACCTGCTGGAGGCTGACAGCTGCCCGGCTGGCACTGGTAAGTGGGAGTCTTGGCTCCATTCCCTATGTGGGGTCCAGCAGCCAACCCTCCCTTCCTCTTACCCCTTTGGCATTTATTCCTGTAGCCACTGGGCTAATCTCCCCCAAGCTTCAAGCTGTACATAGGGCCTCTCAATGCGTAAGTCTCTTTGCCCGTACGAAGGCCTGCATGTGCATAGAGCGCCCCTCCCTCCCGGTTAACCCTCAGCCCCCGTCCCTGAGTGCTGACTCCTCTATTTATCGTGTACCAACTCTGACTCTGCAGTGGGCAGAGGGAAGCAGCCCTGGGCCTGCTTTCTTCCTGCTCCTGTTCTTTTCTTCCGAAGTAAATATACGTATATAAATAAATGTAAAAATATGGCTTTGTATCTGACCTTGCCTCCCCATCTCTTCTTGAGACTGTTGTGGTAGGAGATGGAGTCATCTGTGGGGCTCAGACCAGCTGGAGTCTCTGGGGTTCCTGGGCCAGATGGATGCCTTGTATCCAGTTATCCTTCTTAGCTTCATGCTAGGCTTGGGAACAGGACTCAGCAGCCCCCTCCCCTAGCCACATCCCATGGACCTACCGCTGCCCCACCCGGGTTAAAGGAGCCATCCTAGGGTAAAACTCCTCTGGGGACAAGCTGAGCCTTGGGAAGGTCCCCAGCACACAGAAGGGAGGATGGGATTGGCTCAGGGCAGACTTGATTGGTGCAAGTTCCCAGAGAAGTCTGCTCTAAAAACAGCAGAAGGATAGGCCTGGCCCCTTCCTATCCACGGAGCTTTAAATTCCAAGGACAGACACCCCTCGCATACCCGCCTCACCCCTCACAGGTAGAGAAAGCAGGGCTTGCCAGCAGCAGGATCCAACTGAAAGGCAGAAGAAAAACAGGAAGGGGTGTGACCGGGGAAGTCACCTGGGGCCTGGCAACACTCCACTGCCCTCCCAACTCCGCGGAATGGGCACCAGACGGGGCGGTCACACATCTGCCTTTATTGGGAGCGGCGGGTGGGACACTTTCAGCAACAGTAAAAAAATTAATTTACAAAAGCAGGAATTCAGTGAAACCGCCTGGCTGGAACCTGAAAGAGGAGAAGGAGGTATCAAAATGAGAGCGATGACCTTTCTTTCCACCTCCTCTTCTCACTGGGCCCTGTGCTCCTGGGGCAAGGGGTGACAGGCCCACTGCTCTGAAGCTGGGCCACCAAAGCCGATTCTCAGTGACCTGTTTGGTGGATTATCTGCAGCAAGGGTTTTGGGTGTTTGTTTTTTTTTTTTAATCACTTAGTCAAGATTTATTTTAATGACTGAAAACATTCAAACTAACCACAATGGTACTGGTTGCGGCCAGATTCTGACCCCCTTTTAATCTATTCCCAAGCAGCCTCACCAGGTCAATGGTGTATGATGTATAAGGAGGTGAATGTCTAACATGGGAAGACTGCGCCCACAGCCCTACAAAGTATATCCCAAAGCCCGATCAAGGTCCTGGGCAGTGTGCAGAACTTAGAATCACAACATTGGGCACAGATCCTCATTTGGGACAGGGAAAGAGGCACCCGTGCCTGGTGTCCCTCTCCACTCTGCAGTCTGTCACCATTAACCAAAGTGTCACACAGGCCTGAGGACCCCGCTAATGGGGATGTGGGAAACTTCTCTAGTGCCCACCCTGTCACAGCTCTTACCCTTGGGAGCTCATACGTAGATGCCAACCCAGAGCAGCAGGAAGAGGACTCCAAAACCCATGAAGAGCGAGGCCACCAAGGAGATGAGGAGCTCTTTGTAGATATCCCGAGTGTATTTGGTGGAGGTAACCTCATAACTGACAGGATGATTAAGGAGAAGCAAAGGGATGGACTGGGTAGGACAGGAAGCCTGTCTTGCCAGTGCAGCTCCAGGAAAAAGGTACACAGTGAGCCTTCCAGAAGGCTTGCCTGGCTCAGGGTAGCCAGGAAGTGGGGCCTGAGAGATGACCTGGACTCTGTTGCTTCATACCAGCTCTCAATCAGCCATGAAGAAAATCAGGCCCAGAGGGTTAGGTCACTTGCCCCAGGTCACACAGCTAGTGGACAGTGGAAATGACACTAGTCTGCAGATCTCTTGCCGCCTGAGCATACCCTTCTTTTGCCCCTTTTCCAACTTCAGATCCCCTGTCCCCAACCTCCAGCCCAGCCAGGTCTTCTGTTCACTATCCTGGTCCGAAGACCAAACGAAGCTCCCCTGAACTTGGGAAACAAGGCCAGCACCTGACCTTGGACATCAACAGCTTTTCTCCAACCTCCTTACCTTCCCCCTATCCCCACACCAGAGCAGAGCCGGCAGGGTGCATATACCCAGCACAGTTTCTCCCTCAGTTTCCCCACATTGCTAATTCTGGCCTCACTGGCTGCTCAGTAAAAGGATACACGAAGAACCAGGCGGTAAAGAACATGCCAATTGCCAACAGCACCACGGTCAGATGGGGGAAGACAGCAGGGTTCACTGGGCTGGTGTATCTGCTCATGGCCTCGAGCTCCTAGGGGAGGGCATGAGATCAGAGCTATCAAAGAAACCCAGGACTTTAATCTGAGGCGGGGGAGTGTGAGGTCATCAAGGAGCCTCCTCCTTCTAAAGGTCTGTTTCAGCCTGGGAAATATAGAAGTCCTCCAGAACCAACATCAAGCAATTCCATTTGGAAATGATATCAATGGTATCTTAAACTAAAGGTGGCACTTTGCTTTTTCAATATGAGAGAAGAACAGCAGCTGAGAGTCAGAGGTTGACCCAGAAGGTGACTGATTGGCTATCCATTAGTGGTCCCTAACATTTTTTGAGACCACTGAGGGCTATAAAAAAAAATGTGATAAAAAGTATGGACCCCGCCCAGGCTAAACCGCAAGCAAGAAAAAGTTTGCCTGTAATTTTAGAAACTCTATGGACCCATGTCTGTGGACACCAAGCTCAGAACCCTGCTGTAATTCAGAGCCTGGGCCGGGACCCAATCTCAACTTCTACACCTGTATTCTTCCCACTACGCTATTAATAGAATCTCAGGCTCTACTAGGAAAGACTTCAGTTAATAATCTGGCTCTACTGAATAACACGAGTCTCAGTAAAAGTTATAATAACACCACTCACAGAGTTGATGTATGATTTAAGAAAGATGACGAACGTCAAAGCAACTAGCTCACTTCTTGGCACAGAGTAGCCCTTCAAAAAGTGTTTGTTTCCTTCCCAAGCTTACAGGGAAGATTATGAGATAATGCTTGTGAAGGAGGGCTGTAAACGGCAAAGTTCTGTACAAATGTTGACTTCCATTGTCACTCACCAGCCAACGCTCCTAATGTCCAGAACATAACAACTCTAGAGAAATAAACTGACCTCACTGTTCTAGGAGACACTGGAATTCAATTCAGTAAACATTTATGCCCCCCACCCGCCCCCCAAAATGATAAAGACAATCGCTGCCATTCATTGGGCCTCCAATTGCAGGCCCTGTGTTTGGCACTGGGAATACAAAGATGAATAGGCATCATCCCAGAGCTAGAGGCACGTCAGACGGTGGTCACTAGGAGGCGTGGCAGATAACAAAGAAGTCCATGACATGTGGCAAGAGGTCTGTACGGAGGTTGTCGGAGCTCCCAGGAGAGAGCGGCCAAGTCGGCCGTCCACCACCAAGAAGGCTGGACATCTGCCCTGGGCCTCGTAGGATGAGTAGGAGTTCAACAGGAGGAAGAAGTTTCCACATAGAGATAACAGCTTAATCACAGGTAACAGAGATAAAAGCTCAAGGTATTAAAAATGCACCTCACACGCCTCACCCCTTAAAAGTCAAGAGATCAAAACCTCAGCCTAAGGAGTCCCAGGCAAGGGGCTTCCCTTCCCGCCCCTAAGCCCAAGCCGGAGGATACGGGAGTCTCCCGCTGTCTGGATCTCGGGCGTCTGAGGTCTTCGCGAGAGAAACCGAGTGTGGGACGGGCCCCAAGGGGTCCTCACAGTCCCGTCCAGAACGCCCCTCAACCCCCTCACCATCTTGCCAGGCACGGGGTCATCCACCGCTCCGCCACCGGAATAACACGTCAGCAGGGGCAGGCGCACTGTTCTGCGGAAGAGGAAGTGCCCCCCGCGCGAGTGGCATTGTGGGATTTGTAGGCCTGTGGGTTAGAGTGTCGAGGGGGCTGCGGCCTGTGGGCGCCTGCTGTGGAGCTGGGACAGGGGTACCGCAGAGCCGCTGAGAGGGTTCGATCTCCCCGGCGGGACTGTTTGGCCCAAGGGAAACTGGCCGAGGGAGTCGGGCCCGGCCCCACACTTCCCAGGAGGCTGTGCGCGGCGGCGGTCACGTGACGGGAGCGCGGGCTTTGGAAGACGGCGGAGCGCGACCGGGTTCGCGGCGGAGCTGAGGAGGGTGCGGGGCCGAGCAGCGTCCTGGGCTGAGCAGCGTCCTGGGCAGCACCCGACCCAGCGCTACTGTCGAGGCCTCGCGCTCTAAAGGCCAGGTGAGACCCCGTGGGAAGCGTGTCCGAGGGCGGCGGGGTCCACCTCACTCTGGGTGTTGGGGCGGGGGGCCGTCTGCCGCGCGCGGGGCGGAGGCCAGAGCGCGGGCCCTCCACCTTCCCGGTCGCCTAACCTCCCTTCATTTGTGGAAGGCGGGAGAGAGCTTCCACTCTCTGGGGCCGTTGGGTATTTTGGCCAAGATCCTGGATGAGAAGCATTTTGGAGACTTCACTGGTTTAGACCCTTTCCCGCCTGCCGCTGTTGGGGGCTGCGGGGGGCTAGCCGGCGGGCAGGCACGGACCCCTCGGTAAGCCTTCTAGCAAAGCAGCCGGCCTGAGGCGGGACCCGACGATCGAGTGGCTTCTGCGGGAGGAACGGTTCCGGACACCCCGTGTGTGGCAGGAGCCAGAGGATGGCAGGAGGAGGGCATGGCTGAGCAGCACTGAGAAAGGGCAGGGCTTCTCCCGGACTGGGAAGGTAGGTTGGGAAGCAAAGCACGGAGGATCTTGACGCCAGGTTGAGGTGTTTGGACTTAAGTAGAAGGGGGGATTGTAGCTTTATGATGCTTTAGGAAGAATCCTGAAAAGTGGGAGCAGCGAAAAGGTTTAGTGTCATCTTTCTTGGAGTGTTGGACGCATGCCACCAGTGGACACACGATGGCTTTATTTATTAAGATTTTATTTATTTATTTGAGAGAGAGAGAGCATGAGAGGGGAGAGGGTCAGAGGGAGAAATCCCGGGACTCTGGGATCATGACCTGAGCTGACGGCATTCACTTAACCAGCGGAGCCACCCAGGCGCCCCACACGATGACTTTAAATGGCATCCAAAAAATCCTTTTTACCAGTCACACATTTGACACGTTAAAATATAACTGATATGACACAGGCATTACTGCTTAAGAGGAGTTCTTTTTTTCCACTTACCTTCGTTTTTAAAACAATGGTGTCCCTTTAAAGAAAGTATTATGTGAAGGAAAGTACAGGTTTTAGATGGGAGTGGCGAAAAAATCTGAGGGTGGTTTGGGTCTGACCGAAGTTCGGGAAGCACTGCCCTAGGAAATACTTGCAAAGGGGCCTGAACCACAGAAGTGCCATGTGGGAATAAGCAACTCCAGCTTGCCAGCTTCCTAGATCAGGACCTAGGGTCAGGTAGGAGCCATGGGGTTCATGCTTCAGACTTAGTGGTGGAGAGAAAATACAAAGGGAAAGAGTTAAAATTTTTAGCAACATCGTTGTAGAAGTAGAAACGAGGAGCAGTGCTGAGGGGACCCTGAAGGGAGACTTGAGCCGCAGTGTGTGAGAAAGCCACATAGCTTGTTCCCATATGTTCTTTGCCAGTCCTTCTTCAGGGCTGCTGTATCAGTCAGGATCTTCCAGAGAAACAATAAGGTATAGGATATGAACAGATGTAAGGAGATTTATTTTAAGGAATTGGCTCAGGTGATTGTAGAGGTTGGCAAGGTTGAAAATGATCGGGCTGGCACATGGGCTGGAAACTCATGCAGGAGTTGATGGTGCAGTCCTCAGGCAGAATTTCTTTGGGAAACCGGTTATTGCTGCCAAGGCCTTACGGCTGATTGAATGAGGCCCACCTGTGTGATGGAGGATAATCTCCTTTGCTTAAAGTTAACTGATGATAGATGTCACAACATTACCTTCACAGCAACACCTGGAATTGGTGTTAGAGTAAATAACTGGGCGCCGCAGCCTAGCCAAGTTGGCACATAAAACTAACCGTCACCACCGCTAAGAGGCGGGGAGCCAGAGGAATGAGTTGGGGGTGTTCAGTGACTGGCATAAAGGTACAGAGCAGGAATGTATGAGTTGTCAGTGAGTTGGCAAGAAGATAGATAACTTGTGTTTATTTGGCCACTGTGCCCATTCAGCTTTATATTATGGTTGCTTTTGTACTTGTGTCGTCTCGTCATCTCTGTTTAGCCAGTATTTGCTAGTCCTTCAGGGCTTGGTTCTGTCATTATGGTCCCTGGGTTCCTCAGGCCAGGGTAGGCACTCTTCTCTGGACTTGCGGGGTCTTCGATGCCCACGCCAGTGGTAGCCCTTACTGCGTGTGAGCCCTCTTGCTGCCTTATCCATGAAACCTTAAGTCCCTCAACACCAGCAGGATCTTATTCCTCTTAACACCCAGTTTTTCCCTCCGATACCCAGGAAGCCTTAGTATTCATTGAGTGGCCTCACTTGCTAGAGGGTAAGTTTTTTCGCTAATGGCGACCTGGTCTCGTCCATCTTTTCATCTTCTGCATCTTCTGCGGTCCCAAATTGGCATCCTTCTTGTGCTCAGTTTGTTCGGTTGAAGGCATGAGGTTGGTGAGAGAGCACCGTGATCCTTTGCATCCTTTAAGTTCCTCCTCTTCTCACTTTGCTCCTTTCTTTTTCAGTTGTCCCTCCTCTGTACTGCTATGGGAATTCAAGGCCTGGCCAAACTGATTGCTGATGTGGCCCCTGGTGCCATCCGGGAGAATGACATCAAGAGCTACTTTGGCCGCAAGGTGGCTATTGATGCCTCTATGAGCATTTATCAGTTCCTGATTGCTGTTCGCCAGGGTGGGGATGTGCTGCAGAATGAGGAGGGTGAGACTACCAGCCACCTGATGGGCATGTTCTACCGCACCATCCGCATGATGGAGAACGGCATCAAGCCCGTGTATGTCTTCGACGGTAAGCCACCGCAGCTCAAGTCGGGTGAGCTGGCCAAACGCAGCGAGCGGCGGGCGGAGGCGGAGAAGCAGCTGCAGCAGGCTCAGGCTGCGGGGGCCGAAGAGGAGGTGGAAAAGTTCACTAAGAGGCTGGTAAAGGTCACCAAGCAGCACAATGACGAGTGCAAGCATCTGCTGAGCCTCATGGGCGTCCCGTACCTTGATGCGCCCAGTGAGGCCGAGGCCAGCTGTGCCGCCCTCGTGAAGGCTGGCAAAGTCTATGCCGCGGCCACTGAGGACATGGATTGCCTGACCTTCGGCAGCCCCGTGCTAATGCGGCACCTGACTGCCAGCGAGGCCAAGAAGCTGCCCATCCAGGAATTCCACCTGAACCGGATTCTGCAGGAGCTGGGCCTGAGCCAGGAGCAGTTTGTAGATCTGTGCATCCTGCTGGGCAGCGACTACTGCGAGAGCATTCGGGGCATTGGGCCCAGGCGGGCCATGGGCCTCATCCAGAAGCACAAGAGCATCGAGGAGATTGTGCGTCAGCTTGACCCCAGCAAGTACCCGGTGCCGGAAAACTGGCTCCACAAGGAGGCCCAGCAGCTCTTCCTGGAGCCCGAGGTGCTTGATCCAGAGTCTGTAGAGCTGAAGTGGAGCGAGCCAAACGAAGAGGAGCTCGTCAAGTTCATGTGTGGCGAAAAGCAGTTCTCTGAGGAGCGAATCCGCAGTGGCGTCAGGCGGCTGAGCAAGAGCCGCCAAGGCAGCACCCAGGGTCGCCTGGATGATTTCTTCAAGGTGACTGGCTCTCTCTCTTCAGCTAAGCGCAAGGAGCCAGAGCCCAAGGGATCTGCTAAGAAGAAGGCAAAGACTGGGGCAGCAGGGAAGCTCAAAAGGGGAAAATAAATGTGTTTCCCCTCCTAGCACCTTGACCCCAGAATATCTGCCTTCACGTACCCTCGGGAGCTAGCGCTCGAGAAACCGCTGGGGGCGGGGAGGGGATTGCATTGCTTCTCTAGCTCTAACCTTCTCAGTAGTGCTTTTCCCTTTTGTACTTGATCTGATGGCAGGAACGCCACAGAGCTACTTTGTTTTCTTCTTTTTTAGCTCAGGAGAGTATGTCCCGCTCAAAACAGCTCTCAGGCAATTTAAGGGACACTGAATCTATTGTTAATGAAGAGGGAGTGGGAGATAAACCATAGAGACAGCCGACTGGACAAAAATGATTTCCTGGCTGGCCACCTGGTGGCTGACAGGAGTGGGTGGTGGCACCAGACTGCACTAATCTCTGGCTCAGCCTTGACCCACCCTGTGGGACAGCCATCAGGAAGACCGAGCCTTAATGGATGGGGAGAGCTGGAGTCCCTGGAGTTGGCAAGAAGGGTCCGATTACTCTGTTTCCTGGGGTGGGGGCAGAAACTTGAACTTGCTAAGTAATTTGAGTCCTCATGGTGGTTATTTAGAGGCGTAAGATGGTGAAATTCTAATGTCCTCTCTCAGGCAGTCAGCAGAGTTGAGACTTTGGGATAAGATGCTATTTTCATGTGCCGTGTTTGTTTTTGTTTTAAAGATACGAGAAAAGAGTCAATAAAATTATAAAACCAGAATGTCATGTTCTCTGACAACATTTGAAAACATCTCCAGTGTCCCCAGGCTTCAGGCAGTATAATGTTCTTTTCGAGCTGAAGAGAACACTCCGGAAGTGTACCATTACAAGGGGTTTGAGAGTGGCCACAAGGTGGCGCCACAGCCCGCAGAATGGCTAAGGCAGCTTTGGCCGTACTTAAGCCATTTGGAGAAAGGCCTAGTTTAACTTAACCAGGAAAGAAATTTGAGTAAATTGAATGGGTTTCTAGTTTCCCACCTACTGTGTGAGAGGAAAGGAGCACCTTGAGAAAGCCTCACAGTTTTTATCGGCTGCTTTATAGCATCCAAGCATTTTCCTTACCAGTTTATAAATCGTGAAAAAACTACACTTCAGAAGTTACTTTTGCGTCTCTTTTGTGACATCAAATTCAGGTTGCTGTTTCCCATGGAGATGGAATGTTTTAACAGTTTTCTAATCCTGACCAAGCTTGGGGGCGGGGGAAGTTTCTAATTTTTTAGCATTCCTGTCACTGCCATTTGAAGTTAACAGGCACACTTAAGCAATCTGAAATTTAAACTGCCAATATTCTAACAGATTAAGCAGGTAGAAGACTAAAGACTGGTGGTCTTCAAAATTTCTCACGGGGCAACATATTTTTCGAGTGCAATCTTACGTGGAGCCTCAGGATATGAGCTTCTCTGGTTGAAGGAGGAGTGGGACATAGTCTCCCCAGCAGTGCTCTCATAACTAGGGGACTCCCAAACCACTGGTGTAGATGGAAAGTTCTATTCTGAGGGCAGGGATCTTGGTTTTGGTTACTGCTGTATCCATCATTGGAATGGGTTTTCTCAGACTGGACCAAGCCACGCAACTTTTGGGAGCATCAAGTAATCCAAGTCTGTGGTAATGATGATGGGGCCCAGGGGCGGAAAGACTTTCTTGGGGAGTGAGTGATGGCCTCAGTGCTGTAGCTTTAGTTAAGGGCTTGTACCCTGTGGTAGTCAGACATGTAGTTTTTCTTTCTTCTTTTTCAGTTTTGTTTAAGATTTTTACTTATTTGAGAGAGAGAGAGAAGGAGCACAAGCAGGGGAAGCCGTAGAAGCAGGCTCCCCGCTGAGCAGGGAGCCGGATGTGGGACTCTATCATGACCTGAGCCGAAGGCAGATGCTTAACCCACTGAGCCACCCAGGTGCCCCATGGTGTTTTCTTTTTTAAAAGATTTATTTCAGGGCACCTGGGTGGCTCAGTGGGTTAAGCAACTGCCTTTGGCTCAAGTCATGATGCCAGAGTCCCAGGATCAAGTCTTGCATCGGGCTCCCATCCCAGCTCCACAGGGAATCTGCTTCTCCCTCTGACCTTCTCTCCTTTCGTGCTCTCTCAAATAAATAAAATCTTAAAAAAAAAAAGGATTTACTTCAGACAGAGTGCATGTGTGCATGAGCAGGGTAGGGGAGGGCCAGAGGGAGAAGCAGACTGTTAACTGAGCAGGGAGCCTGACGCGGGGCGGGTTGGGGGTGTTTGATCCCAGGACTCTGTGATCATGACCTGAGCCAAAGGCAGATGTTTAACCAACCAAATCACCCAGATGCCCCTCCTCTTGTTTTTTCCTAGTTGAGTTGTCTGGTCTTTTCTAGTTGATTAATTACTGCACACTGCAGGCAAGACCAGTTCTTCAAATTTTTACTTAGCATGTTCTAATGTTCTTGCTCAAAAGGAGCTGTTCTAGCAAGACTGAGGTTAAAAAGGCATTGTAGTCCAGCTCTGAAGCACTGCACCTGCAGAGAAAGATTCAGGCAAGAGACTTAGGGACCCTCTGTATTAAGACTAGAAACAAGGGCAAAAGGGTGAGGGTGTTGCCCCATGAAAGGAGACGCATGCGCCCCTGGCTAGTGTTTGTGGGGAGTGAGTGCTTGAACATAGGGGAGTCCTAAGAAGGGCCTGGCTTGCCTTCTCCTTGCCATGGTCAACTTGTGCCTTGGTATCCCTTTGGAGGGTCCTGCTGCTCCTCTGCCCAAAGGCCTCGTGCAAAGGAGAGTCCGTTTGGGAACTCCTGGTTCTGGAACTTTCGTTTCAGCCATAGAGGTAGGTAGTAACTTCCAGCACAGGCACAGGGAGTCCCATTGACACGTGCAGAAGAAAATCGCAGATTACAAGTGGATAGAATAGCCTTCATTTGGTCAAAATTAACTTTATTTTTCAGCTTTACCTCATCTGGATGTGGTAACAAAATTAGCACACACAAAAAGGATGCAGATGTGGGGGCCAGTTAAAGAAAGTGCTTCCAGTGACGTGGTGGGAAGACGAGAGTAACAAAGATAAACATGTAGGTTGGGATTCTAAAACACTGAGTCCAGATGTTAGTTTTGCCACAATCTGTGACTGGAGGTGACTTGTCCTCTTTTATTGTTCTCTCATGTCATTGCTAGGATCTGAGACCACTCATCGTCCTGTTAAAATAGTCCGAGGCTTTTTGTCACTGGTGTGTCCCTCTGTGGCCGTGTGAGACCACACTAGTCTAGGTTGAGGAGAGAAGGCCACAGTGGTTGAAACGCATCGAGGACCTGGGCTTGGCTCAGTGAGCCTTGCGGGCTTTGCTCCGACTGGCAGCCAGGTGGCCGGACAGGCTGGCGACGGGATGCCCTAAACCCTGGGGAGTAGGGACCAGAGGGACGGGGCAGGATCAGCACCTGTTCTGGTGTGAGGAAGCCAATGAAAGTAGAACTTTCAGTCCTGCTTCTAGTCTTTCTATCCAGGGTGTTTCAAACCAAGTCCTGCCCAAATGGAGGAGAGCTGAACCCTTCTATAACCGTCCTGCCCTCGCGTTGGCTCTCTAATCTTTGTTTTGTCAAACTGCTGAGGTCATCCCTGCAGCCTTCCCGCGGGGTGTTCTAACCCCACTGCAGCTCACTTTCAGATGACTTTTGTTCTCTCCCACAACTAAACGTAGGCTCAACTAAACTATGGCTCTGCTTTTTCCTTCTAGTTTGAGTTTCCTCCTTTCCGGATCCAAATTGCGCAATAAGCTTAGAGTAGGCGCTGCGAAGAGCCTGTGGATGCAGAGGACAAGCCCTGGGGCTTAAGGCAAGACTACTGGGCACATACTTTAGACACGGGTTAAATCGTTACCTTTTAAGAACCTTTTAAGAAGATTTCGTAAAAAAACTGTATTTCAGTATTAGGCCGGGAGGCTTTTTAAGAGATTATCTTAAATTCCTACCTGGTATCCAGCTGAGGAGACGGCTTGAAGAGTTCATAGTTCACAAACTGTTTTTATCTTCCTATCTCTGGTTTAGGACTGTGAAGTGTTTATATTCAATTCACTGTTCCTACTCAGAAGCAATACATTGCTGCTTCTGAGAAATTTCTAAGAAATTGCTTCTTAATTTCTAATTAAGAAAATTAATCTTAATTAGAAAATTAAGAAATTTAGAAAATTTCTTAGCAACTTCTATATTCTTTAGGACTGAATTTTGTGTTTTCCTCCTGACTGATAATTTAGGGTCTCCCAATGTGGTCACTTGGGCTGACTACTTTATTAAACTTGGATTTACAGGTAGGAAAACAAAGGGAAACCACTGGGAACCTCCATTTGTTTCTAGGGAGGAGATGAAATTGTCCCGTCTGTTCGGCTGTTTATGGATAAGAATCAAGAAGCAGACTCTCCATCCTAGAAGTGTGTTGTTCCTTGGGTGGTGATTATAAGAGGTGATCCCAAGGTGAAGGGGATTTTGAATGACCAGTAACTCTCCTTGCTATTTTGGCAAGACCTAGGATCTAATGCTCCCTGGGTGGAACATAAGCTCAAAATCAATAATGCCAGGAGCCTTCAAAGTCAGATGTCTCCAGCAACACAGTCCTGGCTTTGCTCTGCCTGCTTCTAGAAGTGGGAATATTGCTTCTCCAGGAGCCTGAGGCAGACCTAGGTCCCACCTAGCTGGGCCTCCCAGGCAGCGCACTATCCCAGGCCGCAAATTAAGTCTTGCTCAGAAGGTTCTGCCGCTCTATCTCCTCAGACAGTAGCAGGTGGGGAAGGCACTGAGAAGCAGACCAGTGAGATGGGCTCACCCCCTTCCTGGCTGGAATTTTAATGCTAAATCTCTTACTGATTTTTGGGCTTGGCAGGTCCCCCCTATTCTTCCAACACCCTCAGACCTCCTCTTTGCTCACCAAGTATCAGTCTCTGCCAAACTAGAAAAAGGAAAGGAAACTTACATCTCTGCCCCAATAGCTCCACCCCTCCCTCCAGGGGCCATGCATGTCTTTGGGTCTTAAGTCTGTGCCTGGAAGATAAAGGGGAGGGGTTTGAGTTGAGCCTTTATCTCCTCAAATTCCCCCCCCCCCCGAATATTATAATTACAGTGGCATTTTCCCTCAAGCTCCCCTCTGCCTTGGTGCCAGAAAATCATCTCCCAGATGGGCTGGTATTATCATTGAAGACAGGCATCTCTTCCAGATGGGGCAGCTGTTTTACTGGTGAAGATAGGCATCTAGCCAGAGCTGCCCAGACTCCTTCAGTGAGCTGTTGAGGCAAGATGGGAGCAGGAAGTGAAAGAGAGCAGAGCCAGGGCGGAAAGTCAAACAAACCACCCTAAAACATGGAGTAGTAAGGCTCTTACAGGAGAATGGAGGCCGATCTCCATGGCATATGGCCCCTTTCCTCCCCTTTGCTCCTGAGAAATAGCTTGGGCCATGGCACTGGGAACAAAGGCTTGACTTAGCCACAAGACCAATAGAGCATCCTGCCTTTGTCTTGGTGGCCTCCATTCCAGAAGACTGGGAAACCTGCCTGTTGCTCCCACCCCAAACATCACCCACCCCATTGCCTGCCCTCTTTCCACCCTACCAGCCATCTTCCCAGGCTCAGGTACTCACTAGATAATGTCGGCGAAGGCTGAGAGCAGGGGCTTGGACTGGTACTCTATGCCATGCTTGGCACACAGGGACTGCACCAGGGGAGCCACTTTATGGTAATTGTGTCGCGGCATCGTGGGGAAAAGACTTCAGGGAGAACAGGACAGTCGGTGACTCCTACTCCACTCTTTCAACCTCCCCACTTTCCCCACAGGGACCCTCCCAAGGACCCTGCTTCTCAGGTCTCCCTACTTACTGGTGCTCTATCTGGAAGTTGAGATGGCCACTGAACCAGTCATTGAAGGCAGACTTGTGGACATTACATGTTGCACGGAGCTGGAGGAAGAGGGCAGGGGAGAGTGTGGCTCTGGGTACCAGATGGAAAGGCCAACGCAACCTTCTCCAGGCAAAGCTGGCTGAGAGGAGGGAGTGTGGGACCGTCCCTGGTCACTCCACATGGTGGCAGGAGTGAAGCTTCAAGCTAAGGAGGCAGTGCTGTCCGGGGACTTTTGTTGTTAACTGCCCCAGTCCCTTGCCTGCATCGGTGCCCACCCACCCTTTTCATTAGTTGTGTCATCCCCAGGTCTTCCAAGTGACCGTCCCTTACCTGGATGGAGACCCAGTCCATGTTCCGGTCGTGATCAATGTGCATGGGGATATGGTTCATCTGTGTGACCCACACAAACCAGTGGCTTTCCAGGAACCTGGTGGATATGGCACACAGACAAAGACAGTACAAGTTAGACTTCTTTTCCCTCAGGTAACAGCTCTGGCCTGGCCATCTTCCCAAGCCAACACCCGAGACACCCCTGGTGCCGAAAGCCCCAGCACAGCCCCCAGACCAGACTCGTTTCTCCCACATATCGGCTTTTCTTTGCCATGGCTCCTTCCCCATCAAATAGCACCTGACCATGAAGAAAAGGCCCAGAACGCCTTTCAGTCCCAGCAACGGCCCGTAGGTGAGGAAGAGGCGGGCGTAGAAGGTGATCATCCAGGCCAAGTCCTGCATTGAGAGGCAGAGAGCACGATGACGGGCACAAAGCACTTCCTCCTCTCCCTTTCGTTTTACCTGTTTGCCTGCGACAGCCACTCTGCCAGGGACCCAGACTGGAACACTGTCACCGGCAGCTTCTCTTCACCGACCTAGTCCTGCAGTATCTCGTGCCGCCACGCCTTCCTTCCATTCCTGGCGGTGGCCCCCAGTCCTCCTCGCCTGTTGCCAGGTGCCAAGGCCTCCAGCTCCTCCCAGCCTGTCAACGTTCTTTATCCCTTCATCAAGCCGCCAAATGAACCTCCCAGGATGGCGGCTCGATCTGTGCCAGTGCCCTGACCCAGCTCTCCTTCGGCATCACAGCTCTCCCGACACGAGTCCACAACACGTCCAAGTGGCCAGAATTGCCCCTCACTTCCCAGCTTCTCTGCTCAGAGTCCATCCTCCCCCGACCCCACCTCTGCCTCCCCTCCAAGGCCAGCTACAGAAGTGACTTCGCGAAGCCTTTTCTGATGCCTCTCATCTAGCCAGGAGCGGGCAGGGCCATTTTAGAATCCCAGAACCTTCTGCATTTACCTCTTCCCCACCCGAAAGCCTGGCTCCTGGCTTTATGCCAAGCACAAGAACCTCAGGAGGTACGAGCTGAGTAAAACAGGCCATGGGGTTGCGGGGGCTGCGCCTGGGGGGGGGGGGCTCAGTCAGATGAGCACCCGACTCTTGGTTTTGGCTCAGCTCATGATCTCAGGGTCATGGGCCTGAGTCTGGTGCTCTGTGCTCAGCACCAAATCTACTTGAGAGATAATCTCCCTCTCCCTCTGCCCTTTCCCCTGCCTGTGCGTGCTCTCTCTCTCTCTCTCTCATGAATGAATGAATAAAATCTTTAAAAAAAAAAAAAAAAAAGAAAAGAAATAGGGGTTTGGGAGTTAGGCTGAGTCCGGGTCACCCAACTAGAGACAAGGAAGGTCTGTGTTCGGTTCTATTCACTTTGCTCTAAATGAGGCCTGGAGTAAATTTCCGTGAGCTTTCCTCTGGAGAACCCCCATTCCCTTCCCTCAGGATTCTGAAGACAAAGGATGTGGAACTTGGGGGCCATGGATACTCACCACCCACTTCTTCCGCTGGATAACAAAATAGAAAATATACCACTGGAAGTAGAGAGGCAGCAAGGCTGGGGGCCCAACTGGGAAGGAAATGGAGACAGGGAGGGGGTGTGAGCAGCATGAGGGCAGTTCCGCGCCGGAGGGGTGGCCTCTGGCCTGGGGCTGCCCCCTGCCACCTCTTCCTGTAGCCCCTTCCAGCTGCCTTGGCTTTCCTCACTCCACTGCAACCTGCAGGCCCGGAAGGTGGGCATGAATGCAAGTCTGAAGGAGGCAAGACCTCCCAAGAGGACGCCAGGAGGGTGAGGGCAGGAGTGGCATTCTCTTCCAGGGGAACGAGGCAGCTGGGGAAACTGGAGCTCCACACGCAGAACCTGCCCTGCTGCCTGTCCTCGAGCTCACCTGCCCTGTGTTCCCCGCTGCTCTGCCGTGCAGGTGAAGGAAGGGGAGCAGGAGGCCCTGCAGAGGCTTCACGGGCTGAGAGCTTACTTCTTCAGACTAGGAAAATGAGCCGGCACCGCCCAACCCGAAGCCCTAGAGGGCAGGCCTGGGAAGGGGCCGACGGGCTTCTCAGAACACTGGGAGTTGAAGAAGGGGTCCCCTACTAATGCTGTGCCATTTCCTTTTCTGTATCCCTTCTCTGCACGGTCCTCATGCTCCCGATAACCGCCGCAGGACCGTGCTCACCTATGGCTCCTCTATCCTGATGGGCCACAGATTCTAAAATTCTTCCAGACACTTCTGCTCTACCTTTCTACCCCATCCCCCTTTCTCCAGGAGTGATAGTTCGTAATAGGCAGTTAGGATAAATTCCTTTGAACTAAAATGGGATCAGTGGAATCCTCCTCTCCCTTCCTTTAAAAATTTGAATTTTTATGGGAAATAGAAAACTCAAATTTTAGGCATGACGAAGACTTTTAAAGCAAGGAATATAGAGCATTCTTCAGAGAGAGCTTAACTCAATCACAGAAATGTTGTCCTTTTCAGCTCTAACAGCCTCTCCACTTCCTTTTTGAGGCCAGTCCTCCCACAGCCATGTCTGCCTTCATCCCCCTGGGTGCTGGACTGCTCCACGGAGTCATCTTGGCCCAAGTCTGTTTCTCAGGGTCGAAGGTTTACTCAAGATGCTGCCCCTGACCGTGCAGTGTTCCTGTGGAAGAACTCCTTGGCCCTGGATACACATGACCCTTGACCAAACATTAACCTGGAAACTTTGCTCAACTGAGATGGTAATCTGCTCCCGTGCAGAGAGGAACCCAGTCGGAGACAGGGTGCTTCCTCCAGTCTTTACTTGAAATACCATGATCCTTCAGAAAGTCATTTCTTCCTCACATCCCTTCAGCAACCCCATCCCGAGAGAGTCCCCTGTGCCGGATGCGCACTCAGGAAGAAGCACTCACTCAGGAAAAAGTACTTGTGCTGATGGTTGTATGGCATGTACTTTCTCTTCTGCTTCCCAAGCTGTGAGGAAAAGCGCAAACAAATTAGTACCCGCAGACCAGTCACCCCATTGCCCTCCCCCTGTGAGCCTGGCTTTTCCCTGCTCAGGAGTTTAGGCCTACTCCAGGGGCTGAGCCTTGGCTGCTCTTAGACTGCATCAGCAGGCCGGGCCTTGCCTCTCGTGCCCGGCGCAGGGAGGCCCTGGCTGGGATGGGCCAGGTGCACACACCACGGCCTACAGCTCCGTGGCCGCTGCCCACACGAGGCACGAGCACAACAGTCTGCAGGTCCTCAGGACATCTCAAGTTCATCAGAAGAGACTTAAGTCATAAGGTTTCCAGGCCTCTCCACATCCTCCCCCTTTTCCCATCTAGTACTTTTCTTTTTTTTTTTTAAGATTTGTTTACTTATTTCAGAGAGTGAGCAGGGAGCGGGGAAAGGGAGAAAATCCCAAGCAGACTCCCCACCGAGCACAGAGCCTGACTGGGGGGCTTGATCCCAGGACCCTGAGATCATGACCTGAGCCAAAATCAAGAGTTGGACACTCGACCAACTGAGCTGACCACAGACAAGCATTTATAACCCTACACAGGCCAGGATTCCCTCTACATGCATCCATCCAGACCCTCCTGTGGTCTCTTGACTACAACGTGAACTTTATAAAATCCCTTGAATGCTAAGCCAGGTTCGGCAAATATTCGTGGAAAGGAACAGAACTTGACAATCTGAATGAAGGTTCTGGCAAGGCTTTTCCCAAAGGGTAGTGATTTCTTGCAAGCCGAGCTGGTGAAGAGACGAGCTGGTGCAGTCAAGTCAGTCAGCCTGAACGCCTGGCACGGGCGCACAAAATCACGACCGCAAAGCTCTGCTGTCTCACTTGATGGCTCCTCCTGCCCCTCTTGCCCCAGTAAGTTCTGGCAACCGGATGACCCAGAGCACAGGAGGCCCCGTACTCCTGAGTGCAATGCCAGCTCCTCTTTCTTCTGTGCAAGGCCCTTGGGCTAGATGAAGCATCCTTTCTGTATTAATTGATTAAATGCAACAAGTATTTACTGAGCACCTACTATGTTCCAGGCCCTGTGCTAGTGCTGAAGATACAGAGGTGAACAACACAAACGTTCTTACTCTCATGGAGCTTATGATTTGAGGAGAGGAAGCTGGTGACCAGTGTGTGAACAGAACTCAAGGTAATTACAGATTACAAACGGGAAGACAGGACAAAGTGAGGGAGCGGTGCCTTGGCTCTGCTGGTCAGATATGGTCTCTCTGAGGTGTTGCCATCAGAACTGAAACCTGAATGATAAGGGGCCGGTAAAGCAGAAATTCAGGGCAAGAACATTCAATGCAGGCGGAACAGGTAGCACAAAAGTGTGGGATGTTTAAGGGACAAGAGGGGCAGTGTGGCTGCAAACAGTAAGCAACAGGGGAGAAGGACTGGTGAGGCTGGAAAACAAGACAAGGCCACTTTCCAGTGAACCTCAGAAAGCCCTGGGAAGACCTTGGTAACGAGCCTGGGTTTTATTCCCGTGGTGATGGGAAGCCACTGGAGGGCTTTCAACAGCTGTAGCATTATTGGCTTTGCACTTCGAAGGGCTCACTCTGCCTGTGGGAGCCGAGAATGAACTGTAGGGGGGAGGTAGAGTTGCAGGGAGAGCAGTGAAGAGGCTGGAGCAGGAGTCGGGCTCCAAGATGGACAGGGGTGGAGATGGGAAGTCGTGGAGCTGGGCGAAGTCAGTGCACTGGGGGTGTTTTGGAGACAGTATTAACAAGGCTTGCTGGTAAACTGGATGTTGGGGTGAGGTTCACCCCATCCCCTAAGGGGAACACTAGAAGAGGAGCCCCTGTCTTGTTTGTGGGGGTGAGTGGGAAGAACACTGGCCTGTTTTGGAACTGTTATGGAAGGGAGTCCTGTCCCCTGCTGCCTCCTTGAATGGCAGTCAGATGCTGTTATTCTTATATATATCTGCCTTGTCGTGTTGCAACTCTCGGACACAGCCAGAAAGTTTGTGCTTAGGGTGAGGTGTCCCCTGCGTTTTCTCGTTTCCCCAAAGACTCGGGAGGCACTGAGGTGGATGCCGTGGGGCCAGCCTGGGGATCAGCATCCCGAGGGGCCGAAGCAAAGGCCAGGCAGGCTGCAGCCAAGGCATTTACTAATAGGCAGCCCATCCTCAGGCTCAGAACTAGACAGAAAAACGTCTGTTGATCCTACATCACTTTATATTTTTAGTGTCTGCAAATGGGAGTTTCTTGAAAACCTCAGTACCCAGAAGCAATAAAGGCAGTAGTGTGAGAAGGTTCTCTTCCCCTTAAATTCCCCCCTTTTTTTTAAACCCTGTATAGTGACAGTAGAAGTGCTACCAAGAGCTGATGTTCTAACAAATTCCCCATACAGGTGGGTCCAGGGCTGGCTGACCAGCCTCGCACTTGTTGACCATAACCCCGTGTCGGATGTGTACAAACCAAGTCCTTGCTTAGAAGGTAGGACCATTAGGACATTATGGACAGGTAGGGCATAAGCCTCAAACAAGGGGCTCCTGGTGCCAGGACAGCCAATGCTGTAAAAGCCTTTCCACAGAGTCCTTCTCCTGGCCAGAGGGGGAGGACAGCCAGCCGACCCTGCACTCACTTGTGCCTGGAATGGAGCAGTCCTGAACGGCTGAATTCCAGGCACGCTGAAGTCTCAGACAGTGGGGGGAGTGGGACCTGGTGGGACTTGGACCACAGCCTAGAGCCTGGGCACAAAGGCTTTTAAAGTAACTTTACCAACAACTCTGCTGGCCATTCAAAGCCTCCTGTTGCCTTCTGTTCACCGAAAGCTCTCCAGCTCTCTACCCTCAGGCATTCGTCCTTTAGTAGCTGCATTGCAGTTTTTGCTTATAACCCCAGGGGATAACTTAGACACTACACTGACCACCCTGGAAGTCAGGCTGGGGTCAGATGGGTGGGAAGAATTACCGAGTGAATGAATGTTCCGGGCACTGGACATCAAAGAAGAGTAAGACGGTGGGTCCAGCCCTTGATGGGGAAGACTGCACACAGTAGGATATCAAAGTTGCAAGGGGCGGGGATGGAGGGGTAGGGGTGACTACGTGGGATAGGAGTGCCTAAAAAGCATCCCCAAGGAGGACCACCCATTTGACTGGCAGAGATTTGCTCAGTAATCTGGTCATCGTTTGGATCCTTTGCAGCATGAGGTGCCTTTATGCAATAACCGTTGGCTTGCACTCCCCAGGGAGAACAGATGGCTCTGTCCTGGGCAGCTTATTTACTGCCTGCTGCTTCCCACAACTGCCAGGGAGCCAGCCTGGCCCCAGAGTCTCACCCACACTGACAGCACTGTGAGCATTTCCCCAGAGTCCTCTCTTCTGGCTGGCTGCCATTCTCCCAAGACCCTCCCACTGATATTTCTGCTCACCTCCACAGAGAGGATTTTCCCCAGGGCAAAGAAGAAGGGGTGCATGTTGATGTCTGGGTCTTTGCCGAAACAGTTGGGCTTGGCATGGTGCTGGAAGTGCAGGTGGTTCCACCAACTGGCAGGGGCCCCCTACAGAAAAGCAGGGACACGAGTATGAACGCCTAGCATTCCTCCACCACCCCCCGCCCAAGGAAACCCTTCATTGACTGCAGTTTCAAGAGCCCCTCCCCAGCCCATTGACCTTCAGGTGGCCAATCACGAAATGATGTAGCAGGTGGTTCCAGGTGGAGGTGCTGAAGACAGACAGGTGCCCAAAGTCATGCTGTAGCCAGCCGGCCTGGGCCTGAGTGAGAAAGGTCAGCGCTGAGAGCAGCCCACTAGCCCAGGCTCCCTCTCGAAGACCTCAGTGTCTCCTCTGCCTCATCCCCTTCCTTTGTCCGCCTTAGTCCTGCGATTGCCACAGTACCCCGAGCATGTCGGGGAAGGAGTCAGGAAGCCTGGGTCCTAACTCTGGCTCTGCCACTGACTCATGCGAGAGATGGGGCAAATCACTATCCTTTCCCTATTCTTCAGTTTCCCTAGAAGAGTTCCCATAGAACTCTCTGGAGTTCTAGGACTTCTGATGGGAGTGAATATCCAGACTCCAAAAAAGGACAGAGTGACAAACTCAGAGGCGAGCGGCAGGCTTGGCAAATGGGTTCTGATAATTAGGGCCCAAGTTTTATTAGTGTGTTGGGCAATGTAGTAGTGAGGAAAAAGCCAAGCTTTTTGAGAAATCAGAATTTTGATTCTTGGCACACCTGGCCTACACTTGGGTGAGCAAAACGAGGGCACACATGTGGCCAAGGAACGAGTAAAAGGCACAGATGATAAGATGTCTTTGTGCACTAACTCTCCCCCACGTCCTCAGCTGCCCTGATCACAGGGCTGGGCTCCTTGGCCTTCTGAGGTGCACAAGGAGCTTCCTTTCCCCAAGGATGCTGAGCACGGCTGTGCTCTCGACGAGCCAAGAGCTCTCACTTGAACTACGCTGAGCAGCACTGCACAGAGGAGGAAGGGCACCAGGGATGTCCCAAAGACCCAAAGAGTGAGCCAGGCAGCTACATCCAGCAGCAGGATGTGCAAGAGGTACAACAGGAAGAAGACATGGTTGGCCTTCATGAGCCCCATCCGCTCCACTGTGGACCGCAGCTCTCGGAACTCATCAATCAGCTCTTTCTGTGGAAGAGTAGAGAGGGAGGGGCTGTTATTCTTTCCAGCTGTAACCCAGCACTGCTGGAGACAAGGGGCCTCTTTGGCTCCAGGACCCCCCTACTCCCAGATAGCTATGGCAAGTCCATAATCCTAGGTAAAGCTACCAGGACACTGAGGAAAGAGGACAGGTGCTGTGGGGTCAAGTCTAAGAGCGTGTGGTCTTTGGAGTTGAAGACTTGCTTCAGATCCCTGCTCCGCCATTTACTAACACTGTGATTCTTGGCCACGTGGCCCACCCTCCCTGAGCCCCAGTTTTCTCATCTGTAAATGTGTGCGGGTTATATGGGGTTCCAGCGGACACGGAGTTAAGTGTTTGATAGGTCCTGATGAGGGTAGTGGTGGTAGCCTGGTGAGAGCCATGCATCTCAAAGCCCTGCTCCCTTAGACCTCAAAATTCAGGTACCTCAAAATTTCACAAGAACTGCTGACTGTGGGGGCGCCTGGGTGGCTCAGGAGGTTAAGCATCCGCCTTCAGCTCAGCTCATGGTCCCTGAATCCCGGGATCGGGCCCCGCATCAGGCTCCCTGCTCAGTGGGGAATTTCCTCCTCTCTCTGCCCCTCACCCCAATCCTGCTCTCTCTCTCTCAAATAAAATAAATCTTAAAAAAACAAAACAACACTACAGACTGTGATCAACTGTGATCTTATCTAGGCCTCCCTTCTCCCCGCTACCCTTCAACAACCAAAGTGTCTCCAAACAGCAGAGTCTCACATTTTTAGTGGGCTCAAAGCTGGGCTGCTCTGGAGACAGTTCTCCAATCAGCAGAGAGTTCATATACTTCCTCACAAGGCCCTTGTTGATGTGGAACGCCACAAAGGGATCCTGCAAGGATAGGAGAAGACAGAGCGGTTAGGAAGCCGGCCCAGGGCTCCCCAGGATCCTGGAGGGCTCACTCCAGAGGCCATCCTCCTAATCTAGCAAGGAGGCTGTATCCAGGTTCAAAGAGACACCACTTCCCTCCAGTCAGCTGTCCTTGAGGGTGCTTAAGACCTTTCCCAGGTGTGCACAGCTCAGGAACACCCAGCATGTGTTCTAGTGAAAAGGGCACCACAGCAAGGGATAATAGGAAGTGTGGGTAGGGGGACCACAGAAAGACCTCTCTGTGCTGTCCTGTCCTCTAGGAGTGTCTATGGACAGCTTTTGCACAAGATTTTAAGATCTAGGTGAGAAATAACTAGAAGGGGTGGGTGGGGCTAGGAGACTTCTGTTTTTACCTATTGGACTTTTAACAGAGCTTCTCTGAACCAGAGTTTTCCATAAAATGTGATTAGGAAGACTTCCTACCTCTGAACTGGGACTTTCTGCATCTCTCCTCTTTCTCTCTGCCGCTGTACCTTGTAGGGTTCCATATATCCCCTAAGACTCCGACCACCCCCTGCCCCAGAGTGGCTCATTTTGGTTCTGTGAGGTGGGCTAAGTCAGGCGGCCCGAGGCCTTAGAAATGCGGAGGCTGCACTAGAGACCAGAGCCGGGGCGGAGCCGGCGGCCGGTGGCACCACACATCTGGACCAATCGCTATCCCCGTTGCGGCCGGGCCCCAGCCCCAGCCCCAGCCCCAGCCCCAAATCACACGGCGTGAGGACCCTGCGTCGGTGCCTCCTTCGTTTGCGCATGCGTTAGCCCACGTCCTCGCTCCACTCGGCAGTCCCGGCTTCCGAGTGGTCACTCGGGGTGACCACTATAAGCTCTGGCGTTGCCCGCTCCCCGCCCCCGCCCGGCCGCCTCGCAGGGAGGTTTACGGGTCCTCAGGCCAATACGTCTATGCTCCGTTGCGACATAACGGGGACTCTTGTGGGCCCAGGCACCCTCCCGGATGGCAAAGGCAGAGGGTAGGGACAGCGGAAGTGGTCATGCCGCTGGGCTGGGGAACGATGTAGGGGGAGGGGACGTGGCGGGGCAAAATCTCTACAGGGTCCCACGAGGTGATCGCCTGCTCTCCAACCACGGCAGGAGGAGCCAGTTGCCTTACGTCCGAGAGCAGGTGGTCTAGAAAGGGAAGAGCAAGACTGGGTCTGGATGGCGCGCTGACCCCCGTAGTGAGACCGGAAAGGATGCGAACCACAGCCCGGGAGTGCAAACAGCTCTCCGCTGCGGCGAATGGCTGGAGGCCCCGCTGGCCTGCGGGCGAGTGACCTTCCACCATGATTCGGGTGTTCTCTTAAGTGTAAGCTGACGTAGGCTCCCCCACCTTCTGCACGCCGCTGCATGACCCACTGTGCACCAGCAGTGGTTAGTCCTCTCCGGGCGGTGAGGCCCCTCCTTCACCCTGTACGGGGGTTCCCACCGCAGCGGGCACCTGGCGGCTTCCCGCCTCGGCCCCATCCGCGAGAACGCTTCCCTCTCCTGCTTCCCTTCGCAAGCAGGCACGCGCAGCCTAGGCGCCCGCTGCTCTTCCTTCCCACCCACCGAGACAGGTCGAGACTCCCTCTTCCTGCCACTGACCCCTCTCCTCCCTCGGCCTCAGCCGCACCGCCGTCCCCGGCTCCCTGCGTGCTGCCTTTCCTCCCTGCTTGTCCAGCTCTGGGGTCTGCCTACGTCTGGCGCCCAAGGACGCGGCCAGAGACCGAACGCACGCGCGCGGGCGGCGCAGTCCTTTGTGTGGGCACGTTGCCGGCCTCCATCCCCACTGTCCTGATTCTGGCCTGATTCCAGCCTGTTCCTTGCATCCCGTGCTAAGTCGTGGGCAACGGGTATGCTGGGCGCCTGCTGGCTCTTCTCCGAATTAGTTGTGAGTTCGTCCCTGGGTGCCAAACTTCCTGCCTCGCGCACTCGACCTCCGGCGGCAGCCGCCCGGCCCCGCCCACTCCCGTGTCGCGGTCGGCCAGCGCTCACCGTTGCATCCTGTCCCGCGTAGTGGTTGATGACCCGGGAGCCCCCGGGGTGCCGGCGGGTGAACTCACTGATGTTGTACACCTTCCGGTCGATCACGAGCCACCGGTCCTTCCCGTGCCCGGAGCGCTGCGCCACCTCGTCCCACGTGAAGTAGCGCTGGGTCGGCGCCTGGGTAGGGGTCTCGGAGTCCATCGGGGCAGGGGCGGTCAGGCGCGCGCTGCAGGCGGGTGCGGTAGCACGCGCCGGCTTCGCGTGCGCGGGGATCCGACCCGCCTGCGCGCGCCGGGTTTTCAGCACCCGCGGCGCGGACCCCGGAGCCCTGCGGCGCGCGCTCCCATTGGTCGAGCCGCGTGGCGCGGGGAGCGAGCCCCCGCCTTCCCGGCGGGCCCGCCGGGGAGGATGAGGGCGGGCGCGCCCACTCGCGGGCTTGGTGGAGTTTTCCAGGCGGCGTTCGGTTGCCCGACTCGCGGCTATAGCTCCCGGGGGCCTGGCGGGCTGGATCACACAGTCTCTGCGGCGCGTGGGTGGGTGGGTGGGGAGGGGCTGTCGAGAGGACTGGTCCGTAGGCCCCTGGTGCGCCGTGGCTAGCCTCATCGCCGACCCAATGCAGATCCATCTGATAAACCACCAAGGCGCTCCTGGTTGTGGGCCCGGAAACAACAGTGTGAGAACCCTTGGCGGTTATAATTATGGTTAATTGGGTTTGGGGCATGTTAATGCTTTATTTTGCCGAAAATAACGTTGAAAATGCCCCCACAATTTTTGTACCCCTGTTTAACCTTTTTTCTTTTAATTTTTGGTCTGTTCTGAATTAACTGGGATCCTTAAATAAAAGGATGTCTTCAGCATCTCCTGACTTCAGGGGGGTTGTGTGTGGAGAACCTGGGTCTTCAAGCTGAGGCATCCCTACTTTGTCCTGGAGGCACCCCAGAGCCATAGGAGGAGCCACGGAACAAGGTCATTTATATTTTTCTTTAATACTTTCTGAATTTTTTATTATGAGCATGTGTTTGCCTTCAGAAAAAAATGTTTATTGTTTTAAAATGCCACTTGAAGGATGATTCTTTGATTAAACCCACCTTCCTAAAATCCGTTTTAAGTAGAGGGATTTGGGGCTCAGACCTCTGGGCTTTAGGAAGGAGTGAGGAAGCAGCCAGAGTTTACTGCTAAATTCTCCATGTTGCAGTATGGAGAGACCCAGAGTTTACTGCTAAATTTTCTCTTATTTAATTCAACAAGCACACTATAAATCACTTACTATGTGCCAGGCACTGTTAGTGTCTTACAAACAAGACTTCATGTAATTCTCAAAACAACCCACTTAACTGTAAAGACACAGGAGACCTTATGTGGCTTGTCACACAGCTAGCAAGTGGCAGGGTGGAAATTCACACCAGCCTGCACTTTGAACCCCTAGGCTCTGCTGTCTGTCCTTTGAGAACACTAGTATTTGGGTACTCTGATGGGACTCTGCAGCCAAGAGAAAGGAACCAGAGCCTTGTCCCATGCACTGAGCTTCCAGGAGTCAGGGAAAAGTATGACTGGATTTCTGGTAGAAAAGGACCTTAATCCATTCAATCCCAATATCTTATTTTATAGATAAGAGAATTGAGTTTCTGGGGAAGGGACTTCCCAAGTGCCTGTGAGGAAGCTCAGATGTCCTGGCTTCTGGTTAAAATTCCGGGGCCCTGCACCTTGTTCTAGAATGATAGACAGCTGCCCCTCTGTTCATCAGTTTTCCTTTTTATAAAACAAACCTTGCCCGGCAGCTTCGCAGTTTGTAACCAGAAGTATATAATGATTTGTACTCTTCAATCAAGTAATTTCGCTCTTGGGAAAGTGAGGAGTGGGAAACCATGAAGGTGTTTATTGCTAATTTAGTCGTAAAGATTGGAAACAGCTATAAATCCCGATAGTAAGAAAACCCTCATGGGGCCCCTGGGTGGCTCAGTGGGTTAAGCCTCTGCCTTTGGCTCAGGTCATGATATAGGGGTCCTTGGGTCGAGCCCCACATCAGGCTCTCTGCTCAGCGGGAGCATGCTTCCCCTACTCTCTCTACCTGCCTCTCTGCCTACTTGTGATATCTCTCTCTCTTGAATAAATAAATAAAATCTTAAAAAAAAAATGACCATGATGTGAACTATGTTTATAGGTACAAAGTACCTTGTAATGAAAAGAGCAGAACCCAGAGTAGTTATACCCATTAATTAAAGTTATGTAACAATCCCATGGGTGTTAAACAACAGAGGAGAAGAATCTGCCAAAGGTGAAAACATTTTATAACATTCTTTGTTTTTCTGTAAAGTTGCTTAATCTCACTGAAGAAGAAGGAAGACCTTGTTACAACCATTATTCCTATAGTGAACTCTCATACTTCTAGTGGGAATGTAAATTAATGAAACTTTCTGGAGAACTAGTTTGGCAACTTTATTTAGAACCTTAAAAATATTTCCAGTAACTTTATGTTTCAGGATATAGCCAAAGGGAATTTTCCCCTTATGCTGTGTCTTTTATTCCCATGACTTATTCATTCCATAACTGGAAGCCTGTCTACCCACTTGCCCTCACCCATTTTACCCCCGTCCCCAGCCTCCTCCCCTCTGGCCATTACCAGTTTGCTCTCTATATTTATAGATCTGATTCTGCTTTAAGGAAATTTTGGGGGGAAAAATATTTATAACCAAAAAATATCCATTGAAGCAGTATTTATGACAGCAAAAAATGGCAACCACCTATATGCCCGTCAGTGGAATATTAAGCAGACATTAAAAATAATGTGATGAAATTTTACTGGCTGAGGAGATAATCATCACTCTAGAAAAAGACTAGTTGGAAATGATAATAGTAACTATTTCTGGATGAGTGGAACAAAGTCATGGATATTTTCTTTAATACTCTATGAATATTTTATTATGAGCAAGTATTACTTTTACCTTCAGAAAAAATGTTTATAGTTTTAAAATGCCACTTTTAGGGTGATTCTTTGATGAAACCCACCTTCCTAAAACCATTCATCAAGTGTTTCGTTAACATTTGTGGAGTATCTGCTCTTTGTCAGTTAATTTAAAAGGCACTGGGAATACAAAGTCCAGTATCCTACGGATCATGCCTCGTTTAAGGCCACTGGAGAAGAAAGACAAATTAGGGATTAGCAGTCAAGAGGATAGATGCAAATTGCTCCTTTTTCTAATTCTCCACATTAAGAAGTTTGTATGATCTAGATTTGCCTTCCTGTTTCTTTCCTTTGCAAGTGTTCTTATGTCAGTGTCCTGTATTTTGGCTACCTCCTTAACTAGATTCTTTTTTTTTTTTTTTTTTTAAGATTTTATTTATTTATTTGTCAGAGAGAGAGGGAGAGAGAGCAAGCGAGCACAGGCAGACAGAGTGGCAGGGAGAGGCAGAGGGAGAAGCAGGATCCCTGCCGAGCAAGGAGCCCGATGTGGGACTCGATCCCAGGATGCTGGGATCATGACCTGAGCCAAAGGCAGCTGCTTAACCAACTGAGCCACCCAGGCGTCCCTCCTTAACTAGACTCTAATCCGGGGCAGGGACTATGAATTCTGTTTTAGGCTACCTGGTATATTCAAAGTACCCTAGTTTGGGGTTCTGTGTGGAATCAATACATTTGTTGAAATAACTCATTGTTTTAGCCTGAAAAAAATAACAGGTTAGCAGGCATATAAACCAGCAGGTGGATACCCTGTTGCCCTCTCATTTCCCTGTGCTCCTACTCCTACATACAGGACCATGGAGATTGTAAAAAAATCCATTCCCAGGCCTGACCCAGGGGCTAACTGGACAAATCCTTTGCCTCCTGGCCTCTGCTGATCCCATTAACTTGCCTTATCCAGGAAATGAATGATATGTGTATTTCCAGATTGGGACTTGGGAATACTCCTCTAACCATTCAGGCTAAAATGACAAAGGAAATAGAGAAATCAGCTGAAGGCCCTAAGGCCAGTCCTCATCCGACCACGTTTCAGTAACATGACTGCGAAAGGCCATTGGAACCACCTAAGGTGTGTGTTCAGATTTTGCCATGTTTTGTCAAGGGTCACAGATGTCATAGACAATGGACTGAATCCTTCACAAAGTCAACAAGTAGAGGAGTAAGTGTGTCAGCTGTGCTTGGCTCCTCTGCAGCTTTTTGTCCATTGACATTGCCTCAGACCTTGAAAGATGAAAGCCATCTGCTTAGTGGTTGGGTTGCTGTGAAATTAGGTAATCTGGGGGGACGCAGTGAGCAATACCTTACAGTAGATGCTAATTAAGTGAACTGAATCAGTCCTTGTGTTATGAAAAATCACTTTTAATACCTAACTTATATCAAGTATTACATCAGTAAAAAATCATGATGTATAGTGCTTGAACCAAAGAGAAAGAGTTCCAAGATCACACTTTCTTTTTTTTTTAAGATTTAATTTATTTATTTGACAGAGAGAGAGATCACGAGTAGGCAGAGAGGCAGGCAGAGACAGAGAGAGGGGGAAACAGGCTCCCCACTGAGCAGAGAGCCCGATGCGGGGCTCGATCCCAGGACCCTGGGATCATGACCTGAGCCGAAGGCAGAGGCTTAACCCACTGAGCCACCCGGGTGCCCCGAGATCACACTTTTATGAGAGGCACAGGGATATCTAGAAAGAATATTCTTTCAGTTTACCGCGTTCTAAGAACATGGGAGTGGGGTTGGGGGGCCAGGGACCCACGGAGGATGAACTCGTGGAATTTTCTAAATGGGTCTTGTGACTGTCTAGAGTATAAGCACCTGACAGATAGATACATTAAACCCACTCTTTAATAGGTAAGGCTACCGAGATCCAAAGAGCTGCAGTCACACATAGAAAAATAGGAGATCTGGAGCTGGACAGTACCCCTAGGCCTAATTATAACTTTAGTTCCTAAATGGTAGGTTCAATGAATGTGTTTGATATAAGGCCATCCCGGTTCAGAGAAGATGTGGTGGGGTCAGCGGAGTTGTCCTTCCTTGTCTGGCGTGCCTTCTTCCTCACGGGCCCTCTGGCTTGCCTTTGTGAAATGGGAGAAGGCAGGTCTAAAAGGTAGGTCCCAGAGCTTCAGATTCCCCCCAGGGAATTGGTCTACACTGCCCCTGAGCATCCAGGTCAGCTTTTTGCTAGTCTTTTAATGCCATGCTTTACAGTACAAAGGATCTTTATTTTGGGGTGTCTGGGTGGCTCAGTCAGTGAAGCATTTGACTTCAGCTCAGGTCATGGTTCCAGGGTCCTGGGATCGAGCCCCGCATTGGGCTCCCTGCTCAGCGGGGAGCCTGCTTCTCCCTCTCCCTCTGCTGCTTCTGCTGCTGTCTCTCTCTCTCTCTGTCAAATAAATAAAATCTTAAAAAACAAAATAAAATCAAATCAAAGAGAAAGGCTAAGCTTAGAATCATGATGACAAGATTGTTTGTATCAATGTAGCAAGCCATCACATGCATACACCCTAATATATTCAGTCTTTTCCCTATTGTTGGACATTAATTTAGAAGTTGTGGCTTGTATAAATATGCCAGTGATGAACTTCTGTTTAAAAACCAAACATATTTGAGCGCCTGGGTGGCTCAGTGGGTTAGGCCGCTGCCTTCGGCTCAGGTCATGATCTCAGGGTCCTGAGATCAAGTCCCTCATTGGGCTCTCTGCTCAGCAGGGAGCCTGCTTCCCTGTCTCTCTCTCTGCCTGCCTCTCTGTCTACTGTGATCTCTCTCTGTCAAATAAATAAATAAAAATCTTTAAAAAAAAACCCAAACATTCGTTTATATTATGAGCATCAGGATAAGTGTGCAATTAGAAGATCAAATGATAAAGAACATTTTAAGGCCCTTTTTATTGTGAGATAGTTTGTCATCAAAGTCTATGTATCGAGAACTTACTATGTGTTCTTGTTTCGCTGCAGCTGTTGTGTGCAGAACCGGAAAGGAGCTGCTCTCCGACCAGCTGCCTCCCCACCAATCCTGTGAGCTTCTCACAGGAATGAAGCAGGACAAGCCTGGTCTCTCCCAGGAGTCTCCCAGTCCCCTCACCATCTATCCCAATAATGGTGATACCTGGCTATAGTCAAATTCTATTCTAAATGCCTTTCTGAGTTAGACAATAATCCATCAAGTTCCAATAGGATGTAGCCAGGAAGGGAGGTGATGGTAGAATAGAAAAGATGAAGACTGGTGTTTGAAAGACCTCGGGCCCCGTCCTCTACTCATGTACTGCTGTGTAATGTTGGTCATCAGGTCAACTACTCCGGCCTCAAGATTCCTTGTCTAAGGTGAGGAAGCCAGGTGCCTTCCGGCTCTGGGAGTCTAGGCTTTTTTGATGGAAGTTTTACTCAAGACACCGTATCTGGTATTCCCCTAAAGACAATGCCTTTGATAATAGCTCTGTTTCTTACATGGAGTCCCCAGCTGGCCACATAAGCCAACTAAGTCTGACAGCCTTAACATCCTACCACTTTTTGTTGTCGAAATTATTGAATGTTTTAAAAAACAGTTATGACTCTCACCACAAGTTAATAAATTGTTATCCAGTGAGCTTGGTTCACGTAGTTTGGCCCGATGGATATTGGTCACTAAGATACTAGGTGTGTGGCATTGTTACACGCTGTATATCCTCTGACCCTCGTTATTTTTTATTTTAATTAGTTAATTTATGTATGTATGTATGTATGTATGTATTTCTGAGGGCTTTGCTGCCCACCATTGCCCAACACTGCAAAGAATGTTTATTGAGCAATAGCAAGGTGATAGTACAAAGCTCCTGAAGAGGGAGGGGACCCGAGAGGGTTGCCCTAAGTCTCATTATTGAAAGAAAGAAAGAAAGAAAGAAAGAAAGAAAGAAAGAAGAAAGAAAGAAAGAAAGAAAGAAAGAAAATAAAATAAGATAAAATAAAATGAGGCAGATCAGACAGAAATCTCCATTTTATCACATGAGGAAACCATGGTTCAGAACGGCCATGAGACCCGCAGCCTGCAAGGAAGTGATGGGCTAGAAATACTAACATGCACTATGGTTGCTTTTGATTCGTGACTTCCCACAGAAAGGAACTCAGCCTGCTCTCTACAGCCTGGGTCCAGGGCTGGATCTGTGACCTAGGCCCGGCCAACTGACTCATTCCCCTGACAGCAGTCATTGGCCCAAGGGTTGGACATGTGACCTCCAGCCCATGAGAGTCGTTCCCTGGGATTAATTCATGGAAGCAGGGGGTGGGGGAGCATTCTTTCTGCTAGGGTTGCTCGCAGGCACAGCCCGAGTTTTTTGTCACATGGAGATCTTTCTACAGTGAGAGAGAATCCGGGCAACAGGGAAAGTAGAGCAGAGATGTTGAATTGCTGCCTCCAGAGGCCATGCTTTCTGGAGCTGGTTAATTCTGTGACCTGTCTGGCTAGTCTTCCAGGCTAGGTGAGCCAATACATTTCTTTTTTTTTTTTCTTATATACTACTATAGTATAGTGACCTTTCTCTTTCTGAAACATGCTAAGTGTATTACTTTATTTTATTGTGTATTTTTGTATTATTGTGTGTATTTTGTGTATTATTGTATAAAGTGTATTACTTTATTATTCATATGGCTATTCCTTCTGCCTGTAGTGGGACTCCCCCCCCCCGCCCCCACTGTTCCTCACATGTTTGTCTCCTCAATCATCTGTTCCCAATATCAATTTCATTTCTCCAAATGCACCTTCCATGACTCCCACTCTTTCTAAAGGAGGTGGTTTCCCCATTCTGCCTATTGCTGCTTTCTCATGATTTTAACATCATCTGTTTTCTTCTCATAGGGCTTGTAATTTTTTTATTTAAAAATTTTTATAATTTAAATTTTTTATTTTAAAATTTAAATTTTTATAATTTATTGTAATATTTATACTTTATTTAAGATTTTATTTATTTGAGAGAGAGAGTGTGTGAGAGAGGAGGGGGAGAGGCAGAGGGAGAGAGAGAGAGAGAATCTCAAGCAGACTTCATGCTGAGCAGGGTTTGATCCCAGGACCCCAGGTTCATCACATGAGCCGAAGGCTGACACTTAACTGACTGAGCCACCTACATGCCCCTAATTTATTTAATTTTTTAAAAAAGATTTATTTATTTCTTTATTTTAGAGAGAGAGAACTGGGGAGGTGGGGCAGGGAGGGCAGAGGGAGAGAATCTTCAAGCAGACTCCATGCTGAGCTTGGAGCCCAGCTTGGGGCTAGATCCCATGACCCTGAGATCAGGACCCAAGGTGAAACCAAGAGTCAGACACTCAACCAACTGAGACACCCAGGTGCCCCTATTTATTTAATTTGTAAGTAGGCTCCATGCCCCATGCAGAGCCCAGTGTGGGGCTTGAACTCATTACCCTGAGACCAAGACCTGAGCTGAGGTCAAGAGTTGGACGCCCAACCAACTGAGCCACCCAGGTGCTCCCGGATTTGCAATTATTTTATTCTTTTTTTGGCCAATTTTCTATCTCCCTGACTGTATTATAAACTTCATGAGGGAGAGGCTTTGTCTTGCTCACTGTGGTATCCCTAATATGTACTCAATACGATTAGTTGGGTGAATGAATAAAATCAGTAAGAAAAAAAATAAACCAAAATGAGTGACACCAACAGGAGGTCATAAGAAAAAAATGTATAGAGAGCCAATAAACATGAAAGGATACTCTGTCCCATAATTAAAAGAGGGGGTGCATTTGTATCAGATTGGCAAAATTTAGAGGTTTGGCTTATCTCTAAGACTTGGCTAGAGTTTGAAAAAACATATTATGAAATGGTAAATTAGTGCAGTGTTGGTTTTTTTTTTAAGATTTTTTTTTTTTAATTTGACAGGGAGAGAGAGATTACAAGTAGGCGGAGAGGCAGGCAAAGAGAGAGGGGGAAGCAGGCTCCCTGGTAAGCAGAGAGCCCGATGTGAGACTCGATCCCAGGATCCTGGGATCATGACCTGAGCCGAAGGCAGAGGTTTTAACCTACTGAGCCACCCAGGCACCCCAGTGCCGTGTTTTTAAAAAGAATTTGGCAAATATCTATCAAATCATGAAGGCATATATCCATTGACCCAGGAATAATAGAGATAGACTTGCATAGAATGCAAATAAAATGTTACAGAGTATTCATTGTAGCTTTTTTTGTAATAGTAAGAATATGGTATAATTATAACTTTATAATTAATTATAAAATTATATTAATTATGTAATTACTTTAATTATAATTTTTTAGTACTTGCTGTGTTCCAGGAACTGTTCTAAGCTTCTCACATATAGTATCTCATATAACTCCATGAAGTGGTTGTTTTCATTATATCCCATTATTTATTTATTTATTTATTTATATTTTGAAGATTTTATTTATTTGACAGACAGAGATCACAAGTAGGCAGAGAGGAAGGCAGAGAGAGAGGAGGAAACAGGCTCCCTGCTGAGCAGAGAGCCTGATGCGGGGCTCGATCCCAGGACCCTGAGATCATGACCTGAGCCGAAGGCAGAGGCTTAACCCACTGAGCCATCCAGGCGCCCCTATATCCCATTTTTTAAGTGAGGAAATTAGCTGGTAAATTCCCCCAAGGCGCAACAGCCAGTAGTGGCACAACTAGGAATTTAACCTAGAGCTGCGCATTTAATCATTAATGCTACACTACCATTTCAAACAACCTAAATGTCTATCAAGTAGGGAACAAGCTACATAAATATGGCATTTGAAGTTCTACACTGTATGGCCCTCTCACCATAAACAGCCATAAAGCTGGACAAAATATACGAAATGATTGTTTTTGGACATTGTACGATAGGCAGTGCAAGGTTGTGATGCCCAAGAGAAAGGAGATATACAAAGGGGACCCCCCTGTCTCTCTGGTTTTCTGCCTGATGATACTTTCTGGTACTGTAGTGAGGTGGAATCCAAGCAGAACACAGCAGAGATTTATTTTGAAATAAATTTGAAACATGAGACAGCTGGGGTTTGTGGGTCATGCTATTAGAGAGAATTCAGAAATCTGCATATGGGTCTTAAGTTTTTAGGCAAATAGTAAAGATTTAATGTACAGGGTGAGACTTCACAAGTCTGGCAGAGAACAGCTACTTGGTCTCATAGTACTGGGGGACATAGGAGTTCCTACTAACCAGAATCAGGAGATCTCCCTAAATATTCTGTGCATTCAGCTGAGGACCCAGAAAGGCCATGCTTTAGGAGTAGCACTACTTTGCCCTAAACTATGTGTCATTCTAGACCTTTCCAACAAAGTTGTTTTTTAAAGATTTTATGTATTTATTTGAGAGTGAGAGATCACAGAGGAAGAGGCAGAGGTAGAAGCTGACTTGCTGCTGAGCAGAGAACCCACTGCAGGGCTCGATCCCAGGACCACAAGACCACGACTCGAACTGAAAGCAGACACTCAACTAACTGAGCTACCTAAGTGCCCCTCCAATAAAGTTTAAAAATAAGCCTCAAAAGAATCAGGCTTTCTTGACAGTAAATTAACTATTGATTAGGAGATGATACAACAAGGGTGCCTGGCTGGCTCTGTCAGTAGAACATGGGACTCTTTGTGAGTTCAAGCCCGGTCTTGGGCATGGAGCCTACTTAAAAATTTTTTTTTTACAAAAAGAGCATCTTTTAAAGGAAGGCAACTAAATCTTGACACTAAAAATAATTTAGCATTCACAAAGTCCAACATAAAATTGAAAATTTCTGGACATGAAAAAATCAGAAAAATGTGACCCATAACCAGGTTGTTTTTTTTTTTTTAACGGAAAATAGAAACTGACCCATAGATGACAAATGTTGTAAACAGAAGACAAGAACTTTTATTTTTTTTTAAAGATTTTATTTATTTATTTGTCAGAGAGAGAGAGAGCGCAAGAGAGCAAGCACAGGGAGAGAGAGGCAGAGGGAGAAGCAGGCTCCCTGCCGAACAAGGAGCCCGATGCGGGACTCGATCCCAGGACACTGGGACCACGACCTGAGCCGAAGGCAGCCGCTTAACCAACTGAGCCACCCAGGCGTCCCCAGAAGACAAGAACTTTTAAAGAGCTACTATAAATATACTTAAGGGCTTAAAGGAAAAGATTTCCATACTGGGTAAGATGATGGAAAAGCTTACTAAAGAAATAGAAACAATAAAAAAAAAGAAATAGAAATTTGGGAACTGAGAAATATAGTTTCTGAAATATAAATTCAATGGAGAGAATTAATAGCAGAAACTACAGAAGGAAAAATCAATGAAATTGAAGATAGAAACATAGGAATTATCCAGAGTGATGCTCACAGAGGGGAAAAATGAACAGGAAAATGAAAAAAAAGCAATAACCATTGGACAGTATCAAATGGTCTAACATATATAAATGCAGTCCTACAATAAGAGGAGGAAAAGATTAAGGTAGAAGAAAATAGTTAAAGAAATAAAGCTGAAATGTTTCCAAATTTGAAGAAAAATAACAATTCACAGATCCTACAAGCTCAGTGAACACCAAGCAGGAAAAAGTTCAAAGAAAATCACACCCAGGCAAAAACATAGTCAAATTTCTAAAAGTAAAAAATAAAATCCTGAAGGTACCTAGAAGAGAAAGTATACATTACAGATAGGAGAACAACAATATGAATTATCACTAATTTTTCACCAGAAATAATGCTACCCAGAGGACATTGGCAAAAATACTGTTAACCTAGGAATCTATACCCAGTGAAAATATTTTTTTAACTAACATATAATGTATTATTAGCCCCAGGGGTACAGGTATGTGAATTGCCAAGTTTACACACTTCACAGCACTCACCATAGCACATACCCTCCCCAATGTCCATAACCCCACCACCCTCTCCCAACACCCCTCCCCCTGGCAACTCTCAGTTTGTTTTGTGAGATTAAGAGTCTCTTATGGTTTGTCTCCCTCCTGATCCCATCTTGTTTCATTTATTCTTTTCCCTCCAAACGCCCCAGGTTGCATCTCCACTTCCTCATATCAGGGAGATCATATGATAGTTGTCTTTCTCCGATTGACTTATTTTGCTAAGCATAATATCCTCTAGTTCCATCCACGCCGTGGCAAATGGCAAGATTTCATTTCTTTTGATGGCTGCATAGTATTCCATTGTGTATATATACCACCTCTTCTTTATCCATTCATCTGTTGATGGACATCTAGGTTCTTTCCATAGTTTGGCTATTGTGGACGTTGCTGCTATAAACATTTGGGTGCACGTGCCCCTTTGGATCACTACATTTGTATCTTTAGGGTAAATATCCAGTAGTGCAATTGCTGGGTCGTAGGGTAGCTCTATTTTCAACTTTTTGAGGAACCTCCATGCTGTTTTCCAGAGTGGTTGCACCTGCTTGCATTCCCACCAACAGTGTAGGAGGGTTCCCCTTTCTCCACATCCTTGCCAGCATCCGTCATTTCCTGACTTGTTAATTTTAGCCATTCTGACTGGCGTGAGGTGGTATCTCATTGTGGTTTTGATTTGTATTTCCCTGATGCTGAGTGATGGGGAGCACTTTTTCATGTGTCTGTTGGCCGTATAGACGTCTTTTTGGGCAGAAATGTCTGTTCATGTCTTCTGCCCATTTCCTGATTGGATTATTTGTTCTTTGGGTATTGAGTTTGATAAGTTCTTTATAGATTTTGGATACTAGCCCTTTATCTGATATGTCATTTGCAAATATCTTCTCCCATTTGGTCAGTTGTCTTTTGGTTTTGTGAACTGTTTCCTTTGCTATGCAAAAGCTTTTGATCTTGATGAAGTCCCAGTAGTTCATTTCTACCCTTGCTTCCCTTGCCTTTGGTGATGTTCCTAGAAAGAAGTTGCTGCAGCTGAGGTCGAAGAGGTTGCTGCCTGTGTTCTCCTCAAGGATTTTGATGGATTCCTTCTTACATTGAGGTCCTTCATCCATTTTGAGTCTATTTTCATGTGTGGTGTAAGGAAATGGTCCAGTTTCATTTTTCTGCATGTGGCTGTCCAATTTTCCCAACACCATTTGTTGAAAAGACTGTCTTAATTCCATTGGACATTCTTTCCTGCTTTGTCGAAGATTAGTTGACCATAGAGTTGGGGGTCTATTTCTGGGTTCTCTATTCTATTCCATTGATCTATGTGTCTGTTTTTGTGCCAGTACCATACTGTCTTGATGATGACAGCTTTGTAATACAGCTTGAAGTCTGGAATTGTGATGCCACCAACTTTGGCTTTCTTTTTCAATATTCCTCTGGCTATTCGAGGTCTTTTCTGGTGCCATACAAATTTTAGGATTATTTGTTCCATTTCTTTGAAAAAATGGATGGGATTTTGATAGGGATTGCATTAAACATGTAGATTGCTTTAGGTAGCATAGACATTTTCACAAAATTTGTTCTTCCAATCCATGAGCATGGAATATTTTTTCATTTCTTTGTGTCTTCCTCAATTTCTTTCATGAGTACTTTATATTTTTCTAAGTATAGATTCTTTGCCTCTTTGGTTAAGTTTATTTCTAGGTATCTTATAGTTTTGGATGCAACTGTAAATGCGATTGACTCCTTAATTTCTCTTTCTTCTGTCTTGTTGTTGGTGTAAAGAAATGCAACTGATTTCTGTGCATTGATTTTATATCCTGACACTTTACTGAATTCCTGTACAAGTTCTAGCAGATTTGGAGTGGAGTCTCCTGGATTTTCCACATATAGTATCATATCATCTGCAAAGAGTGATAGTTTGACTTCTTCGTTGCCAATTTGGATGCCTTTAATTTCTTTTTGTTGTCTGATTGCTGAGGCTAGGACTTCTAGTACTATGTCGAATAGCAGATAATGGACATCCTTGCTGTGTGCCTGACCTTAGCAGAAAAGCTCTCAGTATTTCTCCATTGAGAATGATATTTGTGGTGGGTTTTTCATAGATGGCTTTGATGATAGTGAGGTATGTATCCTCTATCCCTACACTTTGCAGAGTTTTGATCAGGAAAGGAAGCTGTATTTTGTCAAATGCTTTTTCAGCATCTATTGAGAGTATCATATGGTTCTTGTTCTTTCTTTTATTAATGTATTGTCTTACATTGATTGATTTGTGGATGTTGAACCAACCTTGCAGCCCTGGAATAAATCCCACTTGGTCATGGTGAATAATCCTTTTAATGTGCTGTTGGATCCTATTGGCTAGTATTTTGGTGAGAATTTTCGCATCTGTGTTCCATCAAGGATAGTGGTCTGTAATTTTTTTTTTTGATGGGGTCTTTGTCTGGTTTTGGGATCAAGGTAATGCTGGCCTCATAAAATGAGTTTGGAAGTTTTCCTTCCATTTCTATTTTTTGGAACAGTTTCAGGAGACTAGGTATTAACTCTTCTTTAGATGTTTGGTAGCATTCCCCTGGGAAGCCGTCTGGCCCTGGGCTCTTGTTTGTTGGGAGATTTTGATGACTGCTTCAATTTCCCTACTGGTTGTGGGTCTGTTCAGGTTTTCTATTTCTTCCTGGTTCAGTTGTGGTAGTTTATATGTCTCTAGGAATGCATCCATTTCTTCCAGATTGTCAAATTTGTTGGTGTAGAATTGCTCATAATATGTTCTTATAATTGTATTTCTTTGGTGTTGGTTGTGATCTATCCTCTTTCATTCATGATTTTATTGATTTGTGTCCTTTCTCTTTTCTTTTTGATAAGTCTGGCCAGGGGTTTATCAATCTTATTAATTCTTTCAAAGAACCAGCTCCTAGTTTCGTTGATTTTTTTCTTTTTGTTGTTCTTGTTGTTGTAGTTTCTATTTCATTGATTTCTGCCCTGATCTTTATTATTTCTCTTCTCCTGCTGGGTTTAGGCTTTCTTTGTTGTTCTTTCTCCAGCTCCTTTAAGTGTAGGGTTAGGTTGTGTATTTGAGACCTTTCTTGTTTCTTGAGAAAGGCTTGTACCACTATATATTTTCCTCCCAGGACTGCCTCTGCTGTGTCGCACTGATTTTGAACTGTTATGTTTTCATTATCATTTGTTTCCATGAATTTTTTCAATTCTTTAATTTACTGGTTGACCCATTCATTCTTTAGAAGGATGTTCTTTATTCTCCATATATTTGAGTTCTTTCCAAATTTCCTCTTGTGATTGAATTCTAGCTTCAGAGCATTGTGGTCTGAAAATATGCAGGGAATGATACCAATCTTTTGGTACCAGTTGAGACCTGATTTGTGACCCAGGATGTGATCTATTCTGGAGAATGTTCCATATGCACTAGAGAAGAATGTGTATTCTGTTGCTTTAGGATGGAATGTTCTGTATATATCTGTGATGTCCATCTGGCCCAGTGTGTCATTTAAGGCCTTTATTTCCTTGTTGATCTTTTGCTTGGATGATCTGTCCATTTCAGTGAGGGGGTATTAAAGTGTCATACTATTATTGTGTTATTGTTGATGTGTTTCTTTGATTTTGTTATTAATTGGCTTATGTAGTTGACTGCTCCCATGTTAGGGGCATAGATATTTAAAATTGTTAGATCTTATTGTTGGACAGACCCTTTGAGTATGATCTAGTTTCCTTCCTCATCTATTATTATAGTCTTTGGCTTAAAATCTAATTGATCTGATGTAAGGATTGCCACCCCAGCTTTCTTTTGATGTCCATTAGCATGGTAAATGGTTTTCCACCCCCTCACTTTAAATCTGGAGGTGTCTTTGGGTCTAAAACGAGTTTCTTGTAGACAGCATATTGATGGGTTTTGTTTTTTTAATCCATTCTGATACCCTGTGTCTTTTGATTGGTGCACTTAGCCCATTTACATTCAGGGTAACTATTGAGAGATATGAATTTAGTGCCATTGTATTGCCTGTAAGGTGACTGTTACTGTATATTTTCTATGTTCCTTTCTGATCTACTACTTTTAGGCTCTCTCTTTGCTTAGAGAACCCCTTTCCATATTTCCTGTAGAGTTGGTTTGGTGTTTACAAATTCTTTTAGTTTTTGTTTGTCCTGGAAGCTTTTTATCTCTCCTGTTTTCAGTAATAGTCTAGTTGGATATAGTATTCTTGGCTGCATGTTTTTCTCATTTAGTGCTCTGAATATATCATGCCAGTTCTTTCTGGCCTGCCAGGTCTCTGTGGATAAGTCTGTTGCCAATCTAATATTTTTACCATTGTATGTTACAGACTTCTTGTCTCGGGCTTCTGTCAGGATTTTCTGTTTGTCGCTAAAACTTGTAAATTTTACTATTAGATGACGGGGTGTGGACCTATTCTTATTAATTTTGAGGCGGTTTCTCTGTGCCTCCTGGATTTTGGTGTTTGTTCCCTTTGCCATATTAGGGAAATTCTCTACTATAATTCTCTCCAATATACCTTCTGCTCCCATCTCTCTTCTTTTTCTGCAACCCCATTATTCTAATGTTGTTTCATCTTATGGTATCACTTATCTCTTGAATTCTCCCCTCATGGTCCAGTAGTTGTTTGTCTCTCTTTTGCTCAGCTTCCTTATTCTCTGTCATTTGGTCTTCTTTATCACTAATTCTCTCTTCTGCCTCATTTATCCTAGCAGTAAGAGCCTCCATTTTTTTAATTGCACCTCATTAATAGCTTTTTAAATTTCAACTTGGTTAGATTTTAGTTCTTTTATTTCTACAGAAAGGGCTTTTATTTCTCCAGACAGGGTTTCTCTAATATCTTCCATGCCTTTTTTGAGCCTGGCTAGAGCCTTGAGAATTGTCATTCTGAACTCTAGATCTGACATATTACCAATGTCCATATTGATTAGGTCCCTGGCCTTCAGTACTGCCTCTTGTTCTTTTTTTTTTTTTTTTTTTTTTTGGTGAGTTTTTCCGCCTTGTCATTTTATCCGGATAAGAATATATGAAGGAACGAATAAAATACTAAAAGGGTGGCAAAGACCCCAGTAAAATGTGCTTTAACCAAAACAGAAGAGACCCCAAATTGTGGGGGGAAGAAGGGAGTAAAAAGAAGTTCAGAAAAAAATTAAAAATAAAAGAGGGGTGCCTGGGTGGCTCAGTGGGTTAAAGCCTCTGCTTTCGGCTCAGGTCATGATCCTAGGGTCCTGGGATCGAGCCCCACATCTGGCTCTCTGCTCCGTGGAGAGCCTGCTTCCTCCTCTCTCTCCCTGCCTGCCTCTCTTGCCTACTTGTAATCTCTGTCTGTCAAATAAGTAAATAAAATCTTAAAAAAAAAATAAAAGAAAAAATATAAAAAAGAAAAAATATATATATTAGACTGGTGAATAGAACAGGGTCACCCACTTAATTTTGGGAGTATTTTGATCTCTTAGAAGAAACTACCTCCCTTGGGGCGCCTGGGTGGCTCAGTGGGTTAAACCTCTGCCTTCGGCTCAGGTCATGATCTCAGGGTCCTGGGATTGAGCCCCGCATCCGGCTCTCTGCTCGGCAGGGAGCCTGCTTCCCTCTCTCTCTGCCTATTTGTAATCTCTCTCTCTGTCAAATAAATAAATAAAATCTTTTAAAAAAAAAAAAGAAGAAGAAACTACCTCCCAAAATTTTAAAGAATGAAAAACATGTATAAGGGTAAACATGATGAAGGGATGGAATATGACTATAAAGATGAAATTTTTTTTTTAATTTCTAAAAAAGGAGTTGACAAGATAAGTTGGTTGGGAGAATAAAGAAAAAGAAAGTGGAGAGAATTTGCTCAGGCTGGAGACTAGAACAAAGCCCTGTGCTAGATTTAGGGTATATTTTGATCTATTAGAAGAAGTTGTATCCCAAATTTTTTTAGGAAAAAAAAAAACAACCTATGTGTGTACAAAAAATAAAGTGAGATACAATGAAGGATAAAATATGACTATAATAATGAAGGTTCAAAAAAGATTTTTTTTGAAAGGTATTGTTAAGATAAACTAAAAAAACGTTAAAAGAGGAAAGCATAAAAGTTTAAAAAATTTGGCAGAAGAAAGAAATAAAATTAAAAAAAATTAATTAACTTTGCAAGACTAAAGAATTATGGGGAGAAATCCATGAATTCAATGCTTTGCTTTCTCCTCCTCTGGAATTCTGCTGTTCTCCTTGGTAACTGAACTTGGTCATGGCTGGTTTCTTGCTGATCTTCTAGGGGAGGGCCTGTTGTAGTAATTCTCAAGTGTCTTTGCCTGAGGTGGAATTGCACCGCCCTTACCAGGGGCCGGGCTAAGTAATCCGCTGGGGTTCCTTTCAGGAGCTTTTGTTCCCTGAATGCTTTCCGTAGAGTTCCGGAGGACGGGAATGAAAATGGCGACCTCCCAATCTCCGGCCCAGAGGAGCTGAGAGCTGGGGGTCCCACTCCTCAGTGCGCCTTCGGAGAAAAGCGCTTAATCACTCCCATCTCCCTGGCCTCTGGCCGCGCTCCGAGCTCACCCAGCCTGTGACCGAGTGTCTCTGTCTCTGGCACACAGCCCTGCCTGGAGTCTCCGAACCCCACAGATCCCTGCACTCTTCCAGGGGAGTCTCCCCAGGTCTTATGGGGTCCCCACTCACAGAGCAGTGGCCTGTGCGATGGATCAAAATTTAAGGTAACCCTGAGTTGAGAGCTCACTCCTCGGCTCTGTCTCTGTAGCTGGCTTCCCTGCTCTAATACCTGTGAGCTCTTCAACACTCAGACACCCCCAATCCTTCTGTGACCCTGTGGGACCTGAGACCACGCTGTACCCTCATGGGCTTCACCCTGGCTTAGCCTCTGGAACAATGTCCCTCAGTAGAGCAGACTTTTAAAAGTTCTGATTTTGTGCTCTGTTGCTCCGCCGCTTGCTGGGAGCCAGCCCCTTCCGCTGTGGTCTATCTTCCCATTGCTTTGGATTCACATCTTGACCGGTCCTACCTTTCAGAAAGTGGTTGATTTTTTGTTTCTAGAATTGCTGCTCTTCTTCTCTTTAATCTCCTGTTGGATTTGTAGGTGTTTGGAATGGTTTGATAAGCTATCTAGCTGATCTCTAGCTACCTGATGTCATCTCAGCCTGCTACTTCTCCGCCATTTTGACTCCTCCCCCACCCAGTGAAAGTATTTTTGAAAAATGAAGACCAATAGTGGTGGTGGTTGTGGGGGTGTTTAGGGGATATAAGGGAAATCTCTATTTTTTATTCAATTTTGCTGTGAACCTAAAACTACAAGTAATCTATTAAAAAATGAAGGCAAAATAAAAATATTATCAGACAAAAAGGCTGAGGGAATTCACCAGTAGGACTTCATTACAAAAAAAAAAAAAAAAAAAAAGAAATAGTAAGCAGGTTCTTCAGGTTGAGAGAAAAGAATGCAAGATGGAAATGGGAATGTAAAGCACCAGAAATGGTGCATGTGTGGGTAGATAAAAATTTTTTCTCATGTAAGTTTCTTTCAAAAGATAACTGTTTAAGGAAAAAAAATAATACTATATTGTGAGGTTTATAAGAATGTAAGATTATTGCACTACATGTGAAAAGATACAATATTAATTCATGATAGACTGCTAAGTTATGGATATATATTGTATTTCTTGACACAACCTTTAAAAGAAAGAAGTATATCTAAAAACCTAGTGGAAGAGATAAAATGAAATACAAAAGGAAAAAAAAGCAAGAAAACGGGATAAAGGAACAAAATATAGAAGAGAAAAAGAGAAAACAAATGATGACAGGATAGACTTAACTCAGTCATATCAATAGTTACACTACATGTAAATGGACCATATATTCCAGATCATCAAACTGAACAAAAGGGCAAGACTCAGTATGTACAGTAGTGCATTTTGAATATACTGACACAGATAAGTAAAAGAATGGAAAAAGATATGCCATGCAAATTCTAATCATAAGAAAGCTGGAGTGGATATATTAATTGACAGCAAATAAAATAAATTGTGAAATTAAGAGTGCTGCTAGAGGGATTTTCTTAAGAAACAACTCATCAAGAAGAAATAAAAATCCAAAAATTATATATATATATATAAATATATATTTTATGTATTTTTATATATACACACTTAATAACATATGTAATAATGTAAATGTCTAATAGGTATTTCAAACTGAGTGTTAGAAATGGAATTTGGGGGGCACCTGAGTGGTTCAGTCTGTTGAGCATCCAACTCTTGATTTTGGCTCAGGTCATGATCTCAAGGTCATGAATTTAAGCCCCAAGTTGAACCCTGCATTGGGCTCTGCACTCAGTGGAGAGTCTGCTCAAGATTCTCTCTCTCCCTCTCCTCTGCCCCTCCTCTGTCCCCTTAAAATAAATAAATAAATAAATCTTTTTTAAAATTGAATTTTTTATTTTTTCAAACTTACAACTGCTCCACTGCCCCATCTCAGTAAATGGTGTCATTATCTACCTAGTTCTTAAGCCAAAGTCCACGAGTTTTCTTCAGTTTCTCTTACTCCTTCACCACCACCACCACCACCACCACCACTGCTTCCCTGGTACATCCAATTCATTCGTAGGTCTTAATTGTACCTCCAGAAGATTTTGAATTTATCCACTTCCCTACATCTTCATTGCTTCTGTCCTTATTAAAGCCACTTCTATCTTCTGCCTGGAGTTCTCCAGTACTCTCCGAATCTGGCTCCATGTTTCCAATCTTCCCACTTCACAATCCATTCTTTAAACATAGGCCAAAGTAATTGTCTTAAAAAATGTCAGATCATTCCTCTCCCCTGCTTGATATCCTCCAGTCATTTCTCAGTGTACTTGAAATATAAACACTTGCCAAAACTTTTAAGGTCTTAAGTGTTCTGGACACTGCTTCCCTCTCAAACCCCATTTATAGCTGATTCTCATGCAGTCACTATATATTCTGGCCACACAGTTCCTTTTGTAGCCTAGATGCTCCAAATTCATCACCCTTTTGTTCTCTCTTCTTGGAATGCTCTCCCCTCAACATCTTATAATGTGGCTCCTTCTTACTCAGTTCTTAGCTTAAATAAAAGTGCTTATCTCAAAAAGGTCTTCCTGACCTTCCTGCAATGTTCCAGATTAGATAAGAGACTGGCAAAAAGAGAACACACATGCACACACATTCACAGAGACATACAGTTCTACTTTAAATTCCTAATTTATGTAGCCTATGATACAGGATTTGTAGGAAATTATGTAGCTGTAGAGTGGAGATCCTATCTGTCTCAACTTTTCACTTGCTCCCTGATCCCGCTGCACAAGGAGGGTCCTGCCAGAATTGAGAAGAAAACCAGATTCTTGCTACATCACTGCTTTTTTAAACTCAGGCTTACATCACCAAGTGGGAAGGCTACACTAACAATCTATGTGCTTCCATTTAAGGGCATCTATATACGCACTGGTCTGCTAGTTCCTAACCATATTCTATACCAGCAAGACTGCATCCTCTTCTAGGGGATGAACCACATCTTTGCTTCCAGCTCTCTAATACTGCACATAACCCATCTCCCTTTGGCACCCTATCTCTTCCTACCCTCTGTCAGTTGCTCTCTGTTACCTGATTTTTGTTTCTTCACAGCACTTTTTTCTCTCTGAAGTTAGTTCCTTGTTATCTGTCTCCCTAACTAAAATATAAAGAACATGAAAGTGAGACTTTTTTCTTTCTTGTACACAGCTCTGCTTCCGACATGTAGAATAATACCTGCCATAGAGTAGGTTTGCAATAAATATTTGTGGAATGAAGGAGGGTTACCTCCTACATCCCATCTTCCCACTGTCTAATTCCCTTTTTTCCATGGCCAGTCAACCTCCTGGCTGTTCACTGCCTTGAGATAAAGCCTAACTCCTTAACATAACTTGCAAAGCCCTTTGTGAGCTATTCCTTCTTGCCCTTTAAGCCCCATTTCTCTCTCTTCTTGCCTGAAATTCTCCCTTCCATTCCTCCAGCCCTTGACTAGTCTCTGTGTTCCAGACCTACTGAACTTCTTTCAGATCCTCATAACTGCCAAGTTCTCTCTCACTTCTGTGCCTTCAGCAGTCTCTTCTCACTTCCAGAAACATTTTGCTATCACACCTCAATCCCTTTTCACCTACTTTCATGGCTCTCAGGTCAGTCTAGAACCTATTATCTATCTCCTTATAAACTCACTATCTTGTGACTATTGTGTAGTGCTGTGTCTCCTCCATACTGGGATCTCCATGAGACTAGGGCTATTCCATTTAAATATACATGTGTTTATACACACACACATGTATCTTGAAGAACGCTCGCAGTGCTAGTAAAGGAGGTTGCTTCCAGGTGGACAGGATAACTTTTTTTTTTTAAATGTTTTAAAAAAAACATTTGTCTTTAAAAATGTTTGTCTTTAAAAATGTTTATCTATATTTTGCTTGTCTTTAAAAATTGTTTATCTGTATTTTCTGATTTTTAAGATGAACATTTCTTGTAATACTATTATAAATAACATGCTTTCAAGACATAACTATAAAGCTACACTAATTATAACAGTGTAGCATTGGCAAATAATAGACAAATTAGATCAATGAACACAATAGAGTCTAGAAATAGACCCACACAAATATAGTCACTGGCTTTTGACAGAGAACCAAAGGAATACAGTGGAGAAAAGATAGTTCTCAAACAAATGATGTTGGTACATCTGGACATCAATATACCAAAAAAAAAAAAAAAATCTAGACACAGACCTTAGACCCTTAACAAAAAATAACTTAAAATGGATAATAGACTTGGGATGCCTGAGTGGCTCAGTTGGTTAAGTGGCTGCCTTCGGCTCAGGTCATGATCCCAGCATCCTGGGATCGAGTCCCACATCGGGCTCCTTGCTCAGCAGGGAGCCTGCTTCTCCCTCTGCCTCCGCCTACCACTCTGTCTGCCTGTGCTTGGGCATTCTCTCTCTAACAAATAAATAAATAAAATTTAAAAAAAGGGATAATAGACTTAAATGTAAAATACAAAACTATAAAATCCTAGAAAATAACATAGGAGAAAATCTCGATGACTTTAGGTTTGGTGATAGAATTTATATCACCAAAGGCATGATCCATGAAAGGAATAACTGATAAAGTGGACTTTATTAAAATTAAAAAGTTATGCTCTGTAGATGACACTGTCAAGAAAATGAGAAGACAAACCACAGACTGAGAGAAATTGTTTACAAAAGACATATCTGATAGAGGACTATTATCTGAAATATACAGAGGGGCACTTGGCTCAGTCAGTTAAGAGTCTGACTCTTAATTTTGGCTCAGGTCATAATGTTGGGGTCATGAAATGGAGCCCTGCATCAGTTTCCACACACAGCACAGAGTCTGCTTGTCCTTCTCCCTCTATTCCTGCCCCAGCTCATGCATGTGTGAGCACTCTCTATCTCTAAAATCAGTCAATCTTTAAAAAAAATAATATATACAGAGAACTCTTACAATTCAAAAATAAAAAAATGAACGGGAGAAAATATTTGTAAACCATATATATGATAAGGGGTTATTATCCAAAATATGTAAGGAACTCATACAACTCAAGGGCAAAAAACCACATAATCCAATTTAAAAATGGGTAAGGACCTGAATAAACATTCTTCCAAAGAAGAAATACCAATGGCCAACAGGTATGTGAACAGGTGCACAACATCACTAGTCATCAGGGAAATGCAAATCAAAACCACGATGAGATACTACTTCACCTGTTGGGATGTCTGTTATCAAAAAGACAAGACATAACAAGTGTTGGTGAGGATGTGGAGAAAGAGGAACCCTTGTGCTCTGTTCGTGGGAATGTAAGTCGGTACAGCCACTATGGGAACCAATATGGAGGTTTTTCAAAAAATTAAAGATAAAGCTACTATTTGACTCAGCAGTTCCACTTTGGGTATATGTCCAGAGGAAATGAAATCACTATCTTGAAGAGATAATCTGCACACCAGTGTTCATTGCAGCATTATTCACAATAGCCAAGATATGGAAATAACCTAAGTGTGTATTGATGGATGAATGGATAAAAAATGTGGTATATGCAATATAATATTATTCAGCCACAAAAAGGAAATCTTGCCATTTGCAACTATATGGATGGACCTTGAGGGCATTATTCTAAGTTAAATAAGTCAGAGGAAAAAAAAAAGAAAGAAGTCAGAGAAAGGACAAATGCTGTACGAGTTCACTTATATGTGGAATCTAAAAAAACAAACTCATAGAAACAGAAAGTAGATTGGTGGGAAGATGGGGATAATGGGTAATTGTAGTCAAAAGTAAGAAATTCATCCAGTTGTAAGGTGAGTAAGTTTAGGGGATCTTATGTACAGCATAGTGACTATAGTCAACAATACTATATTGTATCCTGAGAGGTGCTGAGAAAGTAGATATTAAATGTCCTTACCATACATACACACAAAAAGGTAAATATATGAGATGATGGATGTGTTAACCAACCTTATTGTGGTAATCATTTTGCAGTATATATATATATATATATATATATATATATATATATAATCATCATGTTGTATATCTTGAGCTTGTACAACATCATATGTCAAACATATCCCATGAAGCTGGAAAAAATAAGAAAACAACTTGATTTAAAAATGGGCAAAAGACTTTACCAGACACCAGAGAAGATCTACAGATGGCAAGTTAGCATATGAAAAGATGCTCAACATTGTATGATGTTGCAATTAGAGAACTGCAAATTAAAACAACAATGAGATATCATTTCACACCTATTAGAATGGCAAAAATCCAAAACACTGATAATACAAAAATGCTGGCAATGATGTAGAGCTACAGGAATTCCTATTCATTGCTTGGTGGAAATGCAAAATGGTATAGCCACTTTGAAAGACAGTTTGGCAGTTTTTTACAAAACTAAGCATAGTCTTACCACATGATCCAAGCATTGCACTCATAGGTATTTACTCAACTGAGTTGAAAACTTATGTCTACACAAAAATCTGCAACGAGTGTTTACAGTGCTAAAACAGAGTTTGGCTCTATTCATAATTACCAAAACCTGGAAGTGACTGAGATGTTCTTCAGTAGGTGAATGGACAAACAAACCATGGTCCATCTAGATAATGGACATTTTTTTTTAGTATTAAAAAGAATGAGGTATCAAGCCACAAAAAGACATGGAGGAAACAAATATATATTGCCAAGTGAAAGAAACCAGTCTTAGTCTCTTCAGGCTAATATAACAGAAATACCACAGACTGGGTATCTTTTTTTTTTTAAGATTTTATTTATTTATTTGACAGATAGAGATCACAAGTAGGCAGAGAAGCAGGCAGAGAGAGAGGAGGAAGCAGGCTCCCCGCCAAGCAGAGAGCCCGATGCGGGGCTCCATCCCAGGATCCTGGGATCACGACCTGAGCCGAAGGCAGAGGCTTTAACCCACCGAGCCACCCAGGCGCCCCGACTGGGTATCTTTTAAATAACAGAAATTTATTTCTCATATGGAGGCTGGGAAGTCCAAGATCAAAGTGCTGACAGAATGGGTATCTAGTGAGGGGGTCCACTTCCTACATGCTGTCTTTTTGCTTTCACCTCCATGGGAGTAGGGTGGAGTGTTTCTTTTATAGGGTCCCATTCATTTTTCTTTCCCATTTATTAAGGCTGTGCCCTTATGACTCTTATGACCTTATCACCTCCCAAAGGCCTATTCTCCAAATACCATCACATTGGGGATATAGGTCCAACATAATGAATTTTGAGGGAGACACAAGGATTCAGTTCATTGCATAGAGTTCATTGCATTGCACAGAGGATTTTTGGGGAATGAAGCAATTCTGTATGATACCATCATGGTAGATACATGTCATTACACATTTGTCCAAACCATAGAATGTACAACCCTTAGAGTGAAACCCAAACTATGGACTTTGGGTGATAATGATGTGTCAATACAGGTTAATCAGCTGTAACAAATGTACCACTGGTGGGGGATGTTGATAGTGGGGGAGGCTGTGTGCATGTAGGGACAGGGGTTATGTGGGAACTCTCTGTACTTTCTGCTCAATTTGTTGTGTGCCTAAAACTGCTCTGAAGAATAAAGTCTATTTAAAAAAAAGAGAGAAAGAACTTGAAAATCAAAAACCATCTGTTCCATGGCAGAGGTAATACCATTAGGGGTCCAACCTGGACCATCTCTGTAGTATCCACTTTTTTTTTTCTTTTCAAATTTTTGTTTAAATTATAGTTAGGTAACATAAGTGCAATATTAGTTTCAGGAATAGAACTCAGTGATTCATCACTTGCATAGAACACCCAGTGCTCATCACAAGTGCCCTCCATAATTCTTTCCACTATAATATAGTGCTGTCTCCTTCCTGGGACAGAAACCCATCCCCCATCCAGCTTCCTCCATCAACCCTCAGTTTGTTCTCTACAGTTAAAAGTCTCTTTTGGTTTGTTTCCTTCTCTGTCTTTTTACCCCCCCCCCCCCCCGTAGTCCCCCCTTTTTTTTTTTTTTTAGACTTATTTATTTATTTCAGAGAGAGAGAGAGAGAGAGAGAGAGAGAGCCAGTGTCAGTGGCGGGAGGGGCAGAGGAGGAGGGAGAAGGAGAATAAGTATCCCAAGCAGACTCCACACCCAGCTTGGAGCCTGACAGGGGGCCTGATCCCACAACCCCAAGATCATGAAGTGAGCTGAAATCAAGAGTTGGATGCTTAACTGACAGAGCCACCCAGGCACCCCTGTAGTACCCACTTTTTAACTCTAGGGCTTTGCGCAAGTCATGGAACTGCTCGAGGGCTTTGTTTTGGTTCTACTTGAAAATGAAGAAATGATTGAGATCTGTTCTTGTGCTTTTGATTTTTTCATCAAGAAGTAAATTTAAAACAAATCATTGTCAGGTTATCAACTTTTCATTTTGTCAAATAGATTTTTTAACACTCCATCTACTGTTACCATTTCATTATTTAAAAACCAGTACAAAAATTTAGGGCTTAATTTTTACTTATTTTTTACCTGTTTAGGATGTGACTTTTAAACAAAAGGTAATTATTTAAGTTGAATACCTTTAGTTTTATGGAGAACTCTATATTTTCTTTTATTTTTCTGAGTTTTCCATTTGCAAACTTCATCATATCTGGTACCAGTTTCTGGGACCAGCACTTGAACTGACTACATATCTTCCAACCCTAATAATCTGTGACTTTATGCACAAGTAGATTGTGTGTTGCAGAAATGTCCACAGTAGATATCTTCAGTGTAGGTCCTAAGCAAGACAGTGAAGAATAATTGTCAGCATGGAAACCTGCCCCCTAGACATATTAATGCTTATATTTAAAACAACCCTATAGGATAGATATTATAGGTGACAAAACTGAGACTCAGTCCTTCCATCATTACTTAAGATCAGTCTCCAGGCCATAGTAGATTCATGTAAGATTCATGCATCAATCATGCATGATTCCTTGGAACTTGATCTAAAGAGTGCCAGCCACTCTTCTTATGCATTTGTTTACACTTCAGGAGATTAGAAGGCATTACAATTCAATGCAGCAAACCATAAGATCTAAGACCTGGTGGTTTACAGCACTCTATCCACCAGAAACTGGTCAGCAAGGAGAGAAAATTGACATGACACCAATAAGAAACAAGAGGGGGAAAACTGGAACCTTCAAGTCTCTAGATCCATTTTTTCCGAGGTCTCCCTCCACCCCCACCTTTTCCATAGATTTTTCCACCTTTCCTTGAATTTAGTGAGGCAACACATTCTTCCTTTTTTCCTGAACCAATTCAAGTTTTGTCACACACAATCAACATAGCGTAGATCCCATAACTCTCATCTTTCTGCCCTAGGAAGGAGACAGCACGATATTATAGTGGAAAGAATGTGAACCTAAGAGAAAGATCCTTGGAAAGATGAGGACAGAACAGTGCTTCATGGTGTGAGAGCTATGGAAACTGTTGGATGCACTTATATTAAAGCCACCACAGAAAGGACAAGAGACTGAGCTGTTGTCTCAAACATCAGTTAGTACATTTAGGCTGTTGTGCTGGAGGACAAAGGTCTTAAAACTATTTGAGAAAGGAAAACAAGTTCATTTTCAGTTGTATGTTTATTTTCAGTTGTTACTTAAAAAAAAAAAGATTTTATTTATTTATTTGACAGAGAGAGAGTAGGGGGAATGCCAGGCAGAGGGAGAAGGAGAAGTAGGCCCCCTGCTGAGCAGGGAGCCCAACTTGGGGCTTGATCCCAGGACCCCGGGATCATGACCTGAGTTGAGGGCAGATGCTTAATTGACTGAGACACCCAGGAACCCCAAGTTCAGTTACTTTTGAAGTAATAACAAAAAGTACATTTTATGAAATGACACTCTCTTCTCCAGCAGTTATTTTTTATAATTTAACATTTAAAAAAATATTTTATTTATTTATTTGACAGACGGAGATCACAAGCAGGCAGAGAGGCAGGCAGGGAGAGAGGAGGAAGCAGGCTCCCTGCTGAGCAGAGAGTCCAATGTGGGGCTCAATCCCAGGACCCTAGGATCATGACCTGAGCCGAAGGCAGAGGCTTTAACCCACTGAGCCACCCAGGCGCCCCCTATAATTTAACATTTTATAATTCCATTTATTTTTAAAGAACATATTATGTACATTCATATGGTTCAAAATTCAAAAGATCCCAAAAGGAATACAGTGAAATTCTCCCTCTCATCCCTGTACCTGACCCAGTCCTCCCTACCCCCCAAGAAAACCAGTGTAACCTATAAGGAAATCTTTCCAGAGATACCCCATGCACACATATGCTCCATATATAGTAAAAGAGTCACTTCAAAACTTAACAGCTTAAAACAACAAGCATTTGTATTCACTCAAGATTCTATGGGCCACTCCACAGTGTATGACCTCTTTTTAATATAGCATTACTCTGAGGTGTAGGAAACAACAAGCTTTTGTAACACATAAAAGATAGAAACTTAGCCAAAATGATAAGATGGAGGAATTCTCCCCCCAAAAGTCAGAAAGATATCACAGCTAGGGAATTGTTCAAAACATATATAAACAACATATCTGAAAAAGAATTCAGATGAACAGTCATAAGACTACTAGCCTGACTTGAAAAAAGCATAGAAGACACCAGAGAAACCCGTGCTGCAGACATAAAAGACCTAAAAATTAATCAGGCTGAAATAAAAAGTGCTATAACTGAGATGCAAAATCTATTGGATATAATCACAACAAGGATTGAAGAAGCAGAGGAGAGAATAGGTGATTAGAAGATAAAACTATGGAAAATAATGAAACTGAAAAGAAGAGGGATGAAGAACTATTAGATCATGAAGATAGACTTAGGCAACTCAGTGATTCCATAAAGTGAAATAATATCTGTATCATAGGAGTCCCAGAAGAAGAAGAGTGGGGAAAATGGGGTGGAAGGTTTACTTGAACAAATTATAGCCAAGAACTTCCCTAATCTAGGGAATAGGCATTCCAGTCCAAGAGGCACAAAGAGTTCCCCTGAAAATCAACAAAAACAGGTCAACACCGGGACATATTATAGTGAAATTTGCAAAAATACAAAGATAAAAAGAGAATCCTGAAAGTAGCTTGGGAAAAAGTCCTTTACAAGGGTAAACACATAAGGCTGGCAACATACCTGTCCACAGAGACCTAGCAGGCTAAAAAGGACTGGCATGATATATCCAATGTGCTAAATGGGAAAAATATGCAGCCAAGAATACTTTATCTAGAAAGGCTGTCATTTAGAATAGGAGAGAGAGAGAGTTTCCAAGATAAACAAAAATTAAAGAAGTTTGTAAACACTAAACCAGCTCTGCAAGAAGTATTAAAGGGGACCCTTTGAGTGGGAAAGAAAAACCAAAAGTAACAGAGACTAGAAACGAACAGAGACAATCTACAGGCACAGTGACTTTACAGGCAACACAGTGGCACTACACTCATATCTATCAACATTTACTCTAAATGTAAATGGACTAAATGCTCCAATCAAAAGACATAGGATATCAGAACAGATAAAAAACAAGACTCATCAATATGCTGTTTACAGGAGACTCATTTTTGACCCAAAGTCACTTCCAGATTGAAAATGATGGGGTGGGGGCGCCTGGGTGGCTCAGTGGGTTAAAGCCTCTGCCTTCGGCTCAGGTCATGATCCTAGGGTCCTGGGATCGAGGCCCGCATTGGGCTCTCTGCTTGGCAGGGAGCCTGTTTCCCTTCCTCTCTCTCTGCCTGCCTCTCTGCCTACTTGTGATCTCTGTCTGTCAAATAAATAAATAAATAAATCTTAAAAAAAAAAAAAAAGAAAATGATGGGGTGAAGAACGAGAACCATTTGTCATGCTAATGGACATCAAAAGAAAGCTAGAGTAGCCATACTTATATCAGACAAACTAGATTTTAAACCAAAGACTGTAATAAGAGATGAAGAAGGACACTATAACATAAGAAAGGGGTCTATCTAGCAAGTAGATCTTACAATTGTAAATATTTATGCCCCTAACTTGGGAGCAACCAAATATATAAATCAGTCAATAATGAACTTAAAAAAACTCATTGATAATAATACAATAATTATATGGGACTTTAACACCCCATTCACATCAATGGACAGATCATCTAAGCTTATCAACAGGGAAGCAAGGGTTTTAAATGACTCACTGGACCAGATGGATTTAACAAGTATATTCATCATTTTACCCTAAAGCAGCAGAATACACATTCTTTTCGAGTGCACATGGAACATTATCCAGAATAGATTACATGCTGGGTCACAAATCAGGCCTCAACTAGTACAAAAAGATTGAGATCATACCATGCATGTTTTCAGACCACAATGTTATGAAACTAGAAGTCAACTACAAGAAAAAATTTGGAAAGACCAGAAATACGTGGAGATTAAAGAACATCCTAGCAAAGAATGAATGGGTCAATCAGGAAATTAAAGAAGAATTAAAAAATACTTGGAAGCAAATGAAAATGAAAACATGACAGTCCAAAGCCTTTGAGATGCAGCATAGGCAGTCCTAAGAGGGATATAGCAATACAGCCCTTTCTCAAGAAGCAAGAAAATTCTCAAACACACAACCTAACCTTACACCTAAAGGAGTTGGGAAAAGAATAGAGCATAAATCCAGCAGGATAAAGGAAATAATGAATATTTGAGCAGAAATCAATGACACAGAAATTTTTAAAAACCCAGTAGAACAGATCAATGAAACTAAGAGCTGGTTCTTTGAAAGAATTAACAAAATTGATAAACACCTAGGCAGCCTTATAACAAGAAAAGAGAAAGGACCCAAATAAATCAAATCATGAATGAAAGAGGACAGATCACAACCAACACTGCAGAAATAAAACAATTATAAGAGAATATTGTGAGCAATTATATGCCAACAAATTAGGCAACCTGGAAGAAATGGATGCATTCCTAGAAAGATATAAACTACCAGAACTGAAACAGGAAGAAATAGAAAATCTGAACAGACCCATAAGCAGCAAAGAAATTGAATCAATAATCAAAAATCTCCCAACAAACAAGAGTCCAGGGCCAGATGGCTTCCCAGAAGAATTCTACTAAACCCTTAAAAAATAATTAATACCTATTCTTCTGAAACTGTTCCAAAAGATAGAAATGGAAGAAAAACTTTCAGACTCATTCTATGAGGCCAGCATTACCTTGATCCCAAAACTAGACAAAGACTCCACTAAAAAGGAGAAGTGCAGACTAATATCCCTGATGAACATGGATGCAAAAATTTTCACCAAGATACTAGCTAATTGGATCCAACAGTACATTAAAAGGATTATTTGCCACAATCAGGTGGGATTCATTCCTGGAATGTAGGTATGGTTCAAAATCTGCAAATCAATCAATGTGAAACACCACATTAACAAAAGAAAGGATAAGAATCATGATCCTGTCAATAGATGCAGAAAAGGCAAATACAGTATGCTTTCTTGATTAAAAAAAAAAAACAACCCTCAAGAAGTAGGGTTAGAAGGAACATACCTCAACATCATAAAGGCCACATATGAAAGACCCACAGCAAATATCATTCTTACTGGAGAAAAACTGAGAGTTTCCCCTAAGGTCAGGAACATGACAGGGATGTCTACTATCACCACTGTTGTTCAACTTAGTATTGGAAGTCCTAGCCTCAGCAATCAGACAACAAAAAGAAGTAAAAAACATCCTAAGGAAGAAGTCAAACTTACACTCTTCTCAGACAACATGATATTCTATATAGAAAACCCAAAAGACTCCACCAAAAAAATTGCTAGAACTGTTACAGAATTCAGCAAAATTGCAGGATATAAAAATCAATGTGCAGAAGTCTGTTGCATTTCTCTACACCAATAATGAGGCATCTGAAAGAGAAATCAAGGAACTGACCCCATATACAATTGCACCAACATCCATGAGATACCTAGGAATAAATATAACCAAAGAGGTAAGAGATCTGTACCTAGAAAACTATAAAACACTTATGAAAGAAATTGAGAAAGAAATGGAAAAACTTTCCGTGCTTATGGATTGGAAGGACAAATACTGTTAAAATGTCTATACTACCCAAAGCAATCTACACATTCAAGGCAATCATTATCAAAATAACAGCATTTTTCACAGAGCTGGAACAAACAATTCTTAAACAATATATTTTTAAAGGCTCTTATTTATTTATTTCTCAGAGAGAAAGAATATAAACAGGGGGAGCAGCAGAGGGAGAGGAAGAAGCAGACTCCTCTGTTGAGCGAGGAGCCCGATGTGGGACTCCATCCCAGGACCCTGAGATCATGACCTGAACCAAACGCAGATGCTTAACCCACTGAGCAACCCAGTTGTCCCTAGAACAACCAATTCTAAAATTTGTATGGAACCAGAAAAGACCCTGAATAGCCAAAGTAATGTGAAAAAGAAAACCAAAGCAGGTAGCACCACAATTCTGGACATCAAGCTGTATTTAAAAGCTGTGATCACCAAGACAGCATGGTATTGGCACAAAAACAGATATATAGATCAGTGGAATAGAATAAAGAACCCAGAAATGGACCCCCAACTCTATGGTCAAATAACCTTCAACAAAGCAGGAAAGAATATCCAATGGAAAAAAAGACAGTCTCTTCAATAAATGGTGCTGGGAATATTGGACAGCCACATGTAGAAGAATGAAACTAGACCATTCCTTTTATACCATACACAAAGATAAACTCAAAATGGATGAAATACCTCAATGTGAGACAGGAATCCATCAAAATCCTGGAGGAGAATACAGGCAGAAACCTCTTTGACTTCAACCATAGCAACTTCTTACCAGACATGTCTCCAGAAGCAGGGGAAACAAAAGCAAAAATCAACTATTGGGACTTCAAGATAAAAAGCTTCTGCACAGCAAAGGAAACAGTCAACAAAGCCAAAAGACAGCTGACAGAATGGGAGAAGATATTTGCAAATGACATATCAGATAAAGGGCTAGTATCCAAAATCTATAAAGAACTTACCAAACTCAACACCCAAAACCCAAAAAATTTCAGTTAAGAAATGGGCAGAAGAGCCGAATAGACATTTCTCCAAAGAAGACATCCAGATGGCTAACAGACATGTGAGAAAAATGCTCAATATCAGTTATCATCAGGGAAATACAAATCAAAGCCAAATTGAGATACCATCTCACACCAGTCAGAATGGCTAAAATTAACAGGTTAGGCAATGACAGATGTTGGTGAGGATATAGAGAAAGGGAACCCTCTTACACTGTTGGTGGGAATACAAAGTGTTGCAGTCACTCTGGAAAACGATATGGAGGGTCCTCAAAATAGAGGTGCCCGAGTGGCACAGCTGGTTAAGTGTCTGCCTTCAGCTCAGGTCATGATCCCAGGGCCCTGTGTGGGATAGAGCCCTGTGTGGGACTCCCTGCTCAGCGGGGAGTCTGCTTCTCCCTCTCCCTCTGCCCCTCCCCCTGACTTGTGCTCTCTCTCACTTGCATGCTCTCTATCTCTCTCTCTCTATCAAATAAATAAATAAAATCTTGAAAATAGAGCTACCCTATCACCCAATAATTGCTGTATGAGGTATTTACCCACAGAATATAAAAATAGTGATTTGAAGGAGCACATGTACCCTAATGTTTATAGCAGCAATGTCCACAATAGCCAAACTATGGGAAGAGCCCAGATATCCACTGACAGATGAATGGATAAAAGAGATGTGAGATATTATATATATATATATATATATATATATATATAAAATACATATGTGTGAGTATATATATATATATTGAAATATTACTCAGCCATCAAAAAGAATGAAACGTTGCCATTTGCAATGATGTGGATGGAACTAGAGTAGACTATGCTAAGTGAAATAAGTCAGTCAGAGAAAGACAAAGACCATAAGATTTTACTCATATGGAGAATTTAAGAAACAAAACAGATGAACATAGGGGAAGGAAAGGAAAAATAAAATAAGATAAAAACAGAGAGGGAGGCAAAGCATAAGATACTCTTAACTCTAGAGAACAGACTGAGGGCTGCTAGAGAGGAGTTGGGTGGGGAGATGGCGTAACTGGGGGATGGGCATTAAGGAGGGCACATGATGTCAGGAACACTGGATGGTATATGCAACTGATGAATCACTAAATTGTACCCCTGAATTTAATAATGCACTATATGTTAACTAACTTGAATTTAAATAAAATCTTAAAAAAAAGGAAAAATATTCTATGGGCCAACAAGGCAGCTCTCATCCAGGATTGCTCAGCGGAGTGAATGTCTAGAATGGCCCTGGTCACATGCCTGGCAGTTGGCAGGCTGTTTGGATGAGGGAATCTTCACATATCTGGAAGTTGGCTCACGGCCAACTGGCAGGACAGCCTCATACTTCCCATGATGCAGGTACCCATGTGATGACAGAAGAGCTCCCAGCAGTGCAAAAAGGTACAATCCAATGCAACCTCTGCCTTCATTTGTTTGCTAATGGCCGATGAAACTTTGACCAAAGTAAATTAAATCTAAATTAAATCAAAGAAAATGGCTAAGACTGAACTTAGGGGTCTGAAAAAGTAGACTCCACATCTTGGAGGAAAGAGCCATAAAGTCACGTTATAACAGGGTATATGTTCAGGTATGAGAAGGGTTAGTGGTATTTTTTTGCAGTGTACCATAGGTAAGTTTGTGGATGTAAGTGCCTGTGTGTATGTGTGTATGCTTTTTACTATTTTTTACATAAACGGTAGTATACTGATATACGGCTTTTTACAAATATTTAAAACCTGTTTTACACATCTTGTTGTCTATCAAAACGGAAGTTTATATTTTAGGTGGTAAAGCCCGAATATAGTCGAACAATTTGACAAGAGGGGCGGCGCCTGGCTGGCTCAGTCAGAAAAGCATGTTACTCTTGATCTCGGGGTCATGAGTTTGAGCCCCATGTTGGACGTAGAGATCACGTAAACAAATAAACAAATAAATAAACCAAAAAAACCCCCAGTTTGACAGGAGAGTTGTTCTCTCTTTATGTCAAATAGTAGGAAGCTCAAATGGAGGGCTCTGTAACTTACAGCAGAGGACAGAACAGATGGAACTGTAGTTTTATATGCCACTTTTGCCTGAACTGATTTTGTCAGCTAATCAAGCATCCTACTATAGTTCTCTGAGACTGGAAAGTCATCTTCTCACAGAAGTACCCACAGAATGTCTGAATAATCAAAGCACTTTTTGGTCCAAGGATTTCCTTCAGGGTGTCCAGTTCACTAAAGCGGATTCCCTCTCGAAAGAACACTCATTTTTCTAAAGTTATCCTTTATCTAAGAGGGGGCTTGTATTGTTCTTTGGGTCCCACATGACACCTTCTTCAGAAGGCCTACCCACCTGTTTTAAAGGAGTACTCCATTTCAACTTCTAGCTCCTCCCCCTTTCTAGCTTTCTTCTTCTAGGTAACACAATCCCCACCCAATATACTATATTTTCATCTCTTTGTCCTTCACCTACACCTAGTCTAGGAGGGCAGGGGTTTTCTCTTGTTTACACCTGTACCCCTGGCCCTCAGCACAGTGACACATAGAAAGCTCTTGATAAATATTTATTGAATAAGTGAAAAACAGTAACTATTTCCAAATATTGGTTGCCTTTCCAAGTCCCAATTGCCTTGTATTTAAGATGGAGGTTTTTAGCACCTCCATCATTAGATTTCCACGTGGAGTAAACAAGTTCTGTATGGACAATAGTTCGTGAATGTTGACATCCAGAAAGACCTCCGTTGCTCTTGCGTTCACATACACGAGGGCATAAATGTTTCTAACAGTGAGTAGCACTTCTCTTGGGACATCTGAACTTTGATGTGAATTAAAACCTTGTAAAAAGAAGGCTTGCCTTTTGTGAGGTTACTCTGGACATCCATTGCAACATAGTGAACTGAATACATGTCTGTCTCCACACACTCCTCATCCCCATCTTGATATTCCATTAACCTTAGAAAAATAAACAGAAAAACTCAGAAAACTGAGGAGAATAGGATGGGCTTTCAGTAGACAGGGGATTTCATGAATTTCTGGAAGATATAAAGTAGTTAGAAATGTCTTGATGGGTGAAATGGAGCCAAGAATAAGCACTGGAGGATACAGCAAACCTGATGAGCAAAATCACCCAGAGTGGGGAACCTCCAGAAAGAGGCTGGGAGCAACATGGGAAGGTGCATCAAAGAGTAATGAAAGCCCATCAACCATCCTGAACCCTCTCCCTCCAGCCCTACTCCTGTGCCAGTAGATGGTCAGCCATTTAGCCTTAGCCAAAAATCTTGGAGGATGTTTAAGAAACATCTGAATGAACTGCTGCTAAAGTGAATGCTGGAGTCCAAGAGGAGAGCCCCCTCCATTCTGCCATTTAAGGTTTCCTAACCCAAAGCATAACCATTCATCCCAAAGCAACACAGGCAAACCAACAAGCCCTACCAGGGTACACAGATGGACTGGTCAGGAGAGAGGCTTTGTGGGGGAAGAGGAAATTACCCACTGGCTACTAGGATAATCAAATTTGCCTTCATTAATAAATGTAAAATTTCAATTAAGGAAGAAGACCAGGAGCATGGAAAAGAAAGACAAATCATTCCTGTACAGAGAGCCAAAGTAGGTCATTCACCCAGTCCCGGGACAGACTTCTTAGAGAGGGAAAGAAGATGGACAACAGGGAAAGAGGAAATAAAGGAACGAGAGAAAACACTTTATTAAACACAGACATCTCCTCTTGGGGGACACAGAAACGAATAAGATCAGCCCTCATTCATACTTGTAGGCATGGGGGAGGGCTTCACAGAGGGTGTGTTTGACAGGTTCTTAGATGGTTAATTTTATGTATCAATTTGGCTGTGCCCTGGTGCCCAGATATTTGGTTAAACGCTGTTTTGGATGTTTCTGTGAGGGTGTATTTGGGGTGAGATTAACACTTAAATCATTGGACTTGAAGTGAGGCACATTGCTCTCCATAATGTGGGTGGGTCTCATCCAATCAGTCGAAGGCTTTAATAAAACAAAAGACTGACTTCCCCTAAGCGAAGGGGAATTCTGCCCAAAGGGGGCCTTCAGGCTTGAACTGCATCATTGGCTCTTCTATGAGTCTCCAACCTGCCCACTCTGCAGATTTTGGAGGTACCATCCTCCATTATCACATGAAATAATTCTTTTAAATAATCTCTTTCTATATATGTATATATACACCCATTCTGTTCTGTTTCTTTGGAGAGTTCTGATCCATCCAGTGAGCATCTCTGGCCCTCTCCAAGGGCTCTCCTGGCCCATTTTACTTATGGAAAGGATGGGTATTTGCTGGTAGATACTAGAGGGGCAACCATGGACTAAGTTGAGATAGTTATTCTATGCCAAGGAGGGAGCAATCAAGGCAGAGAATTGTTCATCACAACGGAGATAGTTTGAGAGCAAGATGAAGGTAAGCACTGAAGTCTCATCTCTGCCATTTTCCAGCTGAAGGCCTCAGGCACTGCACTAGCCTGAGCATTGGAGATGTTGTGATGAGCATAACTCTAAGGAAGAAAGCATTAAAGATTAAACTCATAACTGATTTATCTTAGGTGTGCAAAATGCTGCCAAGGAGTGGTGCAGGTGCTCAGGGTGCTGAGGGGACTATGACTGGTTGGGAGGTCAGGGAGGGTTTCTCTGAGGATGTGATATTTAGCTAAGATTCAAAGGTGGGGTAGGAGTCATTGGCAGTGGGGAGAACCTTCCAGGCAGAGGGAACAGCATGTAGGAAAGCCCAGGATGGGAGGACATCGTGAAGGTAAAAAAAACATTTTTATTATTATTATTATTATTTTTAGCGGTGAGAGGCAGCTTTGTGATGGTCATTTAGGGGAATCGGGCGTTGGAAGAATACAGTTCTGCACTGAGTTGTCTGTACACGTTCTAGTGAGGATCCAGTTCATGCAGAGCTGAGAAGTCCTGCACAGTTGGAGGGAAGTAGGTGAAGGAGAGGTTGATAGAGCTAACATTGGAGAGGTGAGCAGGGGAAGTGAGTAGAATCTTGTAAGGCAACATAGGAACGTAGGCACTATGTTAAGGTACATGGAAAATTATCACACAATGTTCACTACAAGAGTGACCTGATTATGCCTTCAGCTACCTTTTCTGTCTCTCCTTCCACAACTCCAATAACATGTATGTGAGTATGGTTGATGTTTCCGCGGGTCACAGGGGTTCTGCTCATGTTTTGTCAGTCTTTTTTCTCTCTTTCCTCATTTTGGACAATTTCTATGGCTATGTCTTCAAGTTTACTGATCTTTTCTTCTGCAGTGTCTAATCGACTGTTTATCCCATCCAGTGTGGTTTTTGACTTAGATATTGTAGTTGTCATTTCTAGATGGGTCTTTTTTATGTCTTTCTTTTTCCTCCTCATCTTGTTCCTATCCCCCTCTAGCTTCTTAAACATATGGAATTTATATGATATGATTTTTATGACAGCTCCTTCATATCTTTGTCTGCTAATCCCATTAGCTCTATAAATACTAGATCTATTGTCCTCCAGGATATGGGCCACATTTGCTGCTTTTTTTGCATGCCTAGTAATATCTGATTGGCACAGACATTGTCAAATTTATATTAATGAATGATGGATTTTGTTTTACTTGTATAGTGCTGACCTTTGTTCTGGAACCCAGTTAGTTACTTGGAATCAGTTTGGTCCTTTTGAAGCTTGCTTTTAAGCTTCGTTGAGGCAGGTCCATAGCAGCCTTTAATCTAGGGCTAACAAATTTCCACCACTAAGTTGCTACCCTGGGCATTGTGAGGTCTCCTCTTTTGTCTTCTGGAAATATTCCCAGTGCTGTGTGTGCTTTAGGAATTATTTTGCTTACAACTTTATGGTGGTTCCTTCCCTGAACAAGTGGCTTCCTCTCATGTGTGTTCTGGTCAACGCTCAGCCAGACTGAAGGAGATTCTCCTGCATTTCCCTGTGCAGTCCTCCTACCTAACATGGGACTTTCTTGTGACTTAATCGAGATGAGTTTAGGATAGAAACTGTGGTATTGCTTCCCCTCTCCTATTCAGAGATCTTGGCCTGGCACCCTGGCAAATAGCTCTTGCCGTCCTTGATCCTCTGCTCACTTTCCTATTTCATCTAGAGGGTGTGGGTTTTCAGGAATGAGATACCATGGTCCATGGAAGTTTTTTTAACCTGGAATTATACTGCTTACATAAAACAACAGAAAATGGCATTTTAGGTAATCCCCATCTGAGGGGGTCTCCTCTGCAGCTCTGTCCTGAAATTATTCCCTAAACCAAAACCCATAACCTGACTTTTGACTTGGGGTCCTTTGGCTCTATAATAACACAAGGGAATCTGGTTTTCTGATCTGCCCTAACTAAAATCCAAGGAATTCAGTCACCTGAACCTACCCAAGCATCATATTTTAAAACAATCCTCTCCAGGGGCACCTGGGTGGCTCAGTGGGTTAAAGCCTCTGCCTTCAGCTCAGGTCATGATCCCAGGGTCCTGGGATCGAGCCCCACATCGGGCTTTCTGCTCAGCGGAGATCCTGCTTCCTCCTCTCTCTGCCTGCCTCTCTGCCTACTTGTGATCTCTGTCTGTCAAATAAATAAAATCTTAAATAAATAAATAAATAAAACCTGTCCAGAGGAATCTTGTGGGGTTTTTTTCTCTCCTTTTTTCTGTAGCAGTGATAGAGCCAGTGATGGGAGACCAGGCCGCCCCACATACTCTGGAGCACCAAGACTTAGGGCCCAAGGTTTCAGACTGATGTGTCAGAAACTTCTAGAGATAGATTTTTAAGGAAAATTAGTGGAGGGTTTATCTGTCCTAGAAGGCTAAATCTCTTGCTGTCTTAGCGAGGGCAGCAGGGACTTGATAAAAAAGGGAAGGAGGACCCACCATGCCCAGCCCATTCAAGGCAAAGCCCTTTTATTTTCTTTATTCCTTTTTTAAATTAAAGTAAAATTCACATAACTTAAAATTAACCACTTTAAAACGTACAGTACAGTGACACTTAGTACATTCCCAAGGTTGTGCAATTATCGCCTCTAGTTCCCAACTGTTTTCATAACCCCAAAAGGAAATTGCATACCCAGTAAGCAGCCACGCCATCCCCCACCTTATCGCAAGCCCCTGAGAAAAGCCCTGTTTTGCCCAGGATCTCTAAGTGCCAGGGTTGGCATTAAGAATATTTTTTCCTGGGGCGCCTCGGTGGCTCAGTCAGTTAAACATCTGACTGTCAATTTCGGTTCAGTTCATGATCGCAGGGTGGTGAGATCAAGCCCCGCGTTGGGTTCTGTTCTGAGCATGGGGCCTGTTTAAGATTCTTTCTCTCCCCCTCCCCCTTTTAGGCTCGCCAAGTGCCACTACCCTTTTGGAGTTCTCTGCCCCTGAGATGCTTCCACTGGAGCATCGTGATGGCTGGGAATGAGTGGAAAGCCTGCACATGGGCCACACTTCTCCTGTGGCCTGCAGAGCCTCAGAGGGAGTGCCCGCCCCGCCCCCCCCACAGCCCGTCCAAGAGGCACAGCTAGGGGATAGTCACTGGGCTCCCCACTGTCCCCTGCTGTGTGGGAAAACTCCCTCCCATGTCCTTCGGGCACTCACCACGGGCTTTCACATTACCGGTCACAGTGGGTTCTGTGTTTCCCTGGGGTGTAGTCTGTGACCTCTGTAAGCGGACGCTGAGGCTTGAGGACAAGCTGGTTCTGGGATCCCCGGCTGGAGGGACTGACAGTGGCTCTGGGGCCCTTGGCAAGTGAGCAACTTTGGAGAAGGCCTAACAGCTCAGTCTTAAGCTCCAGAACCCCAGGGTGAATGCAGAACTCTCCAAGACCCTTCTGGGCCCTGCTGTGGGCCCCTTAAATTCCTGGCAGTGACTGGGTCTGGCCTTGAGCACCTAGACCACTGGTTAGACAGAACCCGACCTGCTGAAGCAAGCTTTAGCAAGAAGAGAGGCTCCAGGAGGTGGGCTCGGCTGGAGCCTGTTTCTGTGATGCTGATGAAGAGTAGATTTCTGGGATCTGGGGAAGTCTCCCAGGGTCAGGAAGCCATGATTTATTCAGAAGACATGATTTGCTGGACTTCAGAGGCTCTGGGAGAAGGGGCATGGGTCTCTTAGGGACAGGGGAGTGGGGCCGAAGGGGTGCCAGGTTTGGCTGGATCCAGGGTCAGAGCATTTTCACAGTGAGTTTTGGAGTTCTCCTCTTACTAGAGTTCCCTCAAATTTTGTCAAAATTCAGTTTTAACCTCCTTGCTATTTTCTGGCAAGGAAGCCATGGCCCACAAATGGCTGATTAGCCAGAAATCTCAGTAAGGCACTGCCATGAGTCTTCCTGAGAGCCTTTTTGCTTTTCAGAATGAATGCAGGGGTGGATGTCATCGGGGACTGTGGAAACCCTTCCCAAGCCTTGGGCTAATCTCTGGAGGGCATGTTTGGAAGGAAAGGGGGAAAGGGGAGCCAGCAGCCCTGATGACCAGTGGGCTTTGGTTTGCCCACCTCACTCTCTCTCACCTTCCCACTCCCACACCCCTCCACCCCCGCTTCCTCTTCCCTGACAATGGACTTCTGGAGAAATTTGCAGCTTTTTTGTTCAACCAGAGATAGGTCAGCCTTACCATTTGTTCTGGTAGTTTCCCCTGCAGCTTTGTGTAATGAGCCCCATCTTTTAGGAGGAACAGAAGCAAGCAGACAGTGAAGGCAGGCCCACAGCACCATGCGCGTAGGAGAAGGGGAGGACACCTGAGAACTTAGAACGGAAGCCCGGTGCGACAGGACAAGCAGGTAAAACAGCTGGGAGGCACGATGGGAGTGATAAGAAAGAAGCTAGTCATAGGACCGCCCGCCCGTCAGTAAGCTGCGGCCAGAGAGTTGGACTTTTTTCTAATGGAAATGAGAATTCAGGAACAGTCTTAAGTTGGAGAGGAGCATGCTTGGACTTGCCATGGAGGACCTCTGGCTGCCGCGTGAGCGTGGCTGGTGGCATGATGGTGGCATGATGGTGGCGGAGTGGAACAGAATGGACAGGCAGGCCTTAATGTTGAGGGAACTTGGCAAGGCAGAGAGAAACCGATAGTGACTTTCTGTCTTGGGCCAACAGTGGTGCCATCGGCCGGTGGGAGGAAGAGAGGGGTGGAGAGCAGGCTGAGGGACTCTGAGGAGTTTCAGTTTGGATATTCTGTGTCTGAGAAATCTTTTGACACCCAGGCAAGGCTGTCTAGTCAGCATTTGGGGAGAGAGGTCTGGTTAGATATGGGTGGTAAGAGAAGGCAACGAACAGCTGAGCTGCCTCAGGGACTCCATGACAAGTGAAGAGGGGGTCCTGGGACGGAGCCTTGAGGCAGGTCTACAGCCAGGTGCTGGGCTGAGGAAGGGGAGCTGGAAGAAGAGGCTGAGAAGAGGCAGCCAGAAAGGAAGGTGGAAAAGCAGGTCTTGGCAGCCGAGGCAACATCGCATTTCCAAAAGGAGAAAGTGGGCAACAGTACTAGAACCTTCCGAGAGGTTCTGAACAGCCTTTTGCAATCTGGGACCACAGATAGTGTTGGTGAGAGCATCAGTGTGGCACAGAAAGACACAGACATCATGAGCTGGGAGGTAAGGAGTGCAGAAAAGCCGACTCTTAGGAAGATGGTCTAAGAAGTAAAAGCAACAGGGCTCCACTTGGGGGCATGGAGTCAGGGGGTGGGGGTTACAGACACGAGAGTCTTCAGCATGTTTGTATGTTTGTGGGAAGGACCAAATAGAGAGCAGGAGATTAACCAGTCCCCATTGAGGACATTTGGGTGTTTCCAGTTCCATTCTGATAACAGGATGGACAGCCGTGTGTGCACCTTCTTGTGCCCTTGTCCAGTCGTGTCCTTAGAATAAAATCCTAGAAGGGAAACCACTGTGTCAAAACCTACATACATTTTATTTATTTTTAAAAATTTTTATTTATTTATTTGACAGAGATCACAAGTAGGCAGAGAGGCAGGCAGAGAGAGAGAGGAGGAAGCAGGCTCCCTGCTGAGCAGAGAGCCCGATGCGGGGCTCGATCCCAGGACCCTGAGATCATGACCTGAGCTGAAGGCAGAGGCTTTAACCCACTGAGCCACCCAGGCACCCCCCTACATACATTTTAAATTTCATTATATATTATCAAATTTCCCTCCACAAACTGAACTGATTTAGGCAAGTGTGTATTGGTAATCACATTCTCACAAACTTTGAATATTATCTGTTTTAAGGTCTTTGCCAATATGACTAACCAAAAATATTTCTTGTTGCTATTTGTTTAAAGATTTTATTTATTTATTTGACAGAGAAAGAGAAGGAGCACGAGCAGGGGGAGCGGCAGGCAGAGGGAGAGGGAGGAGCAGGCTCCCTGCAGAGCAGAAAGCCCCACATAGGGCTGGATCCCAGGACCCCAGGATCATGACCTGAACTGGAGGCAGACGCTTAACCGACTGAGCCACCCAGGTGCCCTCCTTGTTGCTATTTTATATTGCATTTCTTTGGTTACTAATGAGGTTGAGCATCTTTTCCTACATCAGTGACGGTTTTTATTTCCTGAATTACCTGTTCATGTCCATTGTCCATTTTTCTATCAGGATGGTAGTCTTGTTTTTTCACTAATTTGTAAGAACTCTCCAGTAAAGATTGCAACATATTTTTACCTGTAAATTTGTTGCATTTCAGTTACCTTTACTTACAGTTTTTCATACCAAAGTTGGAAATCATTTTGTGGACAGCTCTTTTGTTCTCTTACCCTTGGTCTAGAACCTGTTGCTCTTGTTCAGCCCTACAGTGTCTTGACAACCTCTCCTTCTGGCTGGCAAGAGTTTTGCCATGTTTCTTTTTTTTTTTTTCTCTTCTTCTCTTGGCCCACACTTTTCTTCCCTAAGCCTCACTGGGATCCACAGAGTTTGCAGATGGGAAGAGAGCCAACACATCTTTTGTGCTATTTCCTCTGGGGGGTCTTTGAACCTTTTCTGGGGCAAGCAGGCACTATGAGTTTGCTTACCTTGGACTTGGCTAGACAAGTTCTCTTTGATAGACTGGCAGAAACGCATGCTGTTTGGTTATCAGGGCAAGGTCCCAATAGCAAAATTTCCAAGTGCCATTAAAACTCCAACCTGTGCTGAACAGTCCCTGGGGAAAGTCCTGCCATCTTGGACCCTTCCTCCTATACCACATGGGGAGAAGAGCGTAATGTTCATTGTTTTTATCTCCCAAGTCTCAGGAGGTGGGTGTCACCTGCCAGCTACTCCTGTTGCCACTTTGCAATTCTTCTGCTTTCCTTTCTCTCTGTCTTTCCCCCAGTCTTTTTTATGACCTCGGTTTGGATTACAGAGTGAGATTACTGGTTATCAGAAAATAGGATCAAACGTGTTGGAGGGGGGCACCTGGATGGCTCAGTCGGTTAAGCGTCTGCCATCCACTAAGGTCATGATCCTGGAGTCCTGAGATAGAGCCCTGCGTTGGGCTTCCTGCTCGGGAGAGAGTCTGCTTCTCTCTCCTCTCCTACTCCTGCTTGTTCTCTCTCTCTCTCATAAACAAATTTAAAAAAATGTGTTGGAGGGAAAAGTTGTCAGAAATAGCATGTGGAAGAAGAGGGAAAGAAATGTTCACCTTATTTAATCGCAAAAAATGTCAAGCCTATTAATAGTAGCCAGGAGTAGACAAATAATGAGCCCTCCTAGGCCATCTCCCACCTTCAACAATTCACAGCCAGTTTCCTTTTATCCTATATATTTCTCCATAGTATTCTGAAGCAAATCCCTGACATCATAAAATGTCATCTTCTGCAAATATTTCGTTATGTATCTCTTACAGATAAAAAAAAAAAAAACCCAAGACTGGGGCACCTGGGTGGCTCAATGGGTTAAGCCTCTGCTTTCAGCTCAGGTCATGATCTTAGGGTCCTGGGATCGAGGCCCACCTTGGGCTCTCTGCTCAGCAGGGAGCCTGCTTCCCTCCACTCTGCCTGCCTCTCTGCCTACTTGTGATCTCTCTCTCTCTGTCAAATAAATAAATAAAATCTTAGAAAAAAACCCAACGAGACCATTATTGCACACCTAAATAAACATTATCAGTAAGAGATGGCAGTGTTTAAGTGGCTGGAACATAGAATAACGTGGGTTTTCTTATTCTAATTTGCTGTGTAAGACCTCAGGCAAGACAGTTAACTTTTCCATACCTCAGTAGTTACTTACCCATAGAAATAGGAGCACTTGCTTCAAATTAATAATATAGGTTGTATTTACAGAAGGGCTTTCTTTGCTAAAAAAAAAAAAATTTTTTTAAGTAGCTTTATGTTTTAAGCTCTCAAAGTAACTTTATCTGGCATTTTCTTTATATTACCAAGGTGGGGAAAGGTAAGGGCTATTTCTTAGATAGAGAAACTGAGGGCTGAAGTGGTTGAGCCCCTTGTAGGGTAGAGCCAGAGTTAGAAGGGGCTCTCCTGGGAGGGGGCATAAGAAGAGGACACCTCAGCCCTCCTCTCTTAGTGCACCCTGGGGAGAACTGGAAGGGTCAGGGGCAGTCCTCTGGGGCATCACCCAAGTGCCCTCTGCTGACAGGATGGGCAGTGTTGGCTCACGGTGTTCCCAGGGCAAGGACTTGGGCCACCACACCTCCTAAACCTGATAGATTGAGCACATAACCAATAACACCCATTGAATACAAAATTTAAAGACAGCAATGAAAGAGGGGAAAGAAAAAGAGCACGAAGAACCTTGACCTTGAACGCTAACATGAAGTTTGGTGGCGAGAAGGTCCAAACTCCTTTTGCAGCTGAGACTGAGATCTGAAAGGACAGTGTCTTTGGGGCGCCTGGGTGGCTCAGTGGGTTAAAGCCTCTGCTTTCGGCTCAGGTCATGATCCCAGGGTCCTGGGATTGAGCCCTGCGTTGGGCTCTCTGCTCCGCGGAGAGCCTGCTTCCTCCTCTCTCTCCCTGCCTGCCTCTCTTGCCTACTTGTGATCTCTGTCTGTCAAGTAAATAAATAAAATCTTAAAAAAAAAAAAAAAAGGACAGCGTCTTTGACAATGAATGAGGGTTTCTGCTTTGTCTGATATTAATACTGCCTTTTTCATTTTGCATTTGCATTTCCCATCCCATTAATTTTTAACCTTTTGGGATCATTTCATTTTTGGTGAGTCTCCTGTGATCCACCTAGAGTTGGACTGTCATTTTTATTGCGTTTCGAGTCTTTTCTTTTTCTTTTTTTATTTTTTATTTTTTATTTTTTAAAGATTTTATTTATTTATTTGAGAGAGAGGCAGTGAGAGAGCATGAGCGAGGAGAAGGTCAGAGGGAGAAGCAGACTCCCCGTGGAGCTGGGAGCCTGATGCGGGACTCGATCCCGAGTCTCCAGGATCATGACCTGAGCCGAAGGCAGTCGTCCAACCAACTGAGCCACTCAGGCATCCCGTTGAGTCTTTTCTTTTTATTAGGGGAATATAAATCATGGATAATTATTGCCCAAACTGGTTTATACATGGTCTACCTCCTCCAAAATCCATAACCCCAGTCTAATCATGAGAAAAACATAGATCAGGGCGCCTGGGTGGCTCAGTGGGTTAAAGCCTCTGCCTTCAGCTCAGGTCATGATCTCAGTGTCCTGAGATCGAGCCCTGCATCAGGGTCTCTCCTCAGTGGGGAACCTGCTTCCCTCCTCTCTCTCTGCCTGCCTCTCTGCCTACTTGTGATCTCTCTCTGTCAAATAAATAAATAAATAAAAATCTTAAAAAAAAAAAAGAAAAAATCAGATAAATCCCAGTTGAGGGACATTCTACAAAATATGACCAGGGGATGCCTCAGTGGCTCGGTTGAATAGGTATCTGACTCTTGATCTCTGCTCAGGGCTCGATCTCAGGGCTGTGAGTTCAAACTCCGTATTGGGCTCCGTGCTGGGCATGGAGCTACTTAATTTAAAAAGTATATAGATTTCTTAAATATATATATGTGTACATATACATATATACGTGTGTGTGTGTATGTAACCAGTACTTCTCAAAACTGTCAAGGTCATCAAAAACAAGGAAAGTCTGAGAAATCATTACAGCCAAGAAAGGCCTAAGGTGACATGATGACTAAATGTAATGTGGCTGCCTGGACAAGATTCTTGAACAGAAAAAGGGCATTAAGTTAAAACTAGGAATTCTGTGTAAAGTATGGATTTCAGTTTCTTTTCATTTTTTTTTTGTTGTTATTTTGTTTTGTTTGCCTTAAAGCTTCCCCACAAAAACAAAACAAAACAAAACTCTAGGCCCAAGTGGCTTCACTAGAAAATTCTACCTAACACAAATGCTGATTTCCATGTTGTAAATAAAGGAAAAGATATTCTCAATTCTATGCAAAATCTTCCAGAAAATAGGAAACGAGGAAATGCTTCCCATGTAAAAAAACAAAACAAAACAAAAACTGTAAAAGAATCATAAACCTAAATGTAAGAGCTGAAATGATAAAAATCTAGATCAAACACAGGAGAAAATCCTGGTGACTGAGTTAGGAAGAGATTTCTTGATTATACAGGATGGCGGGAACTCTAAAAGAAAACAATTAACAAATTGGATTTCATTAAGATAAAAATGTTTTCTCTTCAGAGGCACCTGGGAGCCATAGCGGGTTGAATGCCAGACTCTTGGTTTCAGCTCAGGTCATGATCTCCAGGTCACAAGAGGGAGCCGCCAGCAGGGCTTGGTTCTCTGAGGGGAAGTCTCTGAGGGGAGTCTGCTTGGACTTCTTCTTCTCCTTCTGCCCCTCTCCTTCTGCCTCTCTCTCTCTCTCAAATAAATAAATAAGTCTTTTTCTCTTAAAAATATTTTATTTATTTATTTGAGAAAGAGAAAGAACACAAGGAGGGAGGAGGGACAGAGGGAAGGGGGAAGCAGGCTCCCACGAGCAGGGAGACCGACACAGGGCTTGATCCCAGGACCCTGGGGTCATGACCTGAGATGAAGGCAGACATTTAACTGACTGAGCCACCCAGGCGTCCCAATAAATAAATCTTTAAAAAAATGCTTTCTTTTCAAATGACATGGATCATCAAATTAAATGTGGAGTCACAGACTGAGGGAACATGTCTGTGTGACATTATCCATACACATAATACGTAAAGAACTCATATATATCACTTAGAGGAAGATAAAAAACCAATGAAATATTGGGACAATATTGGCAAATATTCCAACAGACACTGCATCAAAGGTTAGAGATATGTGGCAATATGTTGAGGTTAGAGATATGTGGCAAATAGCATCATTAGTCATTGGGAAAATGCAAAATAAAACCACAATGAGATAGCTAAAGTGGAAGACAAAAATATCAACTGTTGGCAAGATGTGGAGCAGCTAGAACTCTTATGCGCTACTGGTGGGAATGCAAATGGCCCAGCCACTTCAGAAGACATTTTGGAGGTTCTTCGCAAGTTGAGCATTGATTTACCATATGACCCAGCAATTGCGCTCTTGTGCAATGCCCAAGAAAGAAGAAAACATTTGTCTGTATAAAGACTTGGATAGAATGTTCATAGCGGTGTTACTGACGAGAGCCCCAAACTGGAAACAGTCCAAATGCCTGGCACCTGGTGAATGGAGAAACGAAGAGTGAGTTAGCCACACAGTGGAGTACTACTCAGCAGTGAAAAGAAAATAGCTTCTGCTATTGGGCAACAGGTTGGGTGAATCTCAAAAGTGTTACACTTAATGAAAGAGGTCGGACCCTACATACTGCACGATTGCATTTAGGGGAAATTCTAGGAAAGACAAAACAACAGTGGTAAAAGCACATAGTTGTTGCCAGAAGCCAGAGGGTAGGAGGAAAGGTTTGATTGCAAAACAGCTTGCAGAAACTGTAGAAGATGTGGAAATATTTCATAATAAGATTATGGCAGTGGTTACATTACTGTACATATTTGTCAAAACATAAAGTTGTTCACTTAAAAATAGTGAACTTTATTGCACATAATTTTCCCTCAATGAAGCTGACACAAGAAATTGGCAAAAAGCATTTTCAGATGTGTTTAGTAGTAGTGCTGAATTTTTCCTTGCCTTTATTGTGTCACAAAAGTTCTGTCTTGGGGCGCCTGGGTGGCTCAGTCAGTCGGTTAAGCCTCTGCCTTCGGCTTGGGTCATGATCCCAGAGTCCTGGGATCGAGCCCTTCATCTGGCTCCCTGCTCAGTGGGAACCCTCCTTCTCCCTCTCCCACTCCCCCTGCTTGTGTTTCCTCTCTCGCTGTGTCTCTGTCAAATAAATAAATAAAATCTTAAAAAAAAAAAGAGTTTTATCTCTTGGGGTACCTGGGTGGCACAGTTAGGTAAGCATCCAACTCTTGGTTTTGGCTCAGGCCATGATCTCAGGATTGTGAGATCCAGTGCCACGTTGGGCTCCGTGCTGAGAGAGGAGTCTGCTTGAGGGTCTCTGCCTCTTACTCCCCTGCCACACCGCCACTCCCTCTCTCTCTCTCAAAAATAAATAAATAAATAAATAAAGTCTTTTTTTTTTTTTTAAAGTTCTATCTCTTTGTGATGAATGGGGACATTTAGCCCTGACAGGATGATGACTTATTTTCTTGCTTATCTATTTGCATGAAGACCCCAACGTGATCAGGAACAAACCATACCTTGCAGTTTAATGGGACCCTTGCTGAATCTTCTTCTTCTTTTTTTAAAAGATTTTATTTATTTATTTGACAGAGAGAGAAAGAGAGAGACCGTGAGAGAGGGAATACAAGCAGGGGGAGTGGGAGAGGAAGAAGCAGACTCCCCAAGAGCAAGGAGCCCGATACGGGGCTTGATCCCAGGATCCTGGGATCACGACCTGAGCCGAAGGCAGACACCCAATGACTGAGCCACCAGGTGCCCCTGAATCTTCTGATGGCAGTGTTCTACTTCTAGGAATCAGGACTGCTAAACTCACATTGCTCAGAGTTCCAGGATTTGGACCTACAAATTCCCCAAGTTGGGTCACTAGGCCTGGTGGTCAACAAGGTGTCTCGTATTTCTACCACTTGATTCTTGGAGCCAAGTATTCTACCTATAGGGAACATAGCTTTGTATAAAGGTTATGGATTTAGGGTATATACTGCCTCTTGGGGAATGGTAACCCATCTTTGGAAGGTATTGTCTACAAGGTGATAACTCAGCCATGCCTTCAAAAAGCTGATCCATCACTCTGTCAGGCCACCATCTTCTAGGTGTTGCTGTATGTGATAGGGCCACTGGATTCCATAATCATGTGCCCACTGCCACACCTCCTTTGCTCTCGTGTGTTCCTTAGTCCCATATCAGGTAATGTGAGGGCTTGTGGTAGTGAATGGGACCTGTCAGCCCTCAGATAATACTGCTGGGTGAGACCCTATTGGCAGAAAAGGCTTTGATACATGTGTCAATTATAGTCAAGATAAATTGCTGACAGGTTCAAGGTTGAAGAAGTCCAATGTAATCAACTTGCCACCAAGGGGCAGGTTGGTGTCCTCAAGGGATAGCACCCTATCCGGGGCTCAGCTTTGGTCTCTATTGAGTAGTATGTTGGGTAAATATTTAACGACCCGTTCTCTGAGAAGGGGCAGGGTGGGAGCTGATCTGTAGCATCTGCTGATTTCCATGTTGTAAGTATTCCCACCATAGCCAATTTCAACCTACCAACATTATGTCAACTGACTCAGAAAATTCCTGAAGAGTAAACAGTTGGCTCTCCCAAACCAGGTCGGATATTCAACAGTGACATTAGAGGGTAAGGAATGAGCCCACACCGATGAACTCATGTGTAACCTCCATCTTGTCCACCATGGCTACTCTGTTCATGCACAACGGTCTCAGCCCTGGAATGGGGATAACATGCGATGCAAAGATATTCATACTTTGTACTTACCACCACAGGATTCCCATCCTCCAGACCCCATGACCAAACAGCCAAGCCATCATCACTATCCATGAATTTACATACATTCTTAACCAAGGCCACTTCCCTTTCCACACAACATGAAGTTATGCCCATTGGGATGACCTCCAGGAATGGAGAAGTCCATTTTTGCTTTGCACCCACATATAAAGCCGACCTATATGTGAACCCAGTTGGCCATTTTTCTTCTCCACCCGCGGTCACAAAGGACTGAGCTTGTAGTCATACATGTGAGCTAAGGAAAGATACTAGTATAATAGTCCCAGATGACATGGGAATCTGGGCATTTGGCTCATTCAGCTTTCTTGCACTCTCTGGTCCATCTTACAGTATGTTGCTGCTGGACCCACATGACCTTGTGACCCAGTGGCTCTGACAGGAGCCAGCTCATGATGGGCAGTCTGGCCACATAATTATTTGATGTCCCATGGTCAGTCACTCCATCTCTACCAGGAACCAAAGCATGCCAGGAGCTCATTTTCAAATTCTTTGCTGAAGACAGCATAGCCTTTTCTTGTTTCAGAGCTCTGGGGTTTATGATGTGATTTTCCTTTTGGGATTTGACATAAGCTCCACATATCTTTTCAGAGCACAGAAAATGCTAATATTATGTTAGAGGTCTGCCAGTATTTATGAACCAAGCAGTAGGGCTTCCTGCATTTCAGCCTGGGCCTATTGTAGAAACTTTTCCCTCTACTGACTCCCACTTAAAACTAGCCTGCCTTCTGTGTTACACAACAAATGGGTCAGAGTAGTATTCCCAAACATAGAATGTACAGCTTCCAGACTCTGAAGACTCCTACCAGGCATTATACTTCCTGTTTCATGGTTAGGGATGCAATGTATCCTTTACTCTTTTTTTTTTTTTTTACTTTGAAGAGGATGTCCTAAAATGCTGCAAGATCCCTAAAAAATTCACCGATATAGTCGGCCTTTCATTTTTTTTAATAGCCTTTATTTTTCAGAGAAGTTTTAGATTTACAGCAAAATTGAGCAGAAGGTACAGAAATTTCCCATGTAGACCTGGCCCCACACATGTCTCTCCCAATATCAACATCCCTTACCTAGTGGGACATTTGTTACAACTGAGGAACCCATACTGACACATGATAATCACCTGAAGCCCGTAGTTTACATTAGGGTCCACTCTTGGCGTTGTATATTCAGTGGGTTTGGACAGATGTATAATGACACTTATTCACCATTGTAGTGTCATACAGAATTGTGTCACTGCCCTAAAAACCCTCTGTGCTGTGCCTAGTCATCCCTTCCTTCCTAGGCATTTGGCTCATGCCCTGGCAACTACCATCTCCATAGTTTTGCCTTTTCCAAGTGTCATATAGTTGGAATCATGCAGGAGGTCACCTTTTCAGATTGACTTCTTTCACTGAGTACCAAGCATTTAAAATACCTCCATATCTTTATGGCATGATAGCTCATTTCTTTCTAGCACTGAAGAGTATTCCATTGTCTGAATGTTTATATATCCATTAGTCTCCTGAAAGATACCCTATTGTTTCCAAGCTTGGACAGTTATGAAATAAATTGCTTTAATATCTGTCTGCTTGGTTTGTGTGTGTGTGTGTGGCATGTAGACATAAGTTTTTAACTGGGACGTTGATTCTTCGTAGGATTTATCTTCCATCCTTGGACACAAATATATCTTGTCAAGACTCTAATACACTGTTCACTTTTGTTCATTGATACAGTGAATCAATGAGGTATTCTGCAGAATATACAGATTTTCCAAATCCTGTCAGTCTATTTCATGACAGAGGAAGAGCATTAACACAGCCCTGGGACAAGACCATAATGGATGCTGTCGCTCATTCCTTGTGAATGTGAATGGCTTTCCGTATTCCTTCCGGAGAGGACTGAAAAGAACTTATGTGCCATATCAATGACCATATACCATGTACTTGAATGGGAAAGACTCCCCAAAGTTGATTTGAATTGAAGCAAGAGGACTGAGCCTTTGTCTTGCTACCAGCCACCTGATTGGGTGAGTCAGCTCCCTTCAGGTGAGGACAGTTCTTAGGGAAGGATTCAGCTATGAGCAGACAAGACTCCATACAGCTGGGGGATGGGGGTCTTGGACTTGGAGAGGAAAAATCCAGACAGCATCCCACATCATCCACTTTCGGTATTAGTTAAACAAGTGGGGGTGTTGAGTAGGCAGGGGAGTTGGGAGAGATAGCTAGGGTTGGAGATAGAAAGATGGGAGTCCTTGTCATACAGATGTCATCTGTAATCAGCTGTGAAATTAGATGAGCTCACCAAGAGCGTGGAAGTAGATTAAAACAAGAGAAGGGGAACCAAGGACTAAGCCCTGGGGCCCAGCAACATTAAAAAAGAATCTACGAGGGCAGGAATCTTTGTCCTTTTGTTTGTTTATGTATCCTAAGGTCTTAGAACACAGTAAGTGCCCAATAAATATTTGTTGATTATGCTAAGTAAAGTTCAGGAAAAAAATGTTAGAGATGGAAGAGAGATTCAAAATCATGTCATGTATCTGGGAGGAATTATTATGTGTAATAGATTTAATGTTTGTGTCCCCCCCTCTCCGCCACCCAATTCATATGTTGAAACCTTAACCCCAATGTGACAGTATTTATAATGAGATCTTTGGGAGGTAATCAAATCATGAGTGTGGGGACCTGGTCTGTTGGGATTAGTGCCCCCCCTTTAAAGATTTTATTTATTAATTTGCCAGAGAGAGAGAGTGCAAGCAAGGGAGGCAGCAGGCGGAGGGAGAAGCAGGCTCCCCACTGAGCAAGGAGCCCAATGTGGGACTCAATCTCAGGACCCTGAGATCATGACCTGAGCCGAAGCCAGATGCTTAACTGATGGAGCCACCCAGCATCCTGGGCTCAGTGCCCTTGTAAGAAGAGACATGAGAGAGCTTGAACTGCCCCCACTGCCCCCCGCCCCTGGCACCCAGGAATTATCGTGGAAGACACAGCAAGAAGGCGACCCCATCTGCAAACCAGGAAGAAAGTCCTCACCAGAATCCCACCACACTGGCACCCTGATCTCAGACTTCCAGTCTTCAGAACTTGAGAAAACAGATGTCTGCAGTCCGTGGTGTTCTGTTACGGTGCCCTGAGCTGTATTATGTACCCAGAAAGAAAATCTCAGTAGGAAGAACAAACAAAATTATTAACAACCAAGAACAATCAAGTGTAATTCCAGGCCAGGTCCTGTAGTAAACAAGTTCCAAAGAGCAAGACACTCGTGATCGGAGGGCCTGACGACCAGCCCTGGCTTGTCATGTCATCCCACAGGCTTGTCATGTCATCTTGGGCCAAATACTGCCATCTCTGCCCCTACCTTCACTCGTGCTCAAACCAAAATGGTTGAACTATGCGAGTTTTGTGGATGCATGCGATTAGAATTTGAAAACACAGAAGTAGTTCATGTTCATTTTAGAAACCTTAACCATCCCAGAGATACGTGGGGTAGAAGGTGAACATTCCCTGTGTCATTCTGTCTCAGAGTTAACCACAGTTCCCCAGGTAGCATACATCCTCCCAGACTTTTTTCCCCCTGCCACGGCTCTGCTCAAAGTTTCGCCCCTTCATGCAGGTCCCGTATTATCCTGCTAGTTTCCCCCTTGGCACTCTATGTGGGCAGACAGAGGCTAAGAGAAGCAGTTGCTACTGTGGACCGGTCATGGAGGCAGCCGTTCTGGGCATCACACGCTTCCAAGCAGGAAACCCCTGAACAGCCATTTCCAGAACTGCCCAACCCAGGACCCAGCTGACAAAGAGAGTAAGTGCGGCTGGGATCCTTCCATGGGTGGGGAAAGAGCCAGAACAAACAGCTTCAAGGACAGTTTTGAATGCATTTTGTCATTTAATTGTTTTAATTGAGGTACGCCGTACGGACAGTAAAACACTCATATCTTTTTTTTTTAAGCTTTATTTATTTATTTAACAGACAGAGATCACAAGTAGGCAGAGAGGCAGGCAGGGAGAGAGAGAAGGAAGCAGGCTCTCCGTGGAGCAGAGAGCCTGATGTGGGGCTCGATCCCAGGACCCTGGGATCATGACCGGAGCCAAACGCAGAGGACTTAACCCACTGAGCCACCCAGGCACCCCTAAAACACACATATCTTAAGCATACAATTTGACCTCTGCAAGTACCACCCAGACGAGGAACATTTCTAATACCCTGGAGTTTCCCTCGGTCCCCTAGTGGGCAGTCCCCCAGTGGGCAGTCCCCCAGCCCCAGATAACCACTCATCTGCCTTGTATCCCCGTCCTCATGCTGGCTGTTCTTGGATTCCACCTAATCGGACTCTCACAGCACGTAGTATTTTATGCCTACCTGCTTTCGATCATCATTGCGTCCGTGAAATTCCTCCAAGTGGCTATTCCCCTTCCTGTTGAATAGTATCCCATCGGGGGACTATGTCACAATCTGTTTACACTTTCTAGCGTTGACCAACATTTGTTGTGTTTCCCATATGGGGCTATTAGGAATACAGCTACCCTGCCTGTACTTGTATGTGTTTGTTTTATCAGATTCTATTTGCGTGTGTGTGTGTCCACTCACGCATGAGGACGAGAGAGAGAGACAGAGAGAGAGAGGCATGCAAGCAAGTGGAGGGGGGTGCAGAGGGAGAAGCAGATGCCCCACTGAGTAGGGAGCCCAATGCAGGTCTCGATCCCAGGACCCTGAGGTGGAAGCAGACACTTAACAGACTGAGCCACGCAGGCGCCCCTCGTAGGTGTTTTGATGGGCCACGTGCTCATTTCTCTGGTGGAGCTCCCTACCAGTGGAATTTCTCCCCCGTGGTAGTTCCTTAAGGAAATGTTCAGAAGGACTTGCCGGGATCTGCGCTGGCCGTGGATGCTGAGGCCTCCGAAGGAGCTGTGGAAAGGGGAGATCTGTGTCCGACAAGGTCATCCCTCTCTCGAAGGGGCAGCAACCAGAAGCTGACCTGAAGAGCTCCAGGACGGCTCAGAGATTATCTTGCCCCAGCCCTGCCGTTAGGAGCGAGACTGAGTGGCCCATTCCAAGGCCAGCGGTTCTCTGACTACCCTGGGTGTTTATCTGTTATGCCCCGTGACTCGACGCCGCGGCTCAGTGAGTGATTTGGGGGAGTGAGTTCACATGCTCAGAGCTGCCGACTGGCTCACTTGGCTCAGGCCAGGGTCTGTTCCTGCCTAGGGAAGGACTTTGAGTTTTCAGAAATGAGCCCTGATCAGCAGGAAGCCTGGGGACAAATCAGCAGCCCCAGCCCCAGCAGACCAGAACTCCTGAGGCCTTCACCTCGTGGTACCACCACGGCCAGCGAATCAGAGTCTGCAAACAAGGGAGGCAGTAATCTCCCCAGGAAGCAGATGGAGATAACCTTCCACACCCCGAACCCTCCAGCCTGCCAGGCTCAGTCGGGGACACCTGAGGCCCGAGCTGCAGCCCTCATGAGCACTTTGCACAAGCAGATACATCGTGGCATCATTGAAGTTGGCCTGGAAACAGATTTCAGGGACCATTCTGCTTACTGTCCTCGGATTGAGAGCACCCCGTGCAGCCCCTGGGCCCGCAGCCCAGCCCCTGGGGTTCATACAAAGGCGGCAGGAGGAAGGGGGAGACAGGAGTCACCACCAGCCAGACCCTGGAGCCTATTCTCCGGCCTGACCAGCAACTGCCCTGGGGAACCGCAGTTCATTCAGGGCTAAGATGGGCTGACAGTTCCCTTTCCTGTGTTTGCCCAGAGTTATTTTGAGACTGACCTAATCATTGCTGTTCACCGGAAAGAGTAGATTCGGCTCTATAATATATAAAATATGATATCAGCGATTGTTTACGGTCAGGGTGAGGGAATGATCATTGACCTGGCGTCCACCCGGGTCCTCAATGTCACCACCTTCCCACCCCCGACCTCCCCAACCCACACCATGGCCCTCACCTTCCCAGGCTGAGAGCCTGTGGCTACGGCATCTGCTCAGCCCATGGGAGGACGAAACGGCCCTGAGTGCAGGTGTGCTCAGAGTTGTGGTGAGCCAGAGAGGAAAGCATGTCCCCTTCAGGGCCTTGAGTCAGAAGGTTACTAAATCCACAATTATTTATTATCTTTGTTTGTAGATGAAGAAACTGATGGTTAGAGGTCAAGCACTGAAATCAGGATTGCATGGTCTTGAGCAGAATGGAAGCCAGGGTCCTGCTCCCAAGTTCCACTTCCTGAGCAGCATTGAGCCCAATCCAATCCTGATGCGAGCTGACCCAGGCAGGGGGTCCCGTGAGTCCCTGAGAGCGGGTCTGAGATTCCTGAGCTGATGTGCACTGGAACAGCTTCTCAGCCGGCTCCCTGGTCCGGCCTGTGCCACCTCCCCAGCCTTCTGCTGACCTGTACCAGTCCCCCAAGCCAGCCAGCCTTCTCCACCTCCTAGGCCCTTTCCAAAGGCTGCCACCTCCAAGAAGCCTTCTCTGATAGCCCTGGCAATTTGAATCGCCCCTTTTCTGATCTCTTGGAGTTTTTATTTTGTGTTGTGTTTAAAGAAAGAACAAGGGCCCGAGGTTATTGAACTCATTTACGAGGGAACCAGCAAGACACTCAAGATGGCTCCCAGGAGAATTCAAAGAACAAGATTTTTATAGGCATTGTTAGAATAAGTTTGGTGGGGGTGTTGGTATTGCCTTCCAGAGCGAAAATCCTTAAGCTTCGGAATGATCTTTTCTACCTGAAATCATTTGCACTCTGTGCAACAAGAGGCAACACATTAACATGGCACTCCACAGCCTTCTAGCCGTCCTCAACAGAAAGTCAGATACTGGTGTGGAGTCCTAGATCAGGAGTCAGCAACCAACAGCCTGTGGCCCAAACCTGCCCCTCCACTTGTTTTTCTGAGTCAGGTTGCAATGGAACCCAGCCATGCTCCTCTGCGCGTTTGTTACCCACCGGGGCCTCTGCACCAATTGGCAGAACTGAGCGCTTCCATAGTTGTGACAGAGATCAGAGGACGGGCAAAGCAGAGAACGTTTACCACCTGGCCCTTTACAGGACGAGTTCACTGACGCCTAATCTCTCAATGGATTTCTTTTATTCCTTTTCAGATTTTTTCGTGGTGGTAAAACACACGTAACATTTAATGTCGTGACCATTTTTTTTTTTAAGAGACAGAGTGAGAGAGAGCATGAGAGGGAAGGTCAGAGGGAGAAGCAGACTCCCCGGTGGAGCTGGGAGCCTGATGCAGGACTCGATCCCAGCACTCTGGGATTATGACCTGAGCTGAAGACAGTTGCTTAACCGACTGAGCCACCCAGGTGTCCCAATGTCGTGACCATTTTTAATTGTACAGTTCCAGGGTATTAAATATGTATTGTTGTGTGTGACCATAGCACCGTCCGTCACCAGAACATTTTCATCTTCCCAAACTGAAGCTCTGTCCCCATGAAACAGGGCCACGGCCCCCCAGTCCCCTCCTTCCCAGCCCCTGGCAGCCACCTTCCTACTCTCTGTCTCTATGAACCCGACTAGTCTACTAGCCTCACATAAGTGGAACTGCACAGTATTTACCTTCTTGTGACTAGCGCTTTTTAAAAAAAAAAAGATGAGAGAGAATGGGTGGGGGGAGGGGCAGAGGGAGAAGAAAACTCCCCGCTGAGCAGGGATCCCAATGCGGGACTCAATCCCAGGACCCTGGGATCAGGCCCTGAGCCAAAGGCAGACGCTTAACCGACTGAGCCACCCAGGCGCCCCTGCGACGAGCTTGTTTCACTTAGCATAATGTCTTCAAGGTTCATTTACAATGCAGTGTGGGTTGGGCTTTCCTCCCTTTGTCAGGCTGAATAATATTCCACTGTGTGAACAGACTACGTCTTGTTTATCTGTTCCTCTCTCAGTGCACGCGTGGGCTGCTTCCGTGTCTCAGCCACCGTGAATAAGGTTGCTGTGAACGGGGCTATAAAGTGTATCTCTGAGACCCCGCTTTCGGATACTAACCCGAAGATAGAACTGCTGGGTTCTAGGGTATTTCATTTTTAGCTTTTTGAGAAACTGCTGTATTATCTTCCACAGTAATGACACCTTTTCCTGTTTCCACCAAAAGTGTTTTGATTTCTCCACATCCTTAACAACACTTGTGATTTTTCTGGTTTTGTTTTTGCTTTTTTATTGTTTGATAGCAGCAGTCCTCCGAGTCTCCTCGGTGTCTGTGCCTACCCCTGGTTTCTCTGACCCCTGACACCCTGTCCTGTGAGTCACTCGTGTCCTCAGGGCGAGATAGTCACATCCTCTGGGCAGAGACAATCATTCTGTAATCTCTACAGGGACCAGCACACTTGTCGTCTGGAATGATCCCTGGTGGCTGGGAGCTTTCACTCTACAGGAGGAAGTAAATCCCTCCTCAGAAAGCCGACCCCAAGGGTGTCTCCTCTGACGCCTGTCTCACCCTCCCCTGTGAGCCGGCCTCCCCCTGCGCCCCCGAAGCTCTGGTGCACTCTCTCGCTGGGCCAGCATCGACAGCATTTTATCTTCTCCACCAGAATGTGGGTCCTGAGGAGCACAGTTACCTCTTCCTCATCGTTGCCGACTCCCTAGTGCACCTGCCAGCAGATAGGAGGAGAGGAAATGGGGGGGGCAGGGAATGAACACAAATGGTCCTTGTGTCCAAGGACCGTTCCAGATGTTCTGCTTCCCCTCTGGCTGCATAGTGTCTCAGGATATAGCCTCACAGAGCCCAGGCCTAGTGCCCATAGCAATGGGATGACCTTGACTCCTCTCTCCTTGTGTCCCCTCTCCTTGTTCTCTTGGATGACGCTGTGGCCTTCCAGAAGCTCCTCCTCACCCCTAGAGGTTCTGGACAAGTGTGGTGGCCACCTCAGTTGCTCCTGCTGTCACTCGGCCCTTGGAAAGGGGCCACTCAGCAGATCTGGGAGGTGAGGGTAAGAGACCTGCCAGTGGAACTCCGAGGAGTGAGCTCGTCCTGGGATGAGTCCCCCCACTCAAGAGGTTTTTTGACCCAGCATGGCCTCCTCCTTCCCCTTGGGGGCAGGAGAGGCCAGGACCCACAACCTGAATGACCGTGCTGTGCCACCAGACATAGAGGAAAACAGACAAAATGAAGCAGTCTGCCCCAGAAGGGTCCCAGCCTTCAGGAACAGGGGTACAGAGGGGACTAGGGTCATGGGTTTCCAATAAAGACAGGTTGGAGGGACTGAGTAAATGGCAGTCAGGGCTGTGCCATGAGAGGGAAGCTGAGGGAGAACAGCCGACTTCAGCCGTTTCCCAAAACTGTCTGGGCATCAGAACCACCTGAAAGCCATGTTTCTTCCCCTACCATGGTGGTTCTGCCCTGGAAAAGGCAGAAGCAAGAATGCCCAGGCTTGGGCACACCATTCCTTCTGGGTGTGGGTTGCCAACATACTTCCCAGGTCTATGAGCCCTGCAGAGGCCCCAGTGCTGACTCTTCCTAAAACACTGAGCTGTGGGATTCTCAAGGCAAGGAGGATCTTAGGGACCTCATTGCTTAGCTAGCACCTAGAGGTTCTCAGAAGGAAAGGCTTTCTTAAGGTCGCATAGCAAATTAACGTCAGAGCTCGGTTGCAGGAAACCACCCCCACACCGAACTCAAGTCTGGCTGTGGATCAGCACAAGTTAGGTCTTGAGGAGACATGAACATTCTTCCCTGGAGGGCCCACAGCAGGGGGTAGATGGGCCCAATATACCAAGGATCTGTACCCTCTCACCCAATGAAACCATGGCCTCTCATCTCTGATCCCTTTCACACCATAAGGTAGATTTAGGAAACATTCAGATGGGCAAACAGTGGGGGCGGGTGGCACTCTTCCCAGATTGGCATTCTCTGGGCCATAAGGGCACGGAGGAAGGCCCAGCTGTAGGTTTTGCTCTGAGGGATCCGGGCTAAGCCTGGGATATTTCAGGTCAAAGACTGTGTTTGCTTTATGGGCACCAATTTGCTGATTTGCTGCCCTCTGTACTGCCTTCTGGAACCCAGTGACGTTGGGAGAACCTCTTGCTTGCAGCCTTGCTGTAGGAGCTGCAGGGAATGGTTCAGGTCTCTGCAACAGCCCCTGGGGTCTTTCAGCAGAATCAAGCCCACTGGCCTTGTCAAGACCCTTGGTGGACATGTTGGTGGCAGGAGCATGTCAGCTGGGGGCTTGAGGCAGGCCCAGCCACTGCCTGGCTGATGGCTCTAAGAGTAGTTCTGGAAGCATCTGTGCACCAAGGACTTTGACATCGTTTTTTCAAAGACAGCCTTGGTCATCTAGGCAACTCCCAGAACTGAAGACGGTCACTTCTCCTGCCTGTCCACCCCCAACTTAGCATTAATGGAAAACACTCTTTGAAAGAGAAGGGGTTTTCCCTTTAGGGGCTCACCAGGAGGCATTGGAGAACAGGCAATAGGAGAAAGATCTTGGAACCAGGGAGTCTGGAGACCTGGGACCCAACCCTTGCCAGATGACCTTGAAAGAAGTCAGTCCGGGCTCATGTTGTAGAATGAGGAGGAAGCCCACTGGCCTGGCTAACCACGGATGCTTGTGAAGTCAGTGGGAATGCGTTACAAGGAGAAGCACCCTCCACATGGCAGGGAACACCTCTGCCCTCATCTCTGGCTTGTTTCCAGTCATGGTCTACCCACCCCTGCCCTGGCACCACGGCCAGTCTTCCTGTTGACCCTTGACGTGGAGCATCAGACAACACTTTGAAAATAAGAAAAGGTAACAGGGCTCTCAAGTCTAATACATCAAGTCTGAGCTCATGCTTTCCTCCCGTTTCTGCTGCTTTTTGAGTCTTCTCCACCCAAGGAACAGAATCTCCCATCAAGGAAGCCACAGGAACCAGCAACCTGGACATCCATTCTAGTAGATTCCAAGACCATGGCTCACTTTTCCCTCCACGGGGCCTGCTGGAAGTGAGCCAAGCAAAGAGGCATGATTTTCAGAGCATCATCCCCCACCACCACCACCAGGGAAAGGAACCCCAGCAACTGGGACATCAGTGCTCTTTAGGGAAGAATGGAGCTCAGAAAGGAAGTGGGCAGAATCACCCAGTGGGGGGGTGTCTGGGGGTGGGGGACAGAGGCTTGTTTGGAGAAAGGAGAGGAAGAAGGGGAGGGTTGGAGGCCCCAGGTGACAAACTCCAAGGTCTAGGCAATAAGGAACAAAAGAGCAAGGAGAGCAGATGGGAGGGATAGCCCCCTTACCCGACGTGAACCCTATAGCCCCTTTATCCGACGTGAACCTTAACAGTGAAGGCCTGCTTAAACCTTCAGGATTTGGTTTGGGGAAGACAAGGGGGCCAATATCTGCAACTGGTAGAGAAATGGCCAACACACCCCTCCCAGGGTACTAATCACCCTGGGGGCAAGAGCCCTGCTGTCCCACAGACTTTGTTTCCCAGCAGGATACACCTTGCCTGGTCCTCACCTGCCTTGCCAGCACCATCTGGAGTGGGCTGTGCCCCCCATGCGGGCTGGCTCATCCAGCTGGTGCCTTTCTCCAGAGTACCCTGCTCCCTGCTGCTCTTATGGAAGCCCTTCCATCAGGTCTCATTCACAGGACATGCTACTAACTACTGGAAAGTGTAGGATTTTGAGTCATTCAGTCCTTTTACAAGGTTGTGCCACTGTCACCTCTCTCCATTTCCAAAATATTTTCGTCTTCCCAAAAGGAAACCCTGTACCCAAATAGGCAGTCACCATCCCTATCCCTGCCCTCTTTTAGCCCCTGGCAACCAGGAGTCTGCTTTCTGCCTCTATGAATTTTCCTTTCTGGCTGAATAATATCCCATTGTGGGGACCTACTGTGCTCTGTCATCCATTCCTGGACATTTGGGCTGCTTCGACCTCTCACTGCTGCAAGCATTCCTGTGTGAGTATTTATTGAATGCCTATTTTCAGTCCATTTGGGTGGCTCTCGAGGAGTGAATGGCTGGGCCATGTGGTCATTCTATGGCTCATTTTCTGAGGAATCATTAATTTGTGTTTGATGTCTTCCTTACCCTTAGATGTCCATACCTGACCGTCCAACACGGAAGCTGCTGTTCCTGTGTGGTTGTTTCCATTTAAATCAGTTAAAATTAAATAAAGTTCAAGATTTAGATCTTTGGGCAAATAAGACTATGTTTGCTGGGAGCGCCAGTGCCATTGCTGGGTTCCAGGTTCAGGTCTCTAATGTGTATGTGATAACTGGAATTACAGGAGAACAGGACTAAGAGCAAGAGGTCAAGGGAATCACAGGGATTATGGCCTTAGGACTGATGAGCTGCTGACCTCACACTAGTAATAACTATAGCTGGACTTCTCGGTCAGGGTCAAGAAGGAGGAGGAGTAGCAGACTGAGATGACATCAGGTACCAGGAGTTCAGCTAGATAGTTATCAAACCATTCCAAACACCTACAAACTCAACAAGATATTGAAGAGAAGAAGAGCAGCAATTCTCAAAACAGAAAATCAACCACTTTCTGAAAGGTAGGACATGCAGAGAAGTGAATCCGAAGCGACGGGAAGATAGACTGGGGTGTGGGGGGCGGGGCTGGCTCCCAGCAAGTGATGGTGCAGCAGAGCACAAAATCCAAACTTTTAGAAGTCTGCTCCATGGGGGGGACATTGCTCCAGAGGCTAAGCAGGGGTGGAGCCCTCGCAGGGACAGTGTGGTCCCAGGTCCCGCGGGGTCACAGAAGGATTGGGGGTGTCTGAGTATAGCAGAGCTCCTGGGTATCAGAGTAGGGAAGCCAGCTACAGAGACAGAGCCGAGGAGTGAGCTCTCAGCTCGGGGTTACCTTAAACTGTGATCTGGGGCACAGTGAGACCACTGCTCTATGAGCAGGGACCCCACAAGTGGCACATCTGGGGAGACTCACCTTCCTTCTCTGGAGGCAGGAATCTGCTGGGTTTGGAGACTCCAAACGGGGCCGTGTGCCAGAGACAGAGAGGCTCGGTCACAAGCCGGGTGAGCTCGGAGTGCATCTGGAGACCAGGGAGACTGGAGGGATTGAGCGCTTTTCTCCAAGGGTACACTGAGGAGTGGGGCCCTGAGATCTCGGCTCCTCTGGGCCTGAGATTGGGAGGCCACCATTTTCATTCCCATCCTCCAGAGCTCCATGGACAGCATTCAAGGAACAAAAACTTCCCAGAGCGAACTCGAGCAGATTACTCAGCCTGGCCCCTGCCAAGGGTGGTACAATTCCACCTCAGGCAAAGACATTTGAGAATCAGGGCTACTGGCCCCTCTCCCAGAAGATCAGCAAGAAATCCAGCCAAGACCAAGTTCACTGATCAACAAGAACTGCGGAATTCCAGAAGAGGGGAAAGCAAAGCATGGAATTCATGGCTTTCTCCCCATGATTCTTTAGTCTTGCAAAGTTAATTAAATTTTTTTTAATTTTATTTTTTCTTATTCTAATTTTTTAAACATTTCCTCTTTCCTCTTTTAACATTTTTTAACTAGTTTATCTTTTTTTTAAGATAACTAGTTTATCTTAACAATACCTTTCTAAAAAAAATCTTTTTTTAAAATTTTTAAAAATTTATTTATTTGTCAGAGAGAGAAAGAGCGAGCATATGCAGACAGAGTGGCAGGCAGAGGCAGAGGGAGAAGCAGGCTCCCTGCCGAGCAAGGAGCCTGATGTGGGACTCGACCCCAGGACGCTGGGATCATGATCTGAGCCGAAGGCAGCCACTTAACCAACTGAGCCACTCAGGCGTCCCTAAAAAAAATCTTTTTAAACCTTCATTATTATAGTCATATTTTATCCTTCATTGTATTTAACCTTATTGTAATATATAGGGTTTTCTTTTTCTTTCTTAAAAATCTGGGTATACAATTTCTTTTAATAGATCAAAATATCCCCTAAATCTAGCACAGGGCTTTGTTCTAGTCTCAGACTTGAGCACATTCTCTCCCCTTTGTTTTTTCTTCTTTCTTCTTCCAACCAACTTATCTTGTCAATTCATTTTTTGGAATTATTTTTAATTTTAATCTTTACAGGCATATTTCATCCCTTCATCATGTTTACCCTTATTTTTGTGTATATATATATATATTTTTTTTTTCCTTTAAAATTTTGGAAGGTTGTTTCTTCTAAGAAACCAAAATACACTCAAAATCAAGTGGATGCCTCTTTTCTATTCACTAGTCTCATATATATATATAATTTTTTTTTAAGTTAAAAAAATTTTTTTTCTCTTCTGATTTGGTTAGCCTACATTTTTCTGGGCTCTTTGCTACCCTTTTGGTATTTTATTCCTTGTTCATATATTCTTATCTGGATAAAATGACAAGGTGGAAAAACTCACCACAAAAAAAAGAACAGGAGGCAGTACCAAAGGCCAGGGACCTAATCAATATGGACATTGGTAATATGTCAGATCTAAAGTTCAGAATGATGATTCTTAAGGTGCTAGCTGGGCTTGAAAAAGGCATGGAAGGAATTCGAGAAACCCTCTCTGGAGAAATAAAAGCCCCTTCTGGAGAAATAAAAGAACAAAAATCTAACAAAAAAAGCTATTAATCAGGTGCAATAAAAAATGGAGGCTTTTACTGTTAGGATAAATGAGTCAAAAGAGAGAATTAGTGATATAGAAGATCAAATGATGCAGAATAAAGAAGCTGAGCAAAAGAGAGACAAACAACTACTGGGCCACGAGGGGAGAATTCGAGAGATAAGTGATACCATAAGATGAAACAATATTAGAATAATTGGGATTCCAGAAGAAGAAGAAAGAGAAAGGGGGAAGAATGTATATTGGAGAGAATTACTGTAGAGAATTTCCCTAATATGGCAAAGGGAACAAGCATCAAAATCCAGGAGGCACAGAGAACCCCCCCTCAAAATCAATAAAAATAGGTCCACACTCCATCATCTAATAATAAAACTTACAAGTTTTAGTGACAAAGAGAAAATCCTGAAAGCTGCTCAGGACAAGAAGTCTGTAACATACAATGGTAAAAATATTAGACTGGCAACAGACTCATCCACAGAGACCTAGCAGGCCAAAAAGAATGGGCGTGATATATTCAGAGCACTAAATGAGAAAAACTGCAGCCAAGAATACTATATCCAGCTAGGCTATCATTGAAAACAGAAGGAGAGATAAAAAGCTTCCAGGACAAACAAAAACTAAAAAAATATTGTAAACAGCAAACCAGCCCTACAGAAAATATTGAAAGGGGTTCTCTAAACAAAGGGAGAGCCTAAAAGTAGTAGATCAGAAAGGAATAGAGACAATATACACTAACAGTCACCCTACAGGCAATACAATGGCACCAAATTCATATCTCTCAATAGTTACCCTGAATGTAAATGGACTAAATGCCCCAATCAAAAGACACAGGGTATCAGAATGGATAAAAAAACAAAACCTACCAATATACTGTCTACAAGCATTTTAGACACCAAAGACACCTCCAGATTTAAAGTGAGGGGGTGGAAAATAATTTACCATGCTAATGGACATCAAAAGAAAGCTGGGGTGGCAATCCTTACATCAGATAAATTAGATTTTAAGCCAAAGACTATAAATAAAAGGTGAGAAGAACACTATATCATACTCAAAGGGTCCGTCCAACAAGAAGATCTAGCAATTTAAAATATCTATGCCCCAACATGGGAGCAGCCAACTATATAAACCAATTAATAACAAAATCAAAGAAACACATTGACAATAATACAATAATAGTAGGGGACTTTAACACCCCCCCCTCACTGAAATGGACAGATCATCCAAGCAAAAGATCAACAAGGAAATAAAGGCCTTAAATGACACACTGGACCAGATGGACATCACAGATATATTCAGAACATTTTATCCCTAAGCAACAGAATACACTTTCTTCTCTAGTGCACATGGAATATTCTCCAGAATAGATCACATCCTGGGTCACAAATCAGGGCTCAAAGGGTACCAAAAGATGGGGATCATTCCCTGCATATTTTCAGACCACAATGCTCTGAAGCTAGAACTCAATCACAAGAGGAAATTTGGAAAGAACTCAAATACATGGAGGCTAAAGTGCATCCTACTAAAGAATGAATGGGTCAACCAGGAAATTAAAGATGAATTGAAAAAATTCATAGAAACAAATGATAATGAAAACACAATTGTTCAAAATCTGTGGGACACAGCAAAGGCAGTCCTGAGAGGCAAGTATATAGTGATATAAGCCTTTCTCAAGACACAAGAAAGGTCTCAAACACACAGCCCTACACTATACCTAAAGGAGCTGGAGAAAGAACAGCAAAGAATGCCTAAAGCCAGCAGGAGAAGAGAAATAATAAAGATCAGAGCAGAAATCAATGAAATGGGAACCAAAAAAACAGTAGAACAAATCAACAAAACTAGGAGCTGGTTCTTTGAAAGAATTAATAAGATTGATAAACCCCTGGCCAGACTTATCAAAAGGAAAAGAGAAAGGACCCAAATAAATAAAATCATGAATGAAAGAGAAAGAAATACAAACAATCATAAGAACATATTATGAGCAAAAATATGCCAGCAAATTTGACAATCTGGAAGAAATGGATACATTCTTAGAGATCTATAAACTACCACAACTGAACCAGGAAGAAATAGAAAACCTGAACAGATCCATAACTAAAGGGAGATTGAAACAGTCATCAAAAATCTCCCAACAGAGACGCCTGGGTGGCTCAGTTGGTTGAGCAGCTGCCTTCGGCTCAGGTCATGATCCTGACGTCCTGGGATCGAGTCCCACATCGGGCTCCTTGCTCGGCAGGGAACGCTTCTCCCTCTGTCTCTGCCTGCCACTCTGTCTGCCTGTGCTCGCTCTCTCTCTCTCTCTGACAAATAAATAAATAAAATCTTAAAAAAAAAAAACTCCCAACAAACAAGGGCCCAGGGCCAAATGGCTTCCCAGGGGAATTCTACCAAGCATTTAAAGAAGAATGAATACCTAATCTCCTGAAACTGTTCCAAAAAATAAGAAATGGAAGGAAAACTTCCAAACTCATTTTATGAGGCCAGCATTACCTTGATCCCAAAACCAGACAAAGACCCCATTAAAAAAGAGAATTACAGACCAATATCCTTGATAAACACAGATGTGAAAATTCTCACCAAAATACTAGCCAGTAGGATCCAACAGTACATTAAAAGGATTATTCAACACGACCAAGTGTGATTTATTCCTGGGCTGCAAGGCTGGTTCAACATCCACAAATCAATGTGATACAATACATTAATAAAAGAAAGAACAAGAACCACCTGATACTCTCAATTAATGCTGAAAAAGCATTTGACAAAGTACAGCATCCTTTCTTGATCAAAACTCTTTACAATGTACGGATACAGGGTACATACCTCACTATCATCAAAGCCATCTTTGAAAAACCCACAGCAAATATCATTCTCAATGGAGAAAAACTGAGAGATTTCTGCTAAGGTCAGGAACACGGCAGGGATGTCCATTATCGCCACTGCTATTCAACATAGTACTAGAAGTCCTAGCCTCAGCAATCAGACAACAAAAAGAAATTAAAGGCATCCAAATTGGCAAAGAAGAAATGAAACTATCACTCTTTGCAGATGATATGATATTTTATGTGGAAAACCCAAAAGACTCCACTCCAAATCTGCTAGAACTTGTACAGGAATCAGTAAAGTGTCAGGATATAAAATCAATGCACAGAAATCAGTTGCATTTCTGTACACCAATAAGAAGACAGAAGAAAGAGAAATTAAGGAGTCGATCCCATTTACAATTGCACCCAAAACCATAGGATACCTAGGAATAAACTTAACCAAAGAAGCAAAGAATCTATACTCAGAAAACTATAAAGAACTCTAAAGAAATTGAGGGAGATACAAAGAAATGGAAGTGTTCCATGCTCATGGATTGGAAGAGCAAATATTGTGAAAATGTCTGTGATACCTAAAGCAATTTACATGTTTAATGCAATTCTTATCAAAATACCATCAATCTTTTTCAAAGAAATGGAACAAATAATTCTAAAATTTGTATGGAACCAGGAAAGACCTTGAGTAGCTAGAGGAATGTTGAAAAAGAAAGCCAAAGTTGGAGACATCAAAATTCCAGACTTCAAGCTCTATTATAAAGCTTCATCATCAAGACAGTATGGTACTGGCACAAAAACAGACACATAGATCAATGGAAAAGAATAGAGAAACCCCAAAATAGACCCTCAACTCTATGGTCAACTAATCTTCGACAAAGCAGGAATGAATGACCAATGGAAAAAAGACAGTCTCTTCAGCAAATACTGTTGGGAAAATTGGACAGCCACATGCAGAAAAATGAAACTGGACCATTTCTTTACACCACACAAGAAAATAGACTCAAAATGGATCTAAGACCTCAATGTAAGAAAGGAATCCATTAAAATCCTTGAGGAGAATACAGGCAGCAACCTCTTTGACCTCAGATGGAGCGACTTCTTCCTAGAAACATCGCCAAAGGCAAGGGAAGCAAGGGTAAAAATGAACTATTGGGACTTCATCAAGATCAAAAGTTTTGCACAGCAAAGGAAACAGTTCACAAAACCAAAAGACAACTGACAAAATGGGCAGAGGACATGAACAGACATTTCAGCAAAGAAGACATCCAGATGGCCAACAGACACATGAAAAAGTGCTCCACATCACTCGGCATCAGGGAAATACAAATCAAAACCACAATGAGATACCACCTCACGCCAGTCAGAATGGCTAAAATTAACAAGTCAGGAAATGACAGATGCTGGCGAGGATGCGGAGAAAGGGGAACCCTCCTACACTGTTGGTGGGAATGCAAGCTGGTGCAACCACTCTGGAAAACAGCATGGAGGTTCCTCAAAAAGTTGAAAATAGAGCTACCCTACGACCCAGCAATTGCACTACTGGGTATTTACCCTAAAGATACAAATGTAGTGATCCAAAGGGGCACGTGCACCCAAATGTTTATAGCAGCAATGTCCGCAATAGCCAAACTATGGATAGAACCTAGATGTCCATCAACAGATGAATGGATAAAGAAGATGTGGTATATATATACAATGGAATACTATGCAGCCATCAAAAGAAATGACATCTTGCAATACAGCATGGATGGAACTAGAGGGTATTATGCTGAGTGAAATAAGTCAATCAGAGAAAGAGAATTATAATATGACCTCCCTGATATGAGGAATATGAGAGGCAAAGTGGGGGGTTGGGGTGGTAGGGAAGAAAAAAACGAAACAAGATGGGATTGGGAAGGAGACAAACCGTAAGAGACTTAATCTTACAAAACAGAGGGTTGCCCAGGGTGTGGAGAGGGTGGCTGGGTTATGGACATTGGGGAGGGTATGTGCTGTGGTGAGTGCTCTGAAGTGTGTAAGCCTGACGACTCACAGATCTGTACCCCTGGGGCAAATGATACATAATATGTTTTTAAAAAGAATTTAGATCTTTTTTTTTTTAAAGAATTTAGATCTTTGCTCACACTGGGCTGGTTTCAAGAGCTCAGTATCCTCCATGTGATCAGCGGCGACTAAAGTTCCGTTATCCCAAAAAGTGCCACGGGACATTGCTGCTGTACACGTAAGATCCCCCTGCGGGAAGGACCAAATCCATCTGGTTTACAGCAGCATACCCAAGGCCTAGGGAAGTGCCCAGCTGGTAGGATTGTTATCTGAGGGAAGGAAGGAGGGAGGGAGGGAGGGAGGGAGAGAGGTTTGTTGTTGTTGTTGTTGTTGTTTTAACCAAAGAGGAATGTGCTTATTTTTATTTAAATAAAATATATCATAAACATAAACATATCATAAAATATATTTATTTTATGTTTAAGAATTAAATTCTTAAAAATACTTTTTTGACAAGAGTCATTTCTTCATTTCATCTTGTCAGGAAAGCCATAAGGGAGGCAGGAAAAGAAGGACTTTTCTGTTTGTGCAGCTGAACAGGCTCGCGGAGTGAAACGACATGTTGAGTGTCACAGAACTGGGACAGATCACAGCCCTGCCCCTTCCCCTCCCTCCACTTGTCAGACCTTCAGTGATTCCGAGGCATCTGGACAGATGCGGGCAGTGGTGGGCAGCCCCGGGGGATGGAAAACCCCAAAAGGCTGCTGGCTCTAGAGGAATGAGGGCATTTTTGATCTGAAAAGGACTTCGAGCAGGATCTTATCCAGCCTTTGTGTTTTATAGATGAAGAGAGAGGCCAGAAGAAGTTGTGTGTCTGTGGGATTAAGAGGCAAAAAGGCTAGGTTGGGACCAACCCTTGGAGGGCTTGGAGGGCAGGGTCATGGCTTTGAGAGAGTCACTGAAGGCTGAGACCAGAGCTGTGGCCTCCTGAGACCCATGTGATCTGGTGGCATCTGCAGGCTGGGCCAGACAGACGGAGGCTGAGGGAGAGACTAGGTGGAAAGCCACCGTAGCCGGCGACAGAATGGGGGTGGCAGGGACGGGACTCAGGGAAGTCTTAATGGATGAGTAAAAGAATATTGGATCAGGGCTGGGGGTGGGGTAAAGGGGACAATGGGGACCTTGAGTCAGGAAGTAGGGGAACACGGGTCAGAAAAGAATTCAGGAAAGGAGCTGGTGTGTCCAGGAAGGTTAAGGGGAGTCTTAGACACAAGGGGTGATCTGCTCGTAGGATATCCGAGCTGGAGTGGGTTTGGTAATAGAGTTCTCCCTCTTTGTTTCATGGAGGCCCAGAAAGGGGACAGGGGGTAGGCTTAGAGGCACATGGTGTGTGGAAAATGAGGCTGGAGCTGCCATCTGGTCCAGTAAAGTTTTCATTCCATGCGCCTGAAGCCACACTCAGCAAGGAATGACTGAAGCCCCCTTGGGCCCGAGTCTCTGCTGGGAGTTGAGCATACGGCAGTGGGCAAATGGCCCCCGGGCCCTGCCCTCAAGGAAGTTTCCGGTCCAGCGGGAAGGAAGACACTAAACCAGTCAACACAGTGGGACAAGGGCTCTGAAGGAAGGAAAACTGAGTGCGGGAGAATAGGGCAGGAGGGAGTGGTCACAGCAAATGTGTCTGAACTATGACCTTTGAGTCCGACGAAGGCAGGGGGAGAGGAGGAACATTTTTTTTTCTAAATATTTAATTTATTTATTTGACAGAGAGATCACAAGCAGGCAGAGAGGCAGGCAGGGGCACGGGGAAGCAGGCTCCCTGCTGAGCAGAGAGCCCGATGTGGGACTCAACCCCAGGACCTTGAGATCATGACCTGAGTCAAAGGCAGAGGCTTAACCCACTGAGCCACCAGGTGCCCCAGGAGGAACATTTTTAGGCAAAACCAGAAGTTTGGGCCAAGGCCATGACACAGGAAAGAACTTGACTTTTCAAAACCAGAAAGCAATCATGGAGCGAGACATTTGGGCCTTTCTAAGTACCATGGAAAAGGTTTTAACCAGGCGAGTGCCAGAACCCGATGAATATTTTAGGATCGCTCTGGCTGAATGTGTCGGGAGAGTCAGGAGGCTCTGTGCCAGGAGGGAGAGGAAGTTTGGAAATAGTGCTGTGCAGAGGAGCTCCTTGTGTGGTGGGACACGGGGTGAGGAGGGAAGAGATCCCCCATTTAGCTGATGGCTTGCGTGCCATTCCAGAAACTGGTATGGGAGCAGGCACTTGGCTCGTGAGAGCGAACCAGTCTGTACCATGCCTCGGAAGCTGGCAGCTTCTCAAGACGACTGAGGACAGATCAGGGCTTTGGAGGAAAGCAACCTGATGCTGAAGAATGGCGGGCATTAGAAGGACCCCAGGTGCCCGTGAGGTGCCCGTGAGGTCCCCGTCTGCAGGGTGCTCAGAAGTTTGGGGTTTGTACCTGGGTATAAGTGGATTTCACTGTCCCATTGCATCTTTCTATAGAACCACAGGATGTTGGGCCCAAACGCTTTCTTCATTATTGTACCCTCAGGAGCCCGTTTAGACATCGCCCTTCCCCCAGTCCTAATCCCACTTAAAAGCTGAATGCCACAGATAGCTGATTATCTACTATCTCTGTATTTGTGTTTATACATAGAAAGAGCAAGATTCTTGGGGAGCCTGGATGGCTCAGTCAGTTAAGCCTCTGCCTTCGGCTCAGGTCATGATCTTAGGGTCCTGGGGTTGAGCCCCACATCGGGCTCCCTGCTCAGCTGGGAGCCTGCTTCCCCGTCTCTCTCTGCCTGCCTCTCTGCCTACTTGTGTTCTCGCTCTCTCTCTCTCTGCCTAATAAATAAATAAATAAAATCTTAAAAAAAAAATATTTTATTTATCTATTTGACAGAGATCACAAGTAGGCAGAGAGAGAGGAGGAATCAGGATCCCCGCTGAGCAGAGAGCCCCATGCAGGGCTTAATCCCAGGACCCTGGGACCATGACCTGAGCCGAAGGCAGAGACTTTAACCCACTGAGCCACCCAGGCGCCCCAATAAATAAAATCTTTAAAAAAATAAAAAAAAAAAAGATTCTCTTTCCCTCTGTCCCTTCCCCACCATAAAAAAAAAAAAGAGCAAGATTCTTTTTGTCCCTCCCCCAAGAAGCAATTTTTACCCCCTTGGCTGTGCTCCTGCCCCACTGAGCATGTATGCTGGAAATCAGAGTCTCCCCAGTCCTTACAGGGCCCACAGAGGGTATCTCCTGTGACTTAACCAACATGTCCACTTTTTTCTTTTTTAAGATTTTATTTACTTATTCGAGAGAGAGAGCAAGCGAGCGAGCGAGAGAAAGCACACAAGCAGGGGCAGAGGGAGAGGGAGAAGCAGACTCCTTTGCCGAGCAGGGAGCCCTACTCGGAGCTGGAACCCAGGACCCGGGGACTACGGCCTGGGCTGAAGGCAGATGCTTCAGGGACTGAGTCACCCAGATGCCCCATCCACACGTCCACTTTTGCTTCCTGGAAGAACGAGCTTTGCTGAGGTGACCTCAGCTCAGCCAGTGCTTCAGGAAACCCTGTTCTTCCCAAGGTCACAACCTTCCCAGACTCTCAGAGTAGCAGAAGCCTTGAGAGCTAAACCCAAAGTGTGTTCCTTCAAGAGCCCTTTCCCCAGCTGCTGATGCTGCTGAATCCAGCTTAGACTCTGCAGGTCTTCCCCACGTGGGCGGAGAGTTTACAAGAACCCCCCCAACAGGGGTCACCTTATGTCCCTGACAGCACCCCATTTTACAGTTAAGAAACCGGGAGCCAGAGAGGGTCGGGCTAGAAGGAAGGTCACAGAGCGAAGATCTGAGTCCTGTTTTCTTCTTCTTGCACCAGAAGGGGCCTCAGCCGCTGTGCGGATGCATTGGGACACAGGGCCTGTGCCCCTGGTTCCTTGGGTGCCACAGACCCCCCCTAAGGGCCCTCCCCATGTCAGCAGCTGTCCGCAAATCACTACCTGGTGGCGCTGAAGTCAACACGGGAAGTGAGAGCAAGCTTTTGGAAATATTCCTAGGAACTCTGTGGAGAAGTTTTATGCCTACTAACTCTGATAATAAAAAAGTCCAGCCTTGGAGAGTGGTTTTAGTTTTTTTTTTTTTTTTTTTTTTAGTGCTTTTTTCCCCAATGATTCACTTTTACCGTATTTTACTGACGTGTCCATCTGCGATGGATGGGAATTTTTTTTTTTAAAAAGCTGGTCCTTGGGCATCTGGGTGGCTCAGTTGGTTAAGCAGTTATCTTCAGCTCCGGTCATGCTCCTGGAGTCCCGGGATCGAGTCCCGCATCGGGCTCCCAGCTCCACGGGGAGTCTGTTTCTCCCTCTGACCTTCTCCCCTCTCATGCTCTCTCTCACTCTCTCTCTCTCTCAAATAAATAAATAAATAATATATATATATTTTAAAAGGTGGTCCTTCACCACCAATCGCTTGAGAAGCACAGGGTAGGGGCTGCGTGCCTCTCACCTCCCACACAGGGCATGGGAGGTCTTCGACTGCAGGATTAAAGAAAGAAGACTAACATGGGGGGATGTTTGCCTGGACTCACTGGTGGACGGAGCCCAAAGGTCTCTCTTTTTAGCCCTGGGCAGACATACCTCAACGTCAGTGAAACCTAGCTTCCGGGGGCTCCTGGTCTCCCCGACCCCCCCCCCAGGGGAGTGCCCCCCTATGGTTACAGTGGGCGCTTCCATGTGCCTTTCACTGGGGGCTTGTCCACTCCGACATCTGATAGAGCAGATGGCAATCTTATTTCATTGACTCATCCCTCCTCCCTCATCCAGCAGACGGGGAATCCAAGAGCCAGAAAGAGGAGAATTTGTTTATTTTCCTGTCTCCCGTGCCTTGGAGGATGGCGCCTGTCACAGAGTAAGCCCCAGGGCTTGATCAGAGAGCTCCTGAGTGGCGAGCCCACCCTCCCCTTCAGAGTATAACAAACCCACCCCCCCAAATCTCTCACCCGTTTCTCCTGTGGCCAGCGCCCAGGTGACTAAGACCCTGGAGGGAAGGGAGGTCTGAGGAATGTAGTGCAGCTTGGCTCAGGGGACACACGATGAAGCCATCACCATGTCTCTAAATGCTGAATGAATGAATGAAGTGATTTGCCCATGGGCACATGGCAAGCACCGGAGAGGCGAAGCTGGGATGGGAGGGGTGGTCTTCTGGCCCAAAGGCATGGCACTATGCTTCCTTGAGGAGGGGACCTGGCCGCTGAGCTCCATGATGGGGCCACCAGGCACGACACCACACTGCTCTGACATCCTTCCCTGAAGCTCCCCCTGGAGCGGGCCCAAATGTGTCATGAGTGTGTGCAATGTGTGCCCCATGCCCAGGCATCCACTCGGAACCAGCGTCTGCCCCCACCCCCACCCCCGGAGCCAACAGGTCTCAGATGTATGAGGGACGATGCTGGTTGTGGGAGCACAGAGCAGGGATCTTCCTGCTTGGCCACAGTGACGGTGACTCAAAAGCCAGATCCAGAGGCAGGCAAGGTGGGGGAGGGCGCCCCGGCCCGCTGGAGAGCATGGACCGAAAGCCAGGACTGAGAGAGGTCGAGGTGGCAGGGTAGGGCGACTGGAGGAGAGCAAGGAACCCAGGAGAGGGAGGCGGGTGCTGGATCTCAGAGGGCCCGACGACGTTCCATCCGTGGAACTCTGGCAGAGAGACCCAGCTGGCTAGCTTCAGATGGTACCTGCTGGAGGGCAGAGGAAACACGCTGCAGATACACTGGGAGGTGGCGCTCAGCTGGCAGGTGTGGGATCTCTTAGAGGAGGAGAGGGTGTAGGCTTGAATTTGAGTTGCCTGAAGCAATGCTGGTTTGGAGAGCTTGTACTTTGGAATTAGACCTGAAAGTCAAATCCCAATTATGCCAGTTTCTTAACTTCACTGGGCTTTTATTTCCTCAACCATAAAATGGGGATGGTAGGATCACACCCATTTGTCTGTGTGTTTTCTCCTTTAAATCATCCGATGTTAGTGCACCAACCAGGTGTGTGAAGTGAGACAGGGGCTGGGGCTGGGGACCGGGGAGTTGGTTAAGGCCCCGCAAGTCCTCACGCCAAGCGGTGTGGTGCCTCCAACCCTGGGTCGCTGCAAGGTGAGGGGTCAGAGCCCAGATGCAGCAAAGGGTGAGGGCAGGAGGAACCTTCCGAGTCCCGGCTCTGACTTCAGAGCTCCTGGACTCTGTGAGTATCACGTTCAAATGCATGTGTACGATCTGTGGTGGTGAATCTGGTCCTGCCGTGTTTTTTGTCTTGGTTGTTGCTGTTAATGAGATCATACATGAAAGGCACTGATGGTTGAGTCAGAAAACCTGAATTTCTAGTCCTCAGTCGGCTACTAATCTGCTCCGTGACCTTGGTCAAGCCCCTTGTCCTTTCTGGGCCTTAGCCATTTTGTTGGTATAATGAGGTCCTTCCAGCTCTAAAGACCATGATATGATGGAACGAGCAAATGTACTTGAACTTACGAACTTGAAAGCAGAACCTAAGGTCTCGAGGGCTGCTCTTCCACCTGGCGGAGGACCACTCAGCCCTCAGACACTGCTGGCTGGCTCACTCTGAGCCTGGCAGGAGTGGGCTCCCAACAAGCAGCTGTTGCATAAATGAATCAATGGTTTTAGGTTTCATTGTTTACCATTTGGATGCTCCTCTTATCAAGGCAGTGTAATTTGGCGCAAAGAGCAAGAGCCATGGAATCAGACAAATCCCATCTCTGCTTAGAAGCTGTGGGATCTTGGACAAGTTCCTTAAGCCCTTTGAGCCTTTGTGTCTTTGGGGTTCTTGCAGGATTGTTATGAGGATTAAAACAGATAACGGGTTCAAGAGATTTAACACAGGGCTTAGCGCATAGTAAATGCTCAAGAAACACCAGTTATCAACACTGGTAGCCAGAGAAACAGGTATTGACTGCTGCTTCTGATTGAATAACAACAGCAATTAGAAAATCCCTGGGGCACCTGGTAGCTCAGTTAAGCATCTGCCTGCGGTTCAGGTTGTGATCCGGGGGTCCCGGGATCCAGTCCTTCATCGGGCTCCCTGCTCCACGAGAACTGTGCTTCTCCCTCTCCCTCTGTGTGCTCTCTATCAAATAAATAAATATAATCCTTTTTTTTTTAAAAGAATAAGTCCCTTATATTGGGTATATTACTTCATATACATGTCAAGTGTTTTTAGTTTTTATTGTATTTATCTGATTTTTATTTTTATAATCTTGTGAGATAGATATTACCTCCATTTGACAGATGGGGAGACTGAGGCTCAGAGAAAGAGTGACTTGGTCAAGGAAGGTCACACAGCCAGTAGAGGCCAGAGCTTGGACTAGAATCCAGGCGTCCTTTTAAAAAAAAAATTTTTTTTTATGAAGTCATCTCTATCCCCAGTGTGGGGCTTGAACTCATGATCTCGAGATCAAAAGTCGCATGCTCCACTGACTGAGCCAGCCAGGTGCCCTGAATCCAGACCTTCTAATACCTGTATTTTCTGGGGTCTGGTTTGTGGTCCATCGGGCCACTGATGAGAGACACATTGCAAAAGTGCACACGATGATGTTGTCTCCTGTGAGAATCAGAGATTAGACACACCCCACCCAGCCTGGGGTCCCCAAGTCCGTATTCCACAGCGGGCATCACCTGTTCTTTCTCCCCCTGCTTTCCCACTCCATAAAGTAAGCCGCCTTTTTATATGTACCGTTGGGTTCGGTCTTCTGCGGTCTCAAGGATGTATCTCTTATTTTGATATTCTAGGACTTACTGAACAAGTCTGACTCTCCCCAATTTATCCTTCCTTATTCCTTCTTTCAATCTGCAGACCAGTGAGGAGCATCCTTTTGCACGAACAACATCCATCTTCCTCGTCATCAGCTGGTTTCGTGGTCAGAACTACATGGGACATTCCTACAATGACTTTGCACAAAAATAAGGCAATATCCCCCTAGCGTCCTCGCCTCTACTTTTTTAGCCATTTTGGTTGCAGCTGCAGACAAGACCAACGCCTTGGGGAAGATTATTAATACTTACATGCGTTCCTTCCTCACCCCACCCCTGCTTAATTCGCACGGCAACAAGAACCAGTGGGCGGGAGTCTCACTCAGCAAAACGACATTGCCATGGCGCGAGCAGTGGTCGAGTGTCTCCACCCGGACAGCGGCAGTAGCAACAGAATAAAGGGGACAGATGGGAAGCACTGTCGGAGGTAGAATCTGTTGAACACAATGACTTTTCTTTGCAAAGGTGGGAAGCAAGAGAAGTGAAGTAAAAGACATTCTGAGATTCTGAGCCCAAGTGACAGGAAGCAAAGTAGTGTCATTAATAGAAATGGTTAATTAATGGAAATTAAAATTGATAGACATTAAGAGAAATTAATAGGAATTAATAGAAATTTTAATTTCTATTAATATAAAATTCTGTTTATATAAATTTCTATTAATAGAAGAGGAATTAATAGAAATTAAAAGGAAGGGCTGACGTTCTGAAGGGAAGATGACAAATTCACTTTTGCATCAAAAACAGTGAAGGTGAGACCTGACTAGGTCCAAAGGACACATCTGCTGAGACATTAATTCTTGACTCGGGGAGTTTATGTTGAGTCTGCAGTGCTAGTGGGACATTCAGATTTGTCTGTGTAGGAAGTCAGTGGACGTAGATTTGAGAACGGGAGTCATCCCTGATGTGGTCACATCCCAAATGGGGCCCCCGAAGGAGAAAATATTCGGTGAGCCAAGGGCCAAGAACATTTAGAGGGGAGGAAGAGAAGGAAGATGAGAAAATGGAGACAAAAAAGGGTGTGGTCCAACGGAAGAATTGGGTGTGTGTTGCCAAAGAACCCAGAGTGGCTGGCATGGCAAGAGGAAAGGATGTCAGCTTGTCTCTGTGAGGTCTGAGAAAATGTGATTGGACTTGCTGGAGACCTTTCAGAGAGGGTTCTAGAAGGTTTGATGGGAGCAGGATCTAGACTCAGTCTGCTATCTGCTGGTTGAGGGGGCCAGTGTTCGTGTCCACATCTGCAAAGATGGAATAAAAATCCCCACTTTCGGCCTTGCTGTGAGGAATGAGATCCAGAAGAAGAAAGCTCAGAACTCCTTTGAATGGCTCCTTTGTTCTGGGGATCGTGCCAAGTGCCGTTGTCCACCGTATGAGAGTCCTTTGGACACCCTAACGTGACAGGACGACGCGAGAGATCCTTACCACCACTCTGAAAATTGAAGATTATAATGATCACAGAAGTGAATGGTAGACAGGAAGGAGACCCAGAGAGGGTTGAGTATTCATTCACAAAACCTGAAAACGCGTGGACTGTGAAAAATAAGAACCACGGCTTGGGCGCCTGGGTGGCCCAGTAGGTTAAGTGTTTGCCTTTGGCTCAGGTCGTGATCCCAGGGTTCTGGGATTGAGTCCCACCATCGGGGTCCTTGCTCAGCGGGAAGCCTGCTTCCTTCTCTCTCTCTCCCTCTGCCTTCCACTCTGCCTACTTATGTTCTCTCTCTGTCAAATAAATAAATAAATAAAATCTTTAAAAAGGAAAAAAAAAAAAAGATGAGTGGTGCCTTGGCCATCTTTATCAACCAGGGAAAGGAAGAGCTGGAAGGGGTCAGGAGGAGTGTACTGCTTCGGCCACCGGCCCTCCGCCTCTGTGGGGCTCTGTGTCAGGACCCTGTTCCCTCTCCTCATTCCCCGCCCCAACGGGTCTGCCCCCCACCCACTGCAGTCATTTTCCACATTCACTCTCCCTCTGATTAACCAGTCTCTTCACTCCCGCCACCACGCCCTACCACCAGCAGACCTCAGAGAGCCCCTGTGAGCACAGACCCAAACCCCCCACCCACCCACCCCCGCCTCCCAGTCCTTCCGTGGGGACTGGCTGCAACTGGCTGCATGGGCTTTGCCCTCAGGCCCTGTCTCCTAAGGCACCACCCCTTCACTCTGCCCAGCCTTTCACCCACTTGGCTGGCAGGGAGGACCTGGGCTCCCAGCCACCCTGGCTCTTCTCTTTTGTTCCAGATAAAGAACAACGATCACAGTGAGGTCCTGGCAGAATCCCCAGGAAGCTGCTGTCCTGGGGAGGAGAGATTCTTTGGGGCAGGGGAAAACCATGGGAACCTCAACCCTCTCTGAGATCACCCCTTTCCTAAGTGGCTCCGGGGTCAGCCAGGTACTGGGGGGTTTTCTCTAGGGGAACAGTCTCATCAGCCCTCCAAGTAATGACAGCAATAAATAATAGAGCAAGAGAAGGGCAGATGAGGGCGAGGCGGCGTCCGCTTGCCATGGGCTCCCTCTGGCTTCAGGCGCTCCTCCAGTCTCTTCTGGACTGCCACAGGGTCCCTCTACCCCGGCCTCCCACACCCTATCCCAGCCTGAGCTTGCCTCCCAAGGTCTCTTCTGGATCTGGGCATAGCCGACATTTCTGCTTAATGAATCTCCCCACCTCCCCCAGGATAAAATTCTCCGTCCTTGGCAAAGCATGCAAGGCTTTTTCCAATTTGAACCCAGCTCGTGGCAGGTCTTCCGAGAATTGTGGCTGACCCCATTCCCCTCTGTTCTTCCTCCATCCATCCATCCATTCAATCATTCACACACTCATTCATGTCTTCAGCAAATGCCTTTCTGCCCCTACTCTGGGAGGTGTTATGATAGGGTCTGCTGGGCACCCTACACTCTGGCTGGTCCCCACTTTGTGCCCAGCCTCAGCTGGACTCACTGCCTTTTAGACCTCGGCGACTTCTCATGGCCTGCTCCTAGCCCGCAAGTCTCTTCCATGAGAGAGTCCCCAATTCTCCCGTTTGGATTATCACTCCCGAGTTCCCTGACCTTTTATATTTTTTTACTAACGTTATCTATATATTTGTGACAATCCCCCTTTTGGAAAAAAAAAAATCACAGTCTTGCTTACTGTTTCAGTACACCATTAGCAGACATAAAAGTCAGTGCTCTCCCCGGCGGGGGCCTTGTTTCATCCTCTCTTACCCTGTGAGCCCAGCTTTCTGGCTCGGATGTCTGCTGCTTCTCTTTAAAGCCAGAGCGGTCTCGTTTTCTTCCTGTTGGAGTTCACGACATGGACGAAATACACTTAGGACCACTACCAGCCTGACACAGAGGAAGCTGACCACCGTGACAATGACAAGAAGGGGTCCCTCTGTGGCCTCCACTGTCCTACCCCCTGCCCCCGTCCCCACCAGCTGGCTAGAGTGATCATCCTACAAGCCCTGCTTCGGGTTGCTGCCAGCAAAGTTTCCTACAATGGCTCCTTCCCATTGACCTCATTAGGAGAGAGGCAGGGTGATGTCTGGAAGGTTCCCAGCTGTGCGAGTGGCTAGCCACAAGCACCTGCCTTGTTCATCTTTCTTCAACCTCGGTCTCTCCAGGTTGTAGTTCAATAGAACGACGTGGGTCCTGTTTGTCCTCGAACACAGGCCTGCTCTGCTCGCCCCACAAGAGGCCAGTGAGACAAGATGTTAGGGCAGCAGATCCCAGGGTCCTGGGATCGAGCCCCGCATCAGACTCTCTGCTCAGCAGGGAGCCTGCTTCCCCCTCTCTCTCTGCCTGCCTCTCTGCCTACTTGTGATCTCTCTCTGTCATGTAAATAAATAAAATCTTAAAAAAAAAAAAAAAAGATGTTAGGGCAGCAAAGGCAACTGCATCCAAGAAAGCCAGGTAACCGAGAAGAGGGTATAGACTGATGTCCCGAAAAACCATCTTCCCATCTCGGTGCCATGAGGGGTGTTTAGAGGGGGAGGGAAACAGGAAAAAGAAAGTGGCTAAGGTGCCACCAAGGCTTGAACAATCGGTCGGGTGTTTTCAATAAACCTGGGCCAGGTTCTTTAAGTTCCCTAAGAAACTCTAAACAGGGGGCACCTGGGTGGCCCAGTGTGTTAAGCCTCTGCCTTCGGCTCAGGTCATGATCTCAGGGTCCTGGGATCAAGCCCCGCATCGGGCTCTCTGCTCAGTGGGGAGCCTGCTTCTCACTCTCTCTCTGCCTGCCTCTCTGCCTACTTGTGATCTCTGTCAAATAAATAAATAAACTTAAAAAAAAAAAAAGAAACTCTAAACAGAATTGATTATCCTAAACTTATCATGGGCTTAGGGAGTAACATGTGAGAACATGCTGATTAAAGTACTTCATGCAATGCGTTCTGTCTTAATTCAGTGTTCCTGTTAAAACCTAAAGGTCAGCTCGTTCCCTCAACAGGGCTTACAGCCCTCAAACAGGTGGACTGTGGAGTAACAAGGGAGGGAGAAGCGTTCAGGGCAAAATCAATTCAAGATGGAGTTAGTCCTGCTACAGGTTCACCTCACAGGGTTGGGCTGAGAAGCTAATAAGGAGGGAGTGCGGGCACTCAGGGGCCTAGAAATCATCCCACTGAAACAGGAGGGCCGCTTATGAACTCCTGACTCCCAAGGCTGTCCTCACCCCCCACCTCCCTCTGTTCATCCTTAAATTCCGCTTAGCCTCAGTCCACCTTCAGGATCAGGGCTCGGGGCTCGGACTCCCCAGCCAGCTCCGTCCACCTGGAGTCTGGGGGCCTGCCTCTCCAACCTAGCCATTTGGTGCCTCCATCTTTATTTCCTGGAGTCTGTTGGGTACTACTGTCCACTGCGTCGTGTGGGGTCGGTCCTATATGGCTTCCCTGTCCGGTCGCCCAACTAGCCTGTGTACAGGGCAAGGACCGTGTCCCGCCCGTCGCCGCGTCCCCTCCCCTCTCCCCCCACCACCATGGCGCCTAGCACAAAGAAGCAGAGCAGAGGTCCTGCAATTCTTTCTTCGGAGAGCGCCTGATTACAGGGTTCAGAGTCCTGGACGAGTCCGAGGCCCGCTCGTTTGCCCCGAGAGGCTGCAGGACGGCGCCAGCGGGCAGAGCGCGGACAATGCGGAGACTCCCGCGTCCCGATTCCGGCGGGCCCGGGAAGGGCGTCCCCCGGCCCGGCCCGGGAACGTGCCGGTGTCAGGTGCATTACCCGGAGCGCGCGGCGCCCAGCCTCCGCCCCGGCTCCTCTGGGATCTCCTACGGCGCCCCGGGGCTCGAGCCGGGCGGGGGTGGGGGCGGCGGGTAGGGCGGGAAAGGGAGGAGGTCGGACACGTAGCGGCCTCTCGGCTGGGCTAGACTGTGCGCGGGCGCGCGGGCGGGGGAGCAGGGGACCGCCGCTCCAGCCCGCTGGCCTTCGAAAGATCCTCCTGGGCCAATGGCAGGCGGGGCGACGCGCGCGGATTGGTGCAGGCGCTCTGCTGATCACTGTGGAAACCCCGGCGGCGGGGAACGCGGGAGGATGCGGAGCCGTGGGCGGGGGGAGCCGGAGGGGCGGGCAGAGGAGGCGTCCAGGTCCTGATCGACCCCGGAGTTTTTCCAGGAGGGAAAAGTCCAGGGCGGGCTGGTGGGAGGAGGGAGGGGCGGAGGAAAGGGACCGCTTGGGGGCACTGGGAAGCCGGGGAGAGCCGGAGGGAAGGCAGGGGAGACTGCCTAGCTCGAGCGAGGAGGCTGGGGGAGGGGGCACCGCGGGAGGGGGAGTAGGAGAAGACAAAAGCCGAAAGCAAGGAGGGCCCGGGCCGCACACTCGAGCTGCGGGCGTGGAGGCCACAGTGCACGCGGCATCCCGCTCAGCAGGCAGCATGGGGAAAGGGGGTAACCAGGGCGAGGGGGCCACAGAGCGCGGGGCGCCCATGCCCACCTTCAGCTGGGAGGAGATTCAGAAGCACAACCTGCGCACGGACAAGTGGCTCGTCATCGACCGCAAGGTCTACAACATCACCAAATGGTCCAGCCGGCACCCAGGAGGCCAGCGGGTCATCGGGCACTACGCGGGGGAAGATGCTACGGTAAGGGCGTGGAGGCTCTGCTGCCACCTTTCTGTGCCGCAGGCCGGAGTCAGAAGCCAGGGATCCCCGGGCTGCAAACCAGACCTCCAGCGCTGAATGGAGCGTGGGGAGTCCAGGAGGCAAGGAAAGCGTGTCTCCTGCGCTCGTCCCCTGCCCCAAATCCTCATCCTTTAGGACAGCGGGGGCCACCTGGCTAGCGGGGTCGGATTTTGGAGCTCGGGAGGCAGGAGCGCGGTGGAGATCCAAGCAGTGGCGAGCAGGGTCTGCTGCGCGCGCTAAGGACACACACCTCCCATCCTTCCGCCGCGTTCACAAGGAGTGGGGTACTCCCCAAAGGGGGCGCTTGGGCCGCAGGAGTCTGGCAGCCCCAGCGTGGAAGATGGCCGCTCCTGGGCACCCTGGACCGGAGCGGGAGACGAGCCAGGTGTGGGACTCCGCGAGCGTCCCTCACTCTCCAGCCCGAGGTGGGGGGTGCGGGGGAAGATAGAGGGCTTGCCGCGGCCCTAAGAAGGTCCGCAATGGCTGCCGCGCACAGACCGCCCGGGAGCCGCTGTTCTCATGCTCTCAGGGACTACCAGCACCCACACCAAGGGTCGGTTCTTGGGCTCCGGGGTGTGGAATTGGAAGAAGGGTTTGCAAAGCCCAGGCGAGGGCGGGGGGCAGCAGCGTGTTTTTAGCAGCACTAGGCTGGCTTGGCAACAGGTCCCGCCTGGCCGGGGTTACTCTCGGACCTTGCAACTACTCAATGGTCCTCTGTTTCTAAATCCTGCCAGGAATGCCCTTCCCTCATCTGCGCTCCTGAAGGTATTGGATGCGGAGCGGCCCATGGTACCCACACCAGAAGGCCTCTTCGGCCCCTCCTGATCCCCCAGTCTGCAATCCTGGCATCTCTTGAAGATGCTGCTGGAGCCTGGAGGATGGGAACTGGAGAGAGGGAACCCAAGGGAGTCCAGGAGGGAAGGAAGGAGCCTCTCGGAGGCAGCAAGTTGGAGGCCACTGGGGAGGGGTGAATACGGGAGAGGCCATGAGACAGGCACAGGACGCCTTGCATGCTGACCAGTAGGGGGCTTTTGCTGTCCTAGCTGTACGGGCTCCTGTCCTACCGTGGAATTTTGGATCTCCCTACCTCTTCCAAGTCTTCTTGGGACAGGCCTACCCAGGCAGGCTAGACCCGGTAGTTAGAGTCTTGGCTGGGGATGGCTTACGGCTTTGGTGAGCGGGGTCCAGCCGTGTGCAAGCTTGAGAAAGTGGTCATCACGAGATGGTGCCTACAGCTTCTGGGCTCATCTGGTTTTACCTGCTTGCTTGGGAACACTGCCTCAGCCTTGGGGGGCTCGACCGCCCACCACAACTTAGCGGGCATACGGTTTTCAGATCATCTGTGTTATGTCACACGGCCCTTCCCGCAGCTGTTTGTGGAAGCTGGCTAAGGGCAATTCTCAAATAAGAGACCTGCCTCCTGGTCGAGGTCTTCCCACTGTGAAATACATTCTCTGATGTGGAGAAAATATGTACTGTGGGGCAGAGTGCTTCCTAAGCCGCGAGTAAGCACTAGAAACATTGCTTCTTGTCCCTCGTCCATCTGGCAAGTGAGGAAAGAAGGTGAGGATTATGTAAAGTGAGCAACAAGGAATTGGGTGGAAAAAAGTCGAAATTTATGCCGATTTTATGTGTTCTGGCAACACATTGCACAGCCCTTATCCCTGAAGCTCACCACTTTCTAAGATGAGGCTTTTGGGGCCTGGCATGAGCTAACTGGGGATACGGTGCTCTAACATGGAGTGGGCAACTAGATTCTCCTCTCTTTGCTGTCTGGGACCAGGGCAGGGAAAGGCCATGGGCAGCACAAGGTTGTATGGGAAGAGGGCTCCAAAAGGCAGGGATGGGCAAGAAATCAGGAGATCCTTGTCACAGGCCATGGGGCAAGTGACTTTGCCCCTCCGAGTACGGACTTCTTCCTTAAAGCTTGGGGACAGAGTGTTCAGGCCATGCAAGTCGGGGAGGGATGGGTCAGCAGATAAGAGTTCGGATCCCCGGGAGCCCTCAGTGCACTGTTTTGAGCCGATCGCAGTGCAGTAAGAGCCTCCTAAGAGGCTGGAAGTCAAGGAAACCATTCTCGGGACAATTCAGGACCCCAGTAAGCGTTTTCCTGTTTCTGAGGAAAAGGCCTCGAAAGTCAAGACCGCCTCTTCCCAAAAGGGCGACCTAGCCAAGGGCAGTTGTCATTTGGTGCTTCTGCAGAACTAAGAACTTGGCCTTGCTTGTAAGAATACAGGTGCTTAATTTTTGCAACTCACAAAACTGCATTCATGCCCCTTAGTGCAGCCTGCCCTCGGATCAGACCTGTAGGTATCTCTCCTTGCTCTTAGGTTTAAAAACCTTGCTCAAGTTTGAAAAACTTGCTCCAGGGACTGCACTCAGCCTTAAGCTCAGGACCTACCATTACCAAGCCCTCCAGGCCCACCTTCCCTTTCCCCTGTCTCCCTCCCTCCCTCCCTTCCTTTTCCATGTCTCCTGCCCTCTGGCACTCCTTTGCTCTCCCCATTGGCAGAGGGAACCCTCCGAGTTCCAAGGATGTCTGCTCTTCAAGGCAGATACAGAACTTCCCCCACTTGGGGCTTTTAATCTTCAGCTATGATTCACGACACATTTATTCAGTGTCTCCGCGTCTCTGAGCCGGGCCCTGGGCATTAAAATGAACAGTTCAGACCATGACTGCATCTGGTGGGTTTGCTTCCTTCCTTCCTCTCACGCTGGGGCTTGACGCTGGACCCTCTCCTTCTAGGTCTATTCTCCAGCTTTTCCTGCCCCGTCCACGTCAGTCGCCTCTGGGAACCCAGGGAAGGCAAGAAGAGGTCAGGGTTCTGTCCGTCTGTGGACCTGCTCCCGTGTTGTTCTTAGGAAAAGGTGACCGATTGAAAACAGAACAAATCTCTGACCTCCTTTAGACGGGGTGGAGGGGGGCGTTGTGGTGTTTGGAGGCAGAGGACTTAGGTTCCTTTTTTTTTTTTTTAAAGATTTTATTTACTTATTTGACAGAGATTACAAGTAGGCAAAAGAGGCAGGCAGGGAGAGAGAGGAGGAAGCAGGCTCTCCACGGAGCAGAGAGCCCGACGCGGGGCTCGATCCCAGGACCCTGGGATCATAACCCGAGCCGAAAGCAGAGGCTTTAACCCACTGAGACACCCAGGCGCCCCAGGACTTAGGTTTCTATCCCAGCTTTACAAATTCATAGGCAAGGCATTGCCTGTGAACTTTGCTTTCACGGGTCTGTGAAATGGGACATTGCCACCAGGCTCCAGGGGGCTGTCTCCAACTTTAGGACACGGGTGTGAGGGATCTTAACGGGGGGTGTCTTAGACTCCTGTGCGTGTATGTGCATGTGCCCGGCACACAGGCTCGGGAGTTCAGGAAATCAGAGATTAGAGTGTGAAGACAAGTTGAGTGACCCCATTTTCGCCAAAGGAAAAGGCTTTGACTGTGCCTCTGTTTGTGCCTGGAGGACAGCTGTACTTTCGGAGCGGGATTAGGGCAGGGCAGTCCCATTCTCCCGGGCTACAGCCTCAGGAGAGCACCCGCTCACCCTCCTCCCACTACTTATCACTTGCGAGGATCCCTTCAGTCGTTGTGGGACCCATGCAAGTGCTTACGTTCTGTGCAGTCAGGCCCTTCCCATCCCCGGGGCCTCGCATGTGCCAGACATCAGCTGAGACGCTCTGCCCACAGCCTCCATTGCTTCTTTCCCTGGGACGGAGCACAGTCCAGCAGCTCTGCCGTGGAGAGGACGTCAGGGACTCTGTCTCTACCTGAGAACTCAGGGAACTTCTTCAGCTTCTCCCTCTTTAACCCCTTGTTCTGCAGAGTCCCAGTTCCCAGGGCCGTTCCCTGCAGCCTGGAGTGCCCTCGGGGTGCTCCTCCCAGGGTTCCCACGGTCCCAGTCTCAGCTGGTCTCAGCTCTACGCCAGTGGGCCTGGGTCTGGGGAAAGGGTCCTTCAGGCAGAAGTTGGCTGGCGTTGGAGCTGGGTGGGGTGGAAGCAGGAAGTTGGCACACAGTATCTTCCATTCTGGAATCTTCCGCCGTTCCTCCCGCAGCCTGCCCTCTGCACCCGCAGCACACTCACCTGCCAGCCCGAGGATAGTTCCAGTCCGCTCTTAAGCCGTTGCTGCTCCTTTCTCTTCACCCTTGGCCCAGGGCTTCCGGAAAGCCTTTGGCCTCTCTTCCGCTCAAGTGAGGACAGATGCTGGTCTAGTTCTTGCTCTAAAGTCAACATTTGGATTGGCCCCATCTTACTTTACATGGTGACCTCCTGATCCAGCCAGACACTTCTCCATCCCAGCAGTTCCTGGGAACCTTCTGTAGGAGTGGGAGGTCCCTCCGTGACACTTTGAAGGGGGAGATGCCAAAAGTGCTCAACTCTCAGCGGGGAGGAAGCTCGTTTTGATTGAGACGTGTGTATTGGCATTGGAAAACTCTAGAAGTAGGTACACCTGCAGTGAGACGGTGGGCTGGCGGCTTCACCTCCCTCCATCTCTTTCTTGTCTCTAGAATAGGACCTGCCTTGGAGTTCGGTAAGGATTAGTGGTGTATGCACCCAAAGCCCATGGCTCGGTGGCAAGCCCTATGTGTCTCAGGATGTGGCAACTCTGCCACCACCGCAGTGGGGGCTGGAGAGGTCGAAGACTTTTGTTTTCTCAGGAGCGTAAGGCAGGTTGCACAAAAGAGCGCAACAAGGGTATGAGCATGATTGCAGAGTGGACGTTTCCTGGGGCTAGAGGGGGCAGAGCGGTGGGCTCCCAGAACCTCACGTTCACTTGCTCACGTTCACAAGCTCACTCACGTGAGCTCCCCTTAGGCTTCGTCGTAAGCCTGGGGGTTGCAGTGAGTGAGACAGCCGTGGCCCTTCCCTTGTGGGGCTCATCAAAGTCTAGAGGGGGGAGAATGACATATACGGAAGTAAGTCATACAGCTTGTGAATTGGTAACTGTTCTGAAGAAGGCAAAACCGGGCAATGTCCGAGAGAGAGCGTGGGGCTGGAGGGTGGTTGGGAAAAGCCAGCCACGGGGCACTGTGGGAGCAGGGCTCTGGGGCAGGAGGAAGTGCCGTGCAAAGACCCTGGCATGAGCACGAGCTTGGTGGGTTCACAGGTGGTCTTTACCTGGCCTGCTCAGAAGGCCGTCAGACCTACCATGGACAGCCAGACGTGCTCTCAGTGCTTGGCTTCCTCAGCTGGCAGGAGGCGTGTGGTGCCACAGCCCTGGAGTCAGGTGAACTTGGATTTGATCCCAGCTCTGCACTTGGAGCAGAGAATGTTCCCTGCTTGCGCTCCGGGGTCTTCATCCACACCGCAGGCCCTCGGCCTTCTGGAACGTAAACAAGGCTCCTGACTCACTCCCTGTCACATGGGGAGGTGAGAGGCCACCTGAGAGCCTTCCGGAAATGGCCAAGGAATGGTCTGGGCTGGGACGGGAGTCTGCCTGTCTGTCTGTCGGCTCCACCAAGCTCCTCAGTCCAGGCGGGGGCTTGAGGGCATGACCTGGACCTGCGGGTGGGGCGGTGGGGGCTGGGGTGGGCAGTGGGTGCTGGCTGAGAAATGAGTCGCCTGCAGACTTGAATTTTACCTCCCAGTGAGGAGTAGAGAGTGGTGGTTCAGTTATCAGACACAGCAGTTGGCTCTCAGGAAACTGCCTTACCAAAGGCTTCCCATCGTTTCCGGAAAGCCGTGGTCTGATCGGGGGAGGACCAATGAAGGAGCTTCTGTAGGCTCTGCCTCTGGAAGGCAGTCCTGCTCACCGCTGACACCAGGCCCTGCCTTGGATACTGCTGGAGGGCCTTTCCGCGGGGCCTCTGGGCTCAGTGGGGCCGGGAAGGGCCTCACTTTGCAGAGGTCTCTGAGGCCAGGGTGGGGACAGCTGGCCCGGAGGGCAGAGCTGGTTTGCGCCAGCCATTGCCTTCCCCGGGGCCCCAGAAGAGCCTCACGTCTCTTCTCTGAAAATATACTTGATCTGATCCTTTGCCACTCTCCCTTCCTGTTCAGGTAGGGGGGACACGGACATGTTTTTAAAACTGTACAAATTGTTGTTTTGTTGGTCTGTTCTAGACACAAATAGAATAAAGACCAGGTAAAAAGACTGGATGCCAGGCATGCAGTAAGGAATTGGGAGAGGCCTGGAGATCACTGTCGGGAGATACTTTAGTGGGGAGTTGAAACATGCTTACGAGTTGTGGGTACTTTCCTGGTTCGTCCCTCATTTAAAAAAAATTTGAAGATTCCCACACACACAGAACTGTTGAAAGAGTAAGGGAACACCTGCATTTCTTCAACCAAGATGCACTAATCTCAACATCTTGCCACGTTTGCATTCCCCTTCTTTGTATATTTCTTTTTTTTTTGTACGCGATTTTCTTTTGCCGAATCCTGTGAAAATAAGTTGTCTCAGTTACGCCATCTCGTCCCTAAGTTCTTCACCACCTGCTTCTAAGAATGGGGATATTCTCTAACATCATCACAATACCTTTGTTGCGATGAAGAACATGAACAGTAAGTCCTTCCTATGACCAGATACCTGGGCCGTATTCAAATTTTCCGATTCAACCCCCAAAATGTCTTGTGGAACAACTGGGTCTTTATTCCGCCTCCCTCCAAATAGGAGTCTTTCAAATCAAGCATTGCATTTCTTTTTTAAGATTTTATTTATTTATTTGACAGAGATCACAAGTAGGCAGAGGGGCAGGCAGAGAGAGAGAGGGGAAGCAGGTTCCCCGCTGAGCAGAGAGCCCCATGTGGGGCTCAATCCCAGGACCCTGAGACCATGACCCAAGCCAAAGGCAGAGGCTTAACCCACTGAGCCACCCAGGCGCCCCAAGCTTTGCATTTCTATAATCATTTAGTTTTATCTTTTTCAGGTTTTTAAGAGCTAAACACCTCTTCCCAACACACACGCTAGCACGCGCGCACATGCGCACACACACACACACTTTTTCCCCCATGATGTTGATGTTTCTCCTGGTTTCTCATGGTTATCATTTGACTTTATTTTCTATCTTGCAGTGGGTCAACATTTGGCTCACTGCAGGGTAAATGTTTGCCACTAGGACATCACAGGGTAACCCATGATGCCAGCTCATCCCCAATGAAAATGCCATGTTTGTTAATGAGATGACTTATGTAATAATAAAGATTTAATATAGAATATAATATAATGATTTTAGTAAAGCAAATAGAAAAAAACCCAGAAGGAAACCAGCTAAAATATTAGCCAGTGTTACTTGCTCTCTGGGTGGTATCTATTTTCCTCTTTGTTCTTGTGTACATTCTCTAAACTTGCCCAAATCATGCATGTTATAATTTTATCATTGGAGTTATAGTAATATTATTATACCATATTTAAAAAAAGTTTTTTAAAGATTTTATTTGAGAGAGAGAGCAGGAGAATGAGATTGAACATGTGTGGGGTGGGGGGAGGGGAGAGGCAGAGGGAGAAGCAGACTCCTCGCTGAGTGGGGAGCCCTGAAGCGGGGCTTGATCCCAGGACTTCAGGATTATGACCTGAGTCCAAGGCAGACGTTTAACAGACTGAGCCACCCAGGCACCCTTATTTTTTTTTAAATTTTAAAAGCAACAGTTGGGGCCCAGCCCATGCATCTCCCTGCAGGGGTGCATTTTTCTGACTCCCCTGGAGGCGTCCTGAATGTCCGCACACACCCCTTCGGTGTACTCAGGGTGGAGACCAGGCACAGAGGGATCTGCCCAGATGAGGCTGGAGAGAGCATCTGGGGCCAGGTCCTGGGAGGCCTTGATCAGGGTCCAAGTGGGGACACGGAGAGCTGCTGCTGGTTAGACCTGCCCTCCCCGGGTCCGAGGTCTCCCTCTCACCGCCTGCTCTCCGCCTCCCCAGGACGCCTTCCTCGCTTTCCACCGTGACCTCAACTTTGTGCGCAAGTTCATGAAGCCTCTGCTGATTGGAGAGCTGGCTCCAGAGGAGCCCAGCCAGGACCATGGCAAGAACGTGAGTTTGCCCAGACCAAGCAAGGGGGGGAGGGCCTGCGGGGAGAGGGGGTACCTACCTAAAGACAGAGAGTGCCAGATGTGGGCCACGGGAGCCCCCGCTGGAGACCCCTGACCTGGGGTCAGGCAGGACTCCGAGACTCCTCAGCGAGTCCCTTCCCTTGTCGCCAGCCTGGGCTGGCCTCTCCCTTGGGGTGATTCGTTCCCAGCCTCCTCACCTCCCGGGTCTCAGTAGTTAGGCTGGGCCCAGGGTCTTCAGTTCCGGTCCAGTCCTCCTACTGTTTTCTCTCTCCTTCCCGGGAAATAGAGCCCCTTCTGTGTGCCAGAGGCCAGCCTCCCCTCCCCCCGGCTCTCCCTGCCCCTGGTCCTCCCCTTTCTCCCCAGAGCTGAGGGGGGAGGTTGTCTTCACCCTCCCTGGAGCTGACCTGGGGTTCCATCCTGCTCCCTCTACCCGTGGCTCCATCCTCAGCCCTCCCCCGCTCCCCTGCAGGCAGGCAGCTTCTCTCCTCTCTTCTGGGTCCTGTGGGCTCCCTCCTTCCCTGCTTCTCTGGCCCTACCTGCTTTCCCCACTCTCCCTACTTAAATGGGTGTCAGCCACTCTTCAGATCCTTTGCCACTTACCACCCAGGCTCCTAAACGTGGCTCCCTCCACCCACACAGCACCCCCCCGCCCCCCCCAACCTCCCCATCTCCTCTTTCAAAGCACCTCTTCCCCCCACCTGCCCGACCCCTGCCTCCCAGCCGCTTCCTTTCTCCCAGCCATGCTCCTGTCTCTGGAGTCGCCCCCGACTCCACCTGGGCCTCCCCGGTCCCCCATCCCCAGGGCCCACCGAGCTGTCCTGCCTCCCTGAGCTCTCTAGGGGCAGGGATGTTATCCTATGGTTTGGTCCCTCCCCACCACGACCCCTGAGACTCCACAGAGTGCCAGAGCAAGTAGGGGCAGAGTCGGGTGGTGGAAAAGTGCGAGCTTGTGTGTATGTGTGTGTGTTAATACATACATACCCAGAGCACAAATTTTACCATTTTAGCCCATTTTAGATGCACAGTTCAGTGGCTCTGGGACACATCACATTGTTCTGCAAACTTTTACCACCATCCACTTCCAGGACTTACTCATCACCCCAAATTATAACTGTCCCCATTAAACATTAACCCTGCAGCCCTGGGAACCTTTGCTCCACTTTCTGTCTGGCACTTGCCTACTCCCGGTGGCTCAGCGGTGTGGAATCGTAGAGTATTTGTCCTGTTATGTCCGGCTTAATGTCACAGAGCTCGAGGTCTGCAAGGTCCATTCCTGCAGCAGCGGCCGTCGGGCTATCCTGCCTCTCAGAGGCCAAATCGGACTCCGTCGTGTGGAGAGGCCACATCCTGGCTGGCCAGGCATCCACTGATGTGTATGTGGTTTCCTCGTGCCTTGGGAGTAACTTCGCTGTGAACGTGGTGTGCAAAATACCAGCTTTCGAGTCGGAGCCTTTCTCCGCCACCCACCTGGCTGGGGCCGAACACATGATGTGCGGGGCTGGGGAGGCCCAGGCGGTCGGCTTGGGCATGGTGCACCGTTGCCCGGCTTCCTCGGGTCACAGGCCTGTGGGGGGGGCCCTCTTGGGCCACCATTTCCCCCGGCAAGAAGACATTGGTCCCCTCCAGCACAGCCTGATGGCTGACACCTTCCCTGTGCTCTTGCTCCCCAGTCCCAGATCACCGAGGACTTCCGGGCCCTGAGGAAGGCCGCCGAGGACATGAACCTGTTCAAGAGCAACCACCTATTCTTCCTCGTCCTGCTGGCCCACATCATCATCATGGAGAGCATTGCCTGGTTCATCATCTTTTACTTTGGCAATGGCTGGATTCCAACTGTCATCACGGCCTTTGTCCTTGCTACCTCTCAGGTGAGGTGTGGCATCCGGTGAGGGGACCGGTGAGGTCCCCCCACAGCCCCCCACCCGCGCGCAGAGGCCGGGGACGTGGGAAAGCTGGTGTCCTGAAAGCACCTCTCCCCACAGGCCCAAGCTGGATGGCTGCAACACGATTACGGCCACCTGTCTGTCTACAAGAAGTCCTCCTGGAACCACGTCGTTCACAAGTTCATTATCGGCCACTTAAAGGTAAATACCAGCAGCCCTGGGTGTCTGCCCATCAGTTAGCGGCTGGCATGGCCTCAGCTCACTCTGCCCGGTGCCAAGTGTCCTCTCGGGTCAGCGTCTGTGGCCGCAGAGTACCGAGGCATGCCCGGGAGCCAGGCCTTCCTGCCGGGCTGCGCTGGGCTCTGGGGCTTGGCGAGCCCTCCCCTCCTCCGACCTTCCCGGCCCCGGCTCCAATCCTATTAGGCGGAGAAGCAGGGTACTGGTTATGAGGACAGGCCTGTGCCGCTCTTGTGTGCTGACTCCACTGATGATGTTATTTATAGTGTTTGCTCTTTATCTAAAAACTTATCTAATAAGTCCCTATTAGCCTGAAACGGAGATGCTGTCAGGGAAGTCTCTAGATAAGAGACAACGATGTGCTAAGCCACAGGACCAGAGTTGTTTAAGCTCACGGGGAAGTAGCTCCTCTCACACCCCCTCCCCGCCCCCCTGCTGATGAGGGGGTCACCCCCCAACGCGTTAGAGCGAGGCTGGTGGGGAGCAGAGAACGGGTAAGAAGACAGGTTGGCCTTGCCAGCGACCTTGTGCTCACCCAATTGACCGATCTCCTTGATTTTGGAAAAAAGTCCTTGCCAGCTCATTCTGAAACATCTCGTTCCCCAACTCGGCCCTTTCCCAGCAGCACCCAGCTGCTTTCCTAAGAAAGGCTGTGTCCTAAAGAATCCCATCCCGCCTCACCCTGGCTTGGGGAGAGCTACCTGTCTGGGTTAAGCGGGTCCCCCCCACCCGGCCCATGACCCAGATCACGGGGAGCCCGTGGCCGGCCGGCTGTGGATCTGGAGGGGGCAAACTACAGCTGAGCTAATAACCAGTCCCCTGCAGCTTGCCTGGCCCTGAGCCTGCAGCGGCCTGAGAACCTGGTTTCTTTCCAGAAATACAGGGGTGAAGGCAGAGGGCATGCACAATGGAACACTTTGTTTCATTTCATCCTCTTGTCTGCTGGATGAAACCCTCCTCAGTGTTGGAAAGTAACATTTCAATCCCGACCCACGTTATCCCCTCGCTTAACAAAGATGGGCTGTGTCCTGTTTCCAGATTCTGGATGGGAGCTGAGAGGGCCTTTCCTGCCTGACATCCCTGTTTTTGCAGGGCCCAGCTCTCATGTTGGATGGAGGGCGAGGCCAGGACAGAGGACTAGCCTCCCTGGAGAATGTGTGTTTATGATGTCAGAGTTCTGGAGTGGGGGGAGGACGAGGTACTAGGGCTCAGAGGTTCTGCACTCACGGCTGGCCGATCTTCCACTTGGCTATGTCCTCCTTGCCGTGTATAGGCCAGGGGCCCAGCCATGCAGCTCAGCCCGGGGTGCCCCAGAGCCAGGAACCTCGCAGCCGGCAGAAACCGCTCCGGCACCCCATAGTCACACAGCTGTGGACAAGTCTTGTAGACTTATCTGCTCTCCTGGTTCCCTTTGTTGGGAAGAAAGGGGGTTGGCTTCAGGGAGGTCCCCAGAGGCCCTGCTCCCTTGAGTGGTTTAGCACAAGCTGGTGGGGAGCAGAGAACGGGCGCCTTGAGGGGCTGGGACCTGCTTCCTACCCGCAGCCTGAGCCACTGTGGGATTCCAGCATGGGCTCTCCCCATCCCGACTTCTGGTCTCTTCCGGCGGACATTTCTTCCAGAGGATGACCTTGTACAAAGAGTTCTGAGCCATCATACCTCTTTCATTGTCTGGCATTGCTCGCCAGATAAAATGCACAACACAAGGCCAGCACTGTCCGGACTCCACTCTGGATTCAGAAACCAGGAGACCGCCAGCCTTTCCATGCATCATCTCGGGCCACCAAGGGCTGGGACTAGGGCGGGGCAAGTGAGGCACTCGCCCAGGGCACAAAATTTAGGGGGAGACTGAAAAGACTCGTTAATCAGGATGAAGACCATCCTAATGTGTTATTTATTTATTTATTTTAAAAGATTTTTATTTATTTATTTGACAGAGATCACAGGCAGGCAGAGAGGCAGGCAGAGAGAGAGAGAGAGAGGGAGAAGCAGGCTCCCCGCTGAGCAGAGAGCCCGACTGGGGGCTCGATCCCAGGACCCTGGGATCATGACCGGAGCCGAAGGTAGACAAAGAGACAAGCCGTAAAGTTGAGTCGGAAACTGTTGCTGATGACTGTGACCATTCGAGCCAGGAGTACATGTGTTTCCGCTTTCCCTTGAGCTCTGACTGGGTGCAGCCCAGGGCTTTTGGGCTTGATCCTGGGTCTCCGGCTCCACCAAGGGGACTTTGGCTTCTGGAGCAGTCCACACAAGCCCTGCCCCGGCCCCCGCGCCCTCGCCCCCAGCCTCTTCCCTCGGTCAGGAGGGCAGCCCTCACTCTCTCTCTGCCTGGCCCCATCCTTCAGGTTCTCTTGTCTTTCCTGGCCCCATCTCAGTGTGCCCGGGGCCCTTACTCTGCCTCGCCAGGTAAGGGCTTGCCTCGGGACCACTGCTTCATCCCCAGGGCTGCTCCTTATCCCAGGCCAAGCAGGACTTCTGGGTGGGAAGACTAAGTAGGGCTCTGCCTAGTGAAGGAAGGGAGAAAATCGCAGCAGACGACTAGCTCTGTCCAGAGAGAGCCAGGCGGCCTCCCCTCGCTGACTCATCCGCCGGGGCGTTCACAGCTCACCTCTCTTTCCTCCTCTCATTCATTCCACGAACATCCCTGGGTCGGTGTATTTTAAACATCGCCGTACTCCTATCACGCCTTGCTCCTCAGTTTCTTTGTGCTGGAGACTTTCCATGTGACCTTTCCCAGGAGTCGGGCTCCTTCTGGCTGGAAAGGTGAATGCGTCGTCTCTTCCTCAGTCCTCTGAGCCCTTGCTCACTGACATTTTTGTTCTGTTGCTGTTTTTCCGGTCTGATGGGTTTTGAGACGCACGGGGTTTACAGGTGGAGGCCACAGCGGTGCCCACCCGTGCGTCTCAGAGTCCAAAGACTGTGTTTGGGCCAAAAGTATCTTCCAAGTAAAATGTTTTAGCAGTTCGTCCTCTCTGTGATGGCCAGACCCTTGGCCTAAGCGTTGATTGATCAATATGTAGTTCACCAGTAGAGTGAAGTCAGAAGGGTCCCATTTCCTTCTACGGCCACAGGGCAACTTGGGGGACAGGCATGCCTCCCACATGTGCCAAGAGCTTGCGTTGGTGAGACAGAACTTTATGACCTTGAAATAAATACCCAGGCAGTGCTTCTTGTCTCCTAGGATCATGGTTTTATATTTTCATGTTAGAACCTGGGAGCTCTTCCCTGTTCCTGTCAGCGATGGCGTATTAAGCCTTCCTGTGGCCTTCCAGCGGGGTCCTCCCTGAGTCCTTACCGCTCAGGGCAGCAAGACCCATCTGGATGTTGGGGCGTCTCCTGCCAACTGCTTATAGAATATTCACAGATTTATGCAACCGTTGTCCTAATCGATGTGGGAACACCTTTGTCACCCCCAAAAAAACTTCACCCCTCTTAGCTGCTGCCTCCCCATGCCCTCACCCCTCCCACGCATCCCCAACCCCAGCCCTAGGCAACCACTGACCTCACTATCTCTAGATTCTCTAGTCTGGACATTTCGTCTAAATGGAGTCACGTCCGTGGTTCTTTGTGTCTGGCTTCCGTTCCCTCAGCATGAAGTTTTCCAGGTTCGTCTACAGTGTGGCGGGTGCCTCCTACCTTTCTCCTACGTCCTACCTCGCGGCAGCACGGCCCAACCGTTTCCACCTATTGGTCACTTTGAACAATGGGAATGTGCGTGTACAATTTTGTGTGGCCACGTTTTCATTTCTCTTGGGTACACACCTAGGAGCACAATCCTGGGCCACGTAGCAGAGACCCCTTCTTACCGTTCCTGAAACAGAAGTGTTTTTGCTTGTAGAACACGGCCCTCGGGGGGACGTGTGCAGGCGGAGGGGTGGGGGGGGCTCACACCCGCCGAGGCACTGGCCACGCGTTGGGGCCCCAGCTGGCCTCGCCCGCCGTTGCTGTCGCGGGGGGCGGGGGGTGGGTTCGGGCCTGGAGGGACAGCCTGGCTTGGCTCCCTTCACACACCCCATCCTCAGGGCAGGCAGGGCTGCATTCGGAGGCTGGGGGCCGAGGCCCTGTGTATGACGGTGGAGCTGGTTCTGGACGGGTCCCCCAGAGCACTGTGCCACTCACCCTGTGTCCCCCCCACCCCCACCCCAGGGTGCCTCCGCCAACTGGTGGAACCATCGCCACTTCCAGCACCACGCCAAGCCCAACATCTTCCACAAGGACCCCGATGTGAACATGCTGCACGTGTTCGTCCTGGGCGAGTCGCAGCCCATTGAGGTAGGCCAAAGGGTCAGTGTTGACTTGGAGATGTGGAAAGTGTGCCCCCTGGGCAGGAGCCCGGGAAGGAATCCTGTGGCCTGCAGAGTCATCCCAACACGTCTGCACCTGGTGTTTACCTGGAAACCCTTCCCGGGCGCCCCGGATGATTCAAGCTGGGATTTGATGGAATGGCCTTATGCATAAATAATGAGCCTTAGATGCCTTTCTCCCTCCCGTGGGCTGGGGAAGAACACTTCCTGGCTGGTGTCTTCCCGGGGGCCAGGGAGCTCTGGTCCTGGTTCAGCAGGCAGGCACAGGTCCAAGCCTTGAACGTGGTCCCCAAAACCAGCTCAAGGAAAACTTGCTGGGAGAGTCACAGTCCTCGATGGCAAGAGGGACATCAGCGTGGGCTGGTCCAACCTGCTTCCCCAGATGTGACAAAAGGAGTCTCTGCGGAAGGAAGGGATGTTTCAGGATCCTATAGTTCAGTGGCCAGCCTAGGGCGAGGCCTCGATCTGACAGTGAGGTCGTTTTCTTCCCCTGTTGGACATGGTCTTATTTTTATGTTAGCTCAATTTTTATTATAAATAGAGAACTTACCTGTGACACACATTTAAATATCAGAGAAGTATACAAAATTACAAAGTGAATTTGCTATTACCTCCATCATTCCCCTTTGCCCCACACATCATTCCCCTGAGGATAGTCCACAGGACATAAATCCTTCCAGATTGCTTTTATGTGCCATTATTTTGTTTTTATTTATTTATTGAAGATTTTATTTATTTGAGAGGGAGAGTGTGTGTGCATGTGCAATTAAGGGGAGGGTCAGAGGGAGAGGGAGGGGCAGACTCCCTGCCAAGCAAGGAGCCCGATGCAGGGCTTGATCCTAGGATCCTGGGATCACGACCTGAGCCGAAGACAGACGCTTAACCACATGAGCCACCCAGGCACCCCAGCACATATGAATTTTAAAAACCAAAATTAAGGGCACCTGGGTGGCTCAGTGGGTTAAAGCCTCTGTCTTTGGCTCAGGTCATGATCTCAGGGTCCTGGGATCGAGCCCCGTGTCAGGCTCTCTGCTCAGCAAGGAGCCTGCCTCTCTGCCTACTTGTGATCTCTCGCTCTCTGTCAAATAAATAAATAAAATCTTTAAAAAAAATTAAAACTTAGACATTCTGTTCTGTAACTTGCCACCTTACCAGACACGGACCTCTTTCAGGAGTCCAAGTGCGTTGGTCTTTGCCTGGGTCTGTCTGGTGCTCTGGTGTATTTCTAAACCATGATCTAACCATGTCATTTTGTAAGATAGGGAACCTGTTGCTAATTCTATTTCTTTTTAATCAAAGCACCCCCCAATGCATTTAAAGAATGCCCTCATTTAAACACCTTTCTTTCTTCCTTCCTTCTTTCTTTCTTTCTTTCTTTCTTTCTTTCTTTCTTTCTTTCTTTCTTTCTTTCTTTCTTTCTTTTGAAAGTAGAGCCCCTATGGGACGGCCTCTATGTTAGGGTTTAATTTACCAAAAAATCTACCTGTGCTTTGGTTTTTGGAAGTCTGTTGATGAAGTAAGCCCAAGTTTAGAAGATCCTGCTGCTTTTGTGCAGCTCTTAGTCATCCTAGTGCCGGGCACAGAGGAGGGGCTCAGGAGGGGCTCAGTAAGCCCCTGTCAAGCGAGGCCCATTGAGGCAGGAGCGGGACCTTGGATTCCCACCTGTGCTGTGTTCCTGACACTGTTGGCATCCGAGGCTTGGAACGAGGTGAGGGGAGAGCCTGTTCCTCCAGTTCTGGCTTGCACCTTGCCTTTCCCATCTCAGTTCCATCCAAGAGAGTATCCGAGCCCAAACTCGGATTTTCTGCGACATTGCCGATGGCGGAGGAGACCAGCCAATACGCCGTGCTTGGGAAGCCGGCAGCCTCGATGACCGGGCAGGGATCATGTTCTCTTCCAAAGTACGTGCTGCTTGCCTCCTTCTTCTAGCAAGCGGCTCGCTAGCCTGCGTTAGTGGTGTCCAGATAATGTAGCTAATTAACTGGGGGCCTTCTGATGAGCGAAGACAAGGCTTCCCTTTCTGTGCGAGGCTCCAAGTTGGAGAGCTGGTGGCTGTCCTCTGCCAGATGTTGTCTGCATCCCTAGCAACAGAAACCTAGTCTCATGAGCTCTGCTGGCAGGAAGGCTCTCCGCTCTGCGCTGCGGGCAGTGAAGCCTTCCTCCAACACCTCCCCCCAGACACCTCTTGCATGTCGGCTTTGAGGCCAGTGCTGGGTGCGAGGTTTCGGAAATCTGGTTATCCCGTTGCTAGTAGCATTTGAAAGACCACAGCTGGGGCCACAGTACCCCATGGACATCCTCTCCTCTTACACACGTGAGGGGGAAAAGGCCAGATTATTTGCTGGGTTCCTGGTTGAGCGCTATCCCCAAGGGCGTGCTCCCGCCCTGGCAGCAGTGGGTCTGATGGCCTTGTCTCTTGCCAGGCCCATTTGCCACACACCACAGCAGGGCCACCCACCCGGCCCCACATCACCAGACTTTGGGGCTGTTGAGCAACCCTCTGGCCTCCAGAGCAAGGAGGTCAGGCCTCTTATCTCCAAGCCCAGGTAAACAAACCAGCTCCAAAGGGCTAGGGAGAAAGTAAGTAGAGGGATCTCAGCAATGAAGCCCCTTTCCTTGTGAGTTCTTTGCCTTTTGGTCTTATTTATGACTTCTGGGAGGATTTTGTTTGTTTTATGTAACAAGAGGTATTCAGTTTTTTTGTTTTTTTTTTTTTTTTTGCCACCTGCAGATTCCTTTAATTTCTTTCATGCTTAGAAAGTTCTTTTTTTTTTAGACTTTATTTTTAAGTAGTCTCTCCACCCAGTGTGAGGCTCGAACTCACAATCTCGAGATCAAGAGTTACACGCTCTACCAACAGACCCAGACAGGGGCCCCAAGAAAGTTGTTCATATGTATTATTTTCAGTGTTTTGTGGCATCGCTTTTGAACTAACTTTGGCCAGAAGGGCAGTGGGTAGGTTGTTGTCCGCCTTTCACATTTCTGGAGTCAGCCAAGTTCCCCAGCACCCCTATCGGGGTGCACGGCCCCACCTGTGCTGGGGGCGCTGTCTGTGAGCCTTGGGCAGCCCTCCATCCACCCCGGCCCTTCATCACTGGCCGGCAGCCCTCCTAGCAAGAGTTGACGTCCTCACGCTCCGTCAGTAAGGCCTGTTCCTCAAGCCTCTTTTTCCTTCTCTTAGAAGAGTTTTATACTTTTCTTTATGCATCTCGTGGGTGTTTCTTTTCCAGTTCAGTCCTGGTTCCGTCCTGCTTTGGTTATGGGGATTGGTGTTTCTCCAATGTTTCAGGAAACTGTTGATTCTGGATGGTTCGCTTCTGCCCAGCTGGTGTCCACTCAGGCCTCTCTGGGACTCTAGTTGTCTTTCAGCTGATTCTTTGGAGTTTCCTGGGTAGACAGTTACATCCTTGAAAATAACGAAAAGGTACTCTTTCTTATAGCTCCATCCTCTTATTTCTGGAGCTTCCAGAACAGTATTAAACAGAGGCGAAGTCAGTGGCAGGCTTCGCCCCTCCTTTTATCTACCTGTCACAGCCCAGAGGGGAATGGGGATGCCATTATCCTCATGGCACTGAGGCCAGTTTTCGGAACCTAAGTGTCTGCGCCTCCCCACCCCAGATCCTGCCTTTCCACCCATGTGGGACGCTCTCTCTGCCCCACCGCCTGTCTGCAGCCGACCGTCCCAGCTGCCTGCTTCAGGCAGACCTTTGTGAGCTGGCCAAGGGACCAGTCCTCCCTTGGCACAACCAGGGTCCTCCTCTCAGGGCCCATGGACCGGGGGCCTTGTCATTCTGTGCATGCCCAGCCTGGCCACGTAGCTCATTTCTCTCTGTGAGTTTGCAGGTTCCCAGAGGCAGGGACTGGGCTTGGCGACAGCTCCCCTCCCCCAACCCTGAAGGGACAAGGAAGGCCCTTGTCACTCCTCAGACATTTTGTTCCAAAGCTGGAAAGTCCCTTGCGCATGCCCTTGGTGTGCACTTCAGCTGCGATCCCAGCCCGGCCCGTGGTCTGTGGAGAGGCAGGACACAGGAGGGCCAGCCCAGCCTTCGCAGAGGGGTGGGGACCTCTGGGAAACCAGGCCACCAGGGCTGACAGGGTGCCCCCTCCCTTAGCCCCCGGTTTGCCTCTGCTTGAGAATGCGTCAAAGGGAGCCGTCAGTCTTGACCGCAACAAGCCACCTTGTCCAAGTGAAAGCACGGTCTGTCTTCCCTGAGTCTTGCCTAGGACAGCCCTGCCACCCAAGCTTTCTCGGGAGACAGAGGAGGTGCGGGGAGAAGGGCAGACGCTGAGTCCGCACACCCAGCACTGTACCAGGCCTGGCACGTGGGATGTCATGCCACCTTTGCTTAACCATGAGCCAGGGGCTACCAACACGCCCATTTCAGAGATGGAAGGCCTAAGGCCGAGAGATGTGAGCTAACTTGCTGGAGGTTCTAGCGGGAAAAGGCAGCACCACCACCTAAACCCAGGCTGTCTTGCTCCAAGCCGGGGCTTCTGGGTCCTGCAGGAACCTGCCCGGGGCCACCACCTGCTGGACCCTAGGGAACGGGCTCGTTGGGTCACTCCAGCTTTCCAACGACTTGAGATGGCGGGAGCCCTACCCCCAGCTCAGTACGTTCTAGACCCCTCTTCCACCCCTCCCCACGCCCATGACTTACGTGGCTAGATGTTGGCAGAGAGCCGAGCCAGCAAGTTAGCCACAAACTGGTACTGTGAGCCAGCCAGACCCTGACAGGTGGCCTTGCAGTCTGCTGCTCCACCTGCAGTCACTGAGATGGGAACAGACCTGCAGTGACGGTCCAGTGTGTCACCACACACAGCCATGTGTGTCTCTGTGACCGCAGCTCACTGTTCTGTCCCTGAAGGACCATGACGCCCACCTCATCGGCCAGTCCCTCAGCGGCCCTGGGAAGTGCCCATCAGACCCCTTGGGACCCACAGCTCAGGGTGGGGCAGAGGAGGGGGGCGTGTGTGTGAAGCCTTTTGCCTAAGTACTGAACTGTGTCTGAGGCCCGAGGCCCTGCCTCCTGGAGCCTGGGAACCGCCAGGTTCCAAGAGAGAGGCCCGGGGACCTGGCAGCTCCTGCAGGACCGTCTGCAACACGGAGGGGGCCACATGGGTGTGCCCATCGGCCAGGGGCAGCCGGGCGAGCGTCAGCGTATGTGATCTGTCGTTCTTCAGGGGTCACCATAAATCAGTGGAAACACAACTTCAGATGAATTCCCTGGTATCCCCCGCCCAACCCCAGCAGCCTAGGCACCTCGGAGTCCTTCTGCAGGGACTCTCTGGCCTGTCCACCTGCCTGGGCTGCCCTTAGTGTTCTCTTCCCAAAAGTCTAACCAACCCGAGAGGGTCCTTGGGGCCTCGGGCCACCTCCTGGGGTGACCTGTGGGCAGAGCTGGGGCAGGGAGAGCTCCTGTTTGGGGCTGAGAAGCCTGCAGACAGAGGCTGGGCCTGCGGGTCTGTTTCCTGGCTTCCTTTTTTTTTTTTTTTTTAATTTTTTAAGATTCTATTTATTTATTTGACAGAGATCACAAGTAGGCAGAGAGGCAGGCAGAGAGGGAGAGGAAGGAAAGCAGGCTCCCTGCTGAGCAGAGAGCCCGATGCGGGGCTTGATCCCAGGACTCCGGGACCATGACCTGAGCCGAAGGCAGAGGCTTTCACCCACTGAGCCACCCAGGCTCCCCATGTTTCCTGGCTTCTGAGAGGAGCTTAGGGCAGGATCCAGGGGCCTGGTCTGTAGGCCACGTGCTCCCTGGAACCCCAGACCACAGTGTTCCCCACCCCCGACGGGCCTCTGGGGCTCTGAGAAATCTTCCAAGGCCAGCCTCGGGCCCAGCCTCAGTGACCATCCTTGTGCCAATGGCCACACCTTCTGGGGATGAGTGAGACCCCTGCCAAGGCAAGGCCACACGGGACAAAGGGGTCGGTTCTAGTGGTGCTTCAGCCCGATGGGCCATCACCATGACCGCTGGTGCCAAGAGGTCCCTCCCAGCCAGGGCTCCTCCTTTCAGGTGTCATGGGCTCCCCCTGTGATTTTAACGGTCGTTTCCCTCTTTGATCTCACCTTCAGACAGGGGCATCGTCTTAGCCAACATCCGGGGTCTCTCCACCCGTGCTTCCATCTCCTGAGTACAATACGTAGGGATGAGCCCCCCAAAAGGGCTGGATCTGGGGAAGGGCAAGGGAGGGGCCGTGTCCCAGGGGCCAGCCCCCGGCACTTATGCCTGTGTTCTCATCAGCTCCTCTAAACCACCAGTGATTTGGGTGCCAAATGGGGTGGGGGTGTGGGGCTCCGTGATCTTGCAGGTGATCTTGGCAGATCTTGGCAGCGAAAGCAAGAGCAGGGGCCACCCTTTGAGCAACATCTTACGGTCTCAGTCCCCAAGGAGCGAGGTGGGCTGGTCTGCAGAAGTCTGGACCCTAGCATTGAAGGGCTCCAGGGACCCCATGGGGCAGGAGCTCCCCTACAAGGCCATGCTCAGCATGGCCTGAGCAGCTTTGGGCAGTGAGGACCCCCAGGCCCCAGCTCGGCCCTCCTAACTCTGGGCATCAGGATACCCAGGGTGGGTCCCCAGCCTGTCGGTATCCTCTACTGAGAGTTACCTGCCTGGGAGAAGTGATTAGCTTTGGGAAATTGCCGGAGGCCCTGGGGGGAAAAATGCTTCCAGCTCAGTGACTGATAGCAATTCCCCGGGGCCCTTATTGGCCTTCTCCCAGAGGCTGCCGGCCCTGGGGGGTTCCCCAGTGTGCCCCGGGGGGTTCTCTGACTCTCAAAGGGCTGGAGACTGGAGCCTAGGAGCTCCCTCGGTGGGGCCCGGTGGGGCCCCGTATGAGCTGTTCATTTGCGCCTTCGCCGCACAAACATTTAGTTAGCACCTGTCATGGGGGCTCCGAGTCAGGTTTCTTGGGCTCAGATCCCAGCTGGGCCCATTTCTCGTGTGGCCTGAGCCACAGCTTCGTGGGCTGGCGGAGGAGGCCGGGAGCGGGGGCCGAGGGAATGGCGGCCAGCGCTGGCCGGGGCAGCGGGGAGCCAGGGGCCGGATGCGGGCGCGGACTGACAGGGGAGGAGCGGAGACTGCAGAGCAGGTTGGGGCGGGCAGGGGGCCGGCGGCTGGGGCCTGAGGCGGGCCCAGTGCTCACCCTCTCTTCTCTCTCCTCAGTACGGCAAGAAGAAACTCAAATACCTGCCTTACAATCACCAACACGAGTACTTCTTCCTGAGTGAGTGCTGGGGGCCCCCTCCAGCCACACCGCAGAACGGCCATCTGTCTCCCCACCAACCACCTGCCGCCCCTTCAGACCCAGGAATCGCCCCTAAGCCCGTTGGAGCATGAAGGGCCGCCCCTCCCCGAGAACTGCTCGTGGCGTGTGGTGTAGACGGGACCCAGAGGCCCAGGGTCCCACACTCAAGGGCCCCTCGTGCAGAGAGGGGCGGGAGGAGGGGGCGCCGGTTGAGGGAGGGGGATGTGTGCTCCCAGCACCCCCTCAGGCCCAGTTCGCTGCCTCTGCCTGCAAGATGCGGAGCTGGGCCCCCATTCAGTGCTCACCGGGCTCCCCCAAGCTGGTCCGGCGTGGCGGGGCAGGACAGCTCAGGGCATCTGTAAGCGCCTCCGCTCTCCCCACAGTCGGGCCGCCGCTGCTCATCCCCGTGTACTTCCAGTACCAGATCATCATGACCATGATCACACGCCACGACTGGGTGGTGAGTCAGGGGGTACGGCTGGCCCCGGGCGGTGGGGGGGGACAGGGGCAGGTGGGCCTGGGGATCGGCACGGTGTCCCCTAGGGCCCTGCGTCACTCTCAGTAAGGGAACATGCTCTGGGGTGGCCAGGAGCCAGGAAGGCCACAGCCCTCCACGTTCCCCCGCTACCCACACACCGTGGGGCCAGTGAGGGGCCGTGGCCTTTGCCGAGCTCCCTCAGAAAGCTGGGCCTGCCTGTCCACCACTCCAGCCATTGCCTCCCACGTACCCCCGTCCCGTGCGGCCCTGAGAGCCCAAGGGTCGGGGACCACCGAGCTCCACGTGCTCAAGGGAGAGCAGCTGGGCAGTGGCTGGGCTGACAGGTGGGTTTGTTTGCTCAAGCTGCCCTCCAAGGCCGCCCCGTCCCATGACAGCGCTCACAACTCTGGAGGCCGGAAGTCCCAGACGAGGTGCTGTTGGCGCGGGTCCTTCTGAGGGTGGTTAGGGAGGACCAGGTCCAGGCTAGGGTCCTCGGCTGCAGGGCGGCTGGGTCTTCTGTCTGTGTCTCGGCGTCACCGTCCCCGTGAGCATCTGTGTCTGCGTCCGGGGTCCCCTTTCTTAAGAATGCAGGCCGCAGTGGACTAGGGCTGCAGCTTAGTGAATTATATCGGCCGTGACCCTGTTTCCAACCAAATAAAGTCACTCGAGGCCTTGGGATTAGGGCTTCAACCTGTGCATATTAGGGGACACAATCCAGCCTGTAACACCAGGCTTGGAGTCACCAGATTCTGTGTCCAGAGAGCGAGTGTGAGGGGCAGAGCCTCATCCTTGGCATTACGTGTGCACGGGCGGGATTCGGCATAAAAGGTGGACAGTATGACCTGGATGGAGCGTTCAGCCATGGGCGGAGCCTGCTTGTGGGAGAGTGGGTTTTGTGGGGACAGGGACAGGGCCTCCTGTCCTGGACACCCGGTGGAGGGTCCCTTAGGTATTGCGGGCCTTTTTTTTTTCTTTTTTAAAATCCAGTTTCATCAATGAAAATGTTGAGACTCTGAGAGCTTGGGACTAGCCCAGGATGACCCCAGGGCTCGGGTGCTAGAACCTAGGCCATGTCCCGTACCCTTCCCCCACTTCAGCCACCAACCTCTCTCGAGCAACACCAACCTCCGTCGTATTTCTGGAGCCTTTGCAGGGCTTCCAAGTACTTTGCTTTGTCCTCTCTCGTTGGAACTGTGGGCAAAGGGGCCACACCTGTTGATTCTGCTGGTGTTCTGGAAGTCTCCGCCAGGCCTGTATTGGTAGAACCTGTACCACCCACTTCTGGGACACGATATTTTTCCAGAAGTGAGCGTTTCTTCTGTACTTCCTGTGTCCCAGCACGGCCCCCCACGTTATGACATTTGACCCTGGCTTAAGAGCACGATGACGTGGGCCGCAGGGACGGGGTTTCTGTGTCAGCTGCGCAGTGGGAATTTGAACCCAGATCTCTCACCTATGGTAACTGCTGTTCCCACGGGGCTCCCCGGGCCCTGGAAGGAGCCACACAGCTCGAGAGGAGCTTGAGCCCGGCCGGGGGGGGGTGTTTCGTGGTGCAGCTGGGCGGATTTCCATCAGCTTTTGTGGCAGGTGACTCCTGCCTGAATATATACTTTTTTTTTTTTTTTTAAACTGTGCTTATTCCCCAAGGGACAAAGCACTCAATAAGGACAGCACAGGGAAGGAGAGAAGACTGTGTGCCTGCCTGGGATCGGATGGCAGACCTAGGGAAATTTGATAGGGCCCCAATTCGGTGGTGGGGAGACAAGGCAGCCTCGCCTTTGCCCCGCTGGGGATCAGGTCTCCAGCTGGGTGGGAGGGACAAGCCTGCAGCCTTGGGCTCCTTCTCTGAAACAGCTGACTGCAGTCAGTGCTCGGGGGCTGGGGATTCAGGGCAGATAAGGTCCGGTGCCCCCACCCCAGGCGTCCATGACTGCGTGGGGCAGAGGTGGGTCCTGCACTGGGCTTTTCTTTTGTTTTTGTTTGTTTTTAAGATTTTATTTATTTATTTGACAGAGAGAGACAGCGAGAGAGGGAACAAAAGCAGGGAGAGTGGGAGAGGGAGAAGCAGGCTTCCCGCTGAGCAGGGAGCCCGATGCGGGGCTCGATCCCAAGACCCTGGGATCCTGACCTGAGCCGAAGGCAGGTGCTTAATGACTGAGCCACCCAGGTGCCCCCGGGCTTTTCTGATTTACAGTAACAGCAAGCTTAGGTGCCAAGTGCAGCCCTGGCTTGGGGCCATGGTCCTCAACGGGAGCAATTCTCTTGGGCCAGTTGGCAACACCTGGAGACCTGTTTGATGGTCACAACACAGGGGAGATCAAGCGCTCCTGGCATCAGGCATCTGGGGGGCACCTAGCCGGGGATCCTGCCGAGTATCGCGTCAGGCAGGGCACAGCCCCCAACGGTCAGGGCTGATCCAGGCCCAGATGCCAGGTATGGGGAGGACAGGGGCTGATGAACTTGAGAGCCTTGAGAGCCTCAAGGACGTCCTTGAGAGCCTCAAGGACGGAGGTGTTTACGGTTCTGGCAGTGCTGGGTGGTGGCCACATCCTGGAGATGCTTCCCAGCCTCCCTCCCTGGAGGGTCTCTGCGTCCTGACACCACAGACCTCGCTCTCCTGAAATCCTCCCTGTGAGCTTCCAGATCCTGCTGGTTCTCCTCCACCTCTCTGTTCTCCCACATCTGCTTCACACCCTACCCCTGCAGCCCGTGGTCTCATGGTCATGGGTCGCTCTGCACGAGAAGAAATAAGCATCTTCCCCGTGGATATACAGCCCCTTCTGCCGCACTAGGTGCACACGCAAATGAAATGAAGGGGAACGTGATGGACAGTAGGAGCAAACCTGTCACACTTGCTTCTCCCGCCCCCTTAGAGAGCCCTCGCTGGATCCCAGGTCATGCCCGGGGCCCACTGCCGACGACCCTCCAGACTCTCCCTTCCCCTGGACCCGCCGCTGCTCCCTCCTCAGTTGATGGCACCATGCGGGCACCCGCCTGGATTCCTCACGACTAAGCAGTCCCAAATGCAACTGCCCCGGCCTCCTAGATCGCTCTGGAATCTGTGTCACCTCCTCGGGGCTGTGGGCCCTGCTCTCGGTCTCCATCATTTCGTGTCTGGGCTACCGAAATAACCTAATCCCTCCATCTCCAGTTGGCAGAGCTCTATTTTAAGGTTCGAGTATGACTGTGTTCTTCCGGCGCGTAAAGCTCGCGGCGGTTTTCTGTTGGCTGAGAGGTAGAGGTCAGCATCCCAAGGCAGACACGGCCTGGCCGAATCCCCCACCCCCTGGCGAGCACATGGGACACAGGATCTGCATGTATACCCAGCCCCCTGCCCGTTCACCTCCGCTCATCGCACCGCAGTCTTGCCTACCTGGGCTTTTTCCCATACCGTCAATCTGCAAATGTGTCGCACTGTTCTTGACCTCTGACGTAGCCCAGCCCAGCTCAGGCACCACCTCCCAACGAGGGCCTTTCCTAAATCAGAACATCATGTCAGGACCACTCACGTGCTCCCCTTGCTGCTGTCCCCTTCCGTGTGATATCGAAGGGATCTCTGTATAAGCCTGTCCTTCCAGACAGCAGGCTCCTGAAGGAGCTGCTTTGGCTCCCAGCACCCAGCTCTGCCTGCGGATAGAGAGGAGGCATGCACGGGATTCGTGGAGCTTGACTGCACATAGACTTGAGGATGAGTTTGTCAAGCAGAAGAGGGGGTGGGAGACAGGAGGCCCAGGTGGAAGTGAGGCCGGGTGCACATGGGTCCAGAGGCTGGCTGCAAAGGGGTGCGTGGGCCGGCATGTCGGGGTGGGATTTCATCCAGTATCCTCTAGTGGGGAAGGAGGTGGGTAGGGGCTTTGAGGATGGCAGTGTCATGGTCCACGTTAGGAAGATCTCCATGGCAACCAAGCGAGAAGGGACTGGATTAGAGTCATTCAGAGCTTTTCCTTATGGGCTACACTCCCTGTTGCAACACATGGCGAACGCATGTACAACTTCAGTGGGAGGTTCTCTCCCCGTCCCGCAGATGCAGGCACAGAGGCCCAGCTGAGTACATCACCTACAGCCACACAGAGCCAGTAGGGGAGCTGAGACTCACACGGGCAGCCCGACCCAGGGCCTGTGCTCGGATCACTACCCTGCTGGGACTCTGGGGAGGAAAAGTGATGGGGGAGAGGAAACCATGCATAGGCCCTGAGGCAGAAATAAGCTGGGTCAGGGTGGCTCAAGAGAGAGCCGTTCCTGATCCCACCGAGCTCTGTGGGAAAGGTGAGTTCTGTTTGGGGCTAAGAAGGAGGCTCTGGCTGCCGTGGTACCCGAGAGCAAGCGGGAGACCCATGGGAGACTCTGGCTATCTGTGCAAGCAAGCATAACATGCTCCGTGGACCTGGTGCCCAGCTTCCTCGAGGCCCACTCGAGGAAGCATGTGAGGGACACATTTGCGAGAGGCATGTGAGGGGCTGTGTGCCCATCGATGGCCAGGACGCGGAGCCAGGGCGGGTAGCAGCCCGGAACAAATCCCGTTCTCTCTGCAGGACTTGGCCTGGGCCTTGAGCTATTACGCTCGGTTCTTCATCACCTACATCCCTTTCTATGGCATCCTGGGGGCCGTCATTTTCCTCAACTTCATCAGGTACCTGCCTCTCGGCCTTGACAGGGCTTTGACAGGGGGGCCCCTGTGGGAGGGCTCCGAGCTCCCCGCTTCCTGCCCTGGGCCTCCCAACCTGGCCTCTTGGTGCACCTGCCAGACCGCTGGGGCTGGGGGAGAAGGTCTGTTCCCACCATGGCCTGACTCTGTGGCCACTCCCGTGGCTCCCGCGTTGAGCTGTGCTGTCTTCCAGGTTCCTGGAAAGCCACTGGTTTGTGTGGGTCACACAGATGAATCACATCGTCATGGAGATTGACCAGGAGCCCTACCGTGACTGGTTCAGCAACCAGGTGAGGGCAGCCGGAGCTGGACACTGGGGCCTGTGGGTCCGTCTCCCTGTCTCCCTGTCTCCAGCCCTTGGCTGCTCAGTGGGCCCAGGGCCACGCTGGGCTTCCCTGCCTGTAACCTTCCACGGGGAGGGACCAGCGGGGAATCTGGGTGGGCCAAGGTCTCCAGGCCAGGCGGGATGTCAGGGAGGGTTCGGGCCTCCCGGGAAGGAGATGGACCCCTCATTCTCCTGTCTGCTCCTGGGCTCTCACCCCTCCCCTCCACAGCTGGCGGCCACCTGCAATGTGGAGCAGTCCTTTTTCAATGACTGGTTCAGCGGGCACCTCAACTTCCAGATCGAGCACCAGTGAGCGCGGGCGGGCGGGCAGGCTGGGAAGGTGGGTGGCCCTGGAAGAGGGAGGAGGTCACCAGCCCCGTCTGGGCATGGGCAGCACATGGGGGCAACCTCCCTCCCCACCCTGGCCAGGCCTCCCAAGCACCAGGCCTGGAGCCTGGTTCTGCAGCCCACCCACTGAAGTCGGGGGAGGGGCTCACTGGCCCAAGGGACAGCCACCCCTCCCATGGGCCCCAGCTTTGTAACCATAGAGAGCTCACACCACTGGTCCCTTGATCCTGCGAGCCTAGCAGGGCAGAGGGACCCATCCCTTCATTGGCAGGGAAACTGAGGCACGGCTTTTCCCCACCCCCTGTGCACCAGCCTCGGTGGGGGTTGGGGGGGGACACACACAAGGAGAGCCACGGACGGGGTCTCCCCCACCCTGACTGCTGCTGTTTGTGGGGGCTGTGAGCGAAGCCGGGGGCGTCCTCACCCTGTCCCCACTGTCCCCAGCCTCTTCCCCACCATGCCCCGGCACAACTTCCACAAGGTCGCGCCACTGGTGAAGTCTCTGTGCGCCAAGCATGGCATCAAGTACCAGGAGAAGCCGCTGCTGAGAGCCCTGCAGGACATCATCCGGTAAGGGGGGGCATCCTCGGCTGCTGGAGCCCCTTGAGGTCCCTGGGGAGGTGCGCAGCTGGGACTGGCCACGGTGAGACTGATGGCCACCAGAGGGCGTGAGCCCCCGGGGCCCAAGTGTCCCCACCAGGGCCCCTCCCTTACTAGGAAGGACCTGGCTTCAGCTCTGGGCTGGTTGGGGACCCTCCCTTGGTCCTCCGTCAGGGTGTCCCCCAAGGAGTCCTGAGCAAACAACCCTGCAGTCCCGCTGAGAACCAAGAAGCACCACCCCCCGCCCCAGTGTGGCCTCCCCTGCGCCCCCATCCTGGGCCCTGACGGTCCCCTCCTCTTCCCAGGTCCCTGAAGAAGTCCGGGGAGCTGTGGCTGGATGCCTACCTCCACAAATGAAGCAGCAGCCCTGGGGCTGCCCACGGGGAAGGGGGAGCAGGTGGGAGTGCTGGCCACAGGGAGGGGGGCTTTTGTTCTGAGGGGTTCCACAAGGCTGGGGTACATGCTGGTTCGGGGATCCCATTTTTGGTCTATCTCCTGTTTTCCTCTGCTTTCCCTGCGCTTCTGTCTCCGACACCCTCCCTCATGGGGCTGTCCTCTATCAGGTGGCCCTTCACCTGCTCCCTCCCACCCCCAGGAGCCAAGAGGGGTGCTCTGTCCCCAAACTTCTGCCAGGCCAGAGGGCCACAGATACGGCTTGTAACACCCCTGGCTTGCTGCCTGGCCTCTAGGCCTCACACCTCCTTGTCTCCCTCAGATACTTCTGAGGTCCGTGGCAGGTGGGGGTCCTAGTTGGGCACCACGGCTTCCTGGCCCGTAGGCCTGTCCCCACTTGCAGCGTCCCCGTCACTGGTGTTAGGGAGTGTGTGCGCCTGGTGCCCCCAGCTCCCTCGCGGCCTGCACTGGGACCCGGGCCTCCCTGCTGCCACCCCTTCTCTTCAGACGCCCAGGGTCCTGACCCTGATCCCGGCTCCCTTTGCCCGCTGCACAGCCAGCTCAGACCTCGGGGCCCAGGCAAGAGTCCTCACCCCGCAGGAGCCCTCTGACCCGGGGCTTGTGCTGTTCCATCCCACCACCTGCCACGTCTCCCCAGCTCCACAGCCTGGGACCCGGGGGCCAAGGGGGCCATCCTGAAGGTGGGCTTGGCCAGGTCAGAGGATCAACGGGCCTGTCGGCTCAGCCTTGCCCCCTCGCCCCCCAACATCCCCTTCAGCTGTTTGTCTGGGGTGGGTGATCGGACCTTTCTCCAAGGTGCTCTGTGACCTGCCAGGCAGTGCCAGCCAGTCTCTAGCTGCTTGGCCAAGTGGCCTTGAGCCCTTAAAGCTGCCGGAGGGCGCCTCACACAGCCCAGCCCCAAGCGGGGGCTGCTGGTGGGGACGTGCTCACACTGTCTTCTGCTCTCGCCTGTCCTCTGGTTTTTTAACCTTTTGCTATAGAGACATTCTGACGGGGTTGGCGGGGAGCTGCGACAACAGGGCTGGGCCTTGTCACAACCTTCTACCAGCTGCCTCTTTAGGTCCCTGTTGTGGGCTGAGCCCGGCTCACTCACGGAGGCCACAGGGACCCCAACTGTGGGGGCTGCTGGGGCCGCTGCTGTCGAGAAGGCAGTAGGGGCCCGGGGGGTGGGGGGAGAGAGTCCCAGAGGACATGACCCTAAGGATCTGGGGATTTGGGAGGGAGACCTGATGAAGGTCAAGTGAAAACTGCAACAAGGAGTTTGGGGCCGGAAGCCAGGCAGCCGAGGGGATGGGGAGTGAGTGGGGGGGAGGGACTCAGGGCTGCTGCGTTCGGAAATCTAACCCACTAACCAATATTTAGCTTCAGGGGAGGGGAGCAGAACAAGCTGAGTGGGGGGCCTATGGGAGAGAGCTGTACTCCCCCAGCTCCCCCGCCAGGGGGAGATGCATCTTGTGTGACTGGACCTGCAGGTTGCCATGGCGACATGGGCCCTAGGCCCTCCAGCGGAGAACACAGGCCCCAGGAGCTGTCCTTCCCGGGACACAGAATGGATCCATAGGGAACTGATGTTAATTTTTACCATGTCGCTCCCCCACCCCTACATTTTTTGGAAATAAAAGTAATTTTATTCTCACTTCCTGCACGTTAATGCTAGGCGGGCTGTCAGGATGGAGGAAGGGGCTTTGTAGCCAGGGGACCAGGAAGAAGACTCATGCCGGTAGAGACGGGCTTTTCTCTGTCCCTTCCCCAACTGGGGTCGCCCTACCCCCATCCCCTGCTGCCTCCCTTCAGGAGAGAACTTCTCTCCCCTTCCATTGAAGTTTGTACACACAAACCCAACTCCAGATGTGGCCGCTGGAGCCAAAGGAGGCTTCCTGGAAGGTCTCTGGAGGGCAGCAAGGAGGAGCTGGCCCAGGCCACCTTCCTGTCCTCCCCCTTCCGCATCTCTGTCCCCAGTTCCTCCTGGGACCAGCTGTCTGCTCACAGCCTCACCAGCTGACTGGCCTATTGCCAGACTCCCATTCCCCCATTTTCTGGTCAGTGGACAGAGCGCTGGGGAGCAAAGGGAATCTCAGAAGGGACTTTGGAAAGCCCTGGAGACCTACGCTTCCATCTTGTGGTCCCCACACCCTGGGGAGACGCCCACCATCTAAGCCCAGCCCACCAGCTCACAGGCAGCGGCAGACACAGAGTCCTGGGTCTGTCCTACTGTCAAGCCTGGGAAGTCCAGAGGGCTGTGCCAAGAGCCTCCCGCTGTACCAGCAGCCCGAATGCTGCTCTGCTCCTCTGTCTCCGGGTTGGCTCAGCCGGCAGGCCAAGCTAGGTGTGTCCGGGAAGGGTTCAGCATAGCCAGCACCCGGCCTTGCGTCTCCTCCTAGCAGGGCTGCGGAGGGTCCCAGAGTAGACCTTTGTGGCCTTCGTGTTTTCCCTGTAACCCCAGTATCGTGCGCAGGGACAGCCTGCTGTCCCGGGTAGGGTGGGGGTGGTCCCCCAGTGGGTCCAGGGACTTAGCAGTGGGATCCAGGGTTGCAGAAGGAGCCCTGAGCCAGAAGACAGAGACCCACTGAGTGGCCTTGGGTGAGTCCTCTGGCCTTGGGTGGCTCTCTGGGGGGGTTCCGCCATTTATTCACCAAAGGCACCGGGCTAGAGTGAGGCTGTCACTCTCCCCACCTGTGAGCCCTCGGCCTGGCCCTTCCAGTAGAGAGGGCTTTTGAGGCTGAGAGACCCTGAGGTACACACCTTCCATCCTTCTTACCTGTGCCTGTGTTCCGCCTCCTGACTGGGCTGGGCATGGTACCCTGTCCCCCAGGATGGGACAGTACAGGCTCCCAGGGATGGGGAGGGTGGCGGGGAGGACCGATGGTCTAGGTGGACACTGTGGCTCTGAAGGCACCAGCTAAATGTGGGCTCAGGTCCGTGGGCACTGGGATCCTCACTGTGGCTTTTTCCCACCACGCCGTCTTCGCTTTCAAGTATTATTACGGCGGCAGCAAGAAGCTGGGAACACCTCTACCTGCTCTGCTGAATCCCTTCTCCTGTCCACCTACTAGTGGAGGGTCTTGCCCAACATGGAATCATGGGTTTCCCCAGCCCCGCACCTCCCCCCATAGTCATGAGTCCCTAACCTGTGAGGTCCTGAGTGATCACAAGACCCAAAGTTTCCATTCTCGGGGGAGGCTGGGACCAGAAGGGAGAGGACTGGCTGGAGGCCATGCGGTGGTGGCAGCCAGAGCCAGATCCCTGCTCCTCACCCAACACTCCGCCAGCCCGTCTCCTTCACTCCCTCAAGGGAAGGGCTGTTTCCCAGAACAAGATGTCCCCTGACACCATTATGTCAAATGTCAGACCACTTCCAAGAGGCCCAGCAGCTGGCCAGAGGGGCGGAGACGGTGGAGGGAGGCCTTGGGGAGCTGAGCTTGGTGAGTGGCCTGAGCATGTGCAGGGCCCTGAGACCCGGAGGAAGGGTTGACAGAGTGGCCTAGGCTGTGCGTGGACCTGGAGCCCCCCAACAGTCCTGGCAAGTTGCTGAGGCATCCGGTGAGACACTCAGGAACCCTCTTGGTCCTTTGGGAGGAGCTGAGGAGGCCTTTGGGGATGAGGGGTGGGGTGGAGGTGGCTGGCAGCCCTAGACTCCCACTGCCCTTGGGAATCCCCAACCACTGCTCCGGAGACAGTGCCTTCGCCAATCAGGACCCCTTCGCTGTCCCAGCTGCTCCGTCCCTGGAGAGATGTGCCCCTTTGGATGGGATGCAGCTTCTCGAAGAGACCCTGGTCTGATGCCCGGCTTGGAAACAATAAGCTGTGGGTCCCAGGGAGTGCCTACAACCTCTAAGGAAGAAACTGAGGCCCGAGGGAAAGGCATGGCCCGGGTCTAGAACTCTGGGTTTCTCTTGGCTGCATTTGACGTTTCTGGTCAGACTAGCCCAAGCCAAACCACCCGGTTCAAGAGCAAGTGTCCAGAAGAATGAGGGACAGGTCCTGAGAGCTTGGAAAGGGCCAAGCGGAAGAGGCAGCCAGGCACTCCCAGACCTGCGTGTGCTGCTGCTGCTGTGTGTGTGTGTGTGTGTGTGTGTGTGTGTGTGTGTGTGAGAGAGAGAAAGCCCCGTGAAAGGTCTGTGACCTGGCCTATCACATACGAGTTCCTTCATAACCCAGACCAGCCACTCAACATTACAGGCAGGGCTGGCTCTTGTGAATCTGCTTTCCCACCATCTGCCCGGGATGCCCACGGGAGACTCAGTCCGTGCCTGTTGAAGGAAGGAACACATCAGCAAGTCCCGGGCTGCCTGCAGCCTTTCTGCTTTTCCTCTGCGCTCAAGACTGCGTGTAGACCATCAGGAAGGGATCCCAGGTTTCTTGGAGGCTCCACCAAGGCCCTTCCTTCCCTTCTTTTACAAACCTGGCCCACACTGCCTGGCTTTTTTTTATTTCAGGACTCTGGAAGAGAACTGAGGGAGAAAGGGAGTTCAGCTCAGGAGAGGGGTAATGACCTATGTGCATGCGGGACAGAGTGGAACAAGGGCCAAGACGTCCCACCAGTGGGTTTTAGGCAGTAAGGGGAGATCCAGATCGGGTGGCTACTTGAGGCCAGGCGGCTTCCCCAAAGGTCCTCTGAGCAAGTCACTAGGCCACCCCTGATTTGGAGAGGGAGCACGCGCTCCCTGAGGCTACCACCAGGGGCAGCGCGGAACGGGGCCTGCCCCACGACGGTGCAGGTACTCCGGATGCCCCTAGGTGGCGTCCCAGGCTCAGCATTCCCTAAGGCAGGGACGTGCTGTCCCCAAGTACGGGGGGTGGGGGGAGTGTTGACATTTCCCCTAAGTGCATGAGCAATCAGGGTAACTGCAGGAACCGCCCTGGCTGCTCAGGAGGTAGAAGGAATGCCAAGCCAGGGCTCACATGGCACCTGAAGTCAGCAGCGTTTCCATAGGTGGCCATAGGAAGGGGGTCTCCCAGCAGAGGGAACAGCCTGGGTAGGGACCCTGAATGTGAGGTCTGCTCTGGACATACAGAGTTTGCTTTCAAGGCAGGAAGTACCTCTCAAGAAACAAACTGGGTCAGAGACTGCCGCCGGCTTGTCCCAGGTGAGAGCAGGTGGGGCCCCAGGGTGCTGGACTGCACACGTGCATTTTTTTAAATTTCTGAACCCTGTTGCCAAGCCCTATGCAAAGAACCTTCCACACAGCATCCCCTTTTACCTTCCATCACCCTAGGTCATACTACCGCTCAGAGAGGTTGAAGAACTTCCCGCAAATTCATATAGCCCTGACTCCCGGCAAAGGCAGGATCCCTCCACCCTCACCCCAGGGTTTTCCTGACCAGAGAAGTGGGGGTGGGAGTCCCATGGTAGGGGGCAGGTGTCCCTGGGAAAGGACTGGATAAGATCTCCAGGACATATGCCCCTTGACCTCCTGAAGAGAACCCAGCCCAGGACAATGGCAGCTCTGACAAAGGGCGGGGTGATCCTGCGGCAGATGGAGTGGGGAGGGGACTCCAGCTCCCCCTCCAGAAAGGCCCTCAGAGAAATCCTAGCTTCACATTTCATTCTCTTTAAGCTGCTGATGCCATGCAGGCACCTGGTCCCAGGCAGGCGTGCAAGAAAGCCCGTGTTCCCCCTTGGGGGCCACTGAGTGCAGGCAGGCTGCACCCCCACCAGCCGGATGCCAAGTGTGGGACCAGTGGGTGGTCCTAGGAGACCCCTCAACATGGAGGCTGCGGGAGGAGGCCAGTGCACGTCTGGACCATGCTGGCTCCCTCTTCCTGTGCTCAGGGGGCGCCTTGGACATGGCCTTCCGCCCTGGTCTGCTGGACAGGCCCTGGTCCCACTGTGCAGAGGAGTCAGGTGAGGGGAGCCCAACGTGACTGTCCAAGGTTTCTGGTGAGTGGGCAAAGAACAGGAAGGGAGGGCCCAGGCCCACAGAGAGAGCTGAGCCTGGGGCAGCTGCCAGCTCCCCAACCCCTGACAGAGGGGACCTCTGAAAGCCACCATTCACTGGCACCCCATCTCCCAGCACCCCAATGGCCCAAGGGCCCGGCGCCTCTTAGGAAGTCTGAGGCAAACTCCAGCCCCAAGAGCCTTATAGAGTCAATACTCCATCATGTATCTGGATTTGTTTTTATATAAAAATAACAGTTTTCCCTAAATTTTTGCTCTAGGAAAACATGCCATGCTGTGTGGCTTTATGTACCATCCCCCTAGCCCTGGTCCTGTTTGGCCAAGAGCCATGGCCTTAGGGCTGCCAAGCACACAGGTGAGGGGGCTGAGGTGAGGACAGCAGATCCAGAAGGGTGGGCAGGGCCCCCTAGGCCAGGTGGGGAGGGGGGTGGACGTGTCAAGCCTGCCTGGGCCAGCTTGGTGGCAGCGGGGCCCCGGGTGCTGCCCTCACTGATGGAGGTAGGCTTCCAGCCAGACATCGCCAGACTTCTTCAGGGACCTAGGAGACAGAGATTGGGGGTGGGGGGAAGCTCTTGACTGCAAGATACTACCCCCAGCCCCCAGGACAGTGAGGGTGAGTGACAGGCTACTGGGACAGGCCACTAGGGTGGGGGTGGAGCAGCCAGGTAACTGGGAGAGGAAGTTCCACTCTCATTCACTGGAGTAGAATCTAGACGTTGCCTGGGAGCAGATGGGGCACCAAGGCCAAGTCCAGACTGCAGTCAGCACAGGCCCATCCCTCGTTTCCCCCACTCTCTCTTTTGTCACCTTCTGCTGGGCCCTGCGATCCTGGGACCCATTTGTAAGGCAAGGAGCCTGTCGCCCGCCCTCCCTACCCAGAGCCTGATGGCAGACAGAGCACCCAGAAGCAGCAACAACTCAAAGCAAGGAAACTCTGTGCCCAGGGCAGGGGCTCCCAGCCTGGGGCTGGGAAGGGTTGTGCAGGAGAAGCCGCAGGAGGTCCAACCCCAGTATGGAAGGAAGGGCCTCGGAGTCCAGGGAACAGCATGTGGCGGAGCACAGAGGTGGCAGAGCTCTGGCTGCGGAATCTGACCGTGGTTCCCCATGGCCAAGGTGACCTGTGGGGCCAACTACCCCATCCCTTGCCTGGACAGCTACAGGGACCTCTGCTCTGTTTCTTTCTGCTTTGAATCGAGCCCCGCCCAGTCAGGGCATCTCTCCAGAACCCCAGTCCTGCGTGTCCCTCCTCCACTCACATCGGCACACTCTTGCCTCACGGCCTTGGCACAGCTGTTCCCTTGCCCCAGATAGTCTCCCCTATCACACTTGTCCCCATTGCCAGCCCTCCCCCCTCTCTCCCCATCCCTGCTCACATGGCCGCTTCTCAATACCATCCTCCCTGTCACCCTATCAGAAACCCACAAGTCCTACCTGGCACTCCCGTCCCCTCACCCATCCACATTCTTAGGTTTTATGGGGTTTTTTTGGCCAAAGCGTATCTTCTCTTCCCACATTCTCTGTACTTTATTTATTTTAACTGCTTTCTGTGGTCCCCTACTAGGAGTCAGCTCCAGGAAGGCCGGGATCTCGGCCTGTTCTGCTCAGAGACACGGATGCAGGACAGGGCCTGGGCCCACGACAGGTGCCCCCTAAACTCGGCGGTGTGAGAGAGCCCCAGGAAGGGAGGGAGGGCACAGGCTGAGGACAGAGAGGCTGACTGGAAAGGCCTCGAGTGCCAGCTCTTGTAGAGGGACCCGTGTGGGCTCTGAGAGCCAGGTGCCCAGGAAGGCGCCCCAGGGGAGCTGCCGTGCATGGGGGGCCCTTACCCAATGATGTCCACCAGGGCAGTCAGGAAGGGCTTCACCTCATAGTTGAGGCCGTGCTTGGCACACAGTGCCTTGACCAGTGGGGCCACCCTGCGGTAGTTGTGCCTCGGCATCGTGGGGAAGAGGCTGGTGGGGAGAGCGTGGGTTGGAACCTGAAGTGGGGGGTGCCAGAGGGAGCCCCCCTACCCCACCCATCCCCTCCCAGGCCCCCAGGGAGTCCAGGGCTTATGTCTTGGTTCTTCCCGGGGAAAGACTGGACACAGGGGCCTCTGGCCAGCCCCCCGGGCTCAGGACTCACTCCCACCCCCATGGGGCCTCCAGGGCCCCACTCACTGGTGCTCGATCTGGAAGTTGAGGTGGCCGCTGAACCAATCAATGAAGAGCGAGGGCTCCACGTTGCAGGTGGCCGCCAGCTGCCAGGAACGGGTGGGGCACCGGTGAGAGGTGGGCACAGGGCCCTTCCCTGGGAGCCCCACCAGGGGCTAGCGGGGCCCCAGCCAGATCACACCCCTGCAGCCCACCTGAGAGCTGGCCCAGTCCCGGTGCTTCTCGTGGCCAATCTCCTTGGGGATGTGGTTCATCTGCGTGATCCACACGAACCAGTGGCTCTCCAGGACCCTGAGAGGGGAGGCTCGGGCACTGCCCATGTCCAGCTCACCGCTTAGATCAGGCCTGGGCCTCGGCATCCTCATCTGTGCCGCGGGACGGCTGTAACCCCTCCCCCACCGTGTCTGAAGAAGCTGAGTGAAGCGGGGCCGTGGCTGGAGCCCGGAGCAGCCCAGCTCACAAGGATGGCCGTCCGTGGGGCCGCCTGCACGCCGGGCCACGGCCCCCAGACCGGCCGCCCCTGGGACCCTGCCACTCGTGCTCCTCAGCCACCCCAGGCAGGCAGCCCTATTGTCCCCATACTGCAGATGGGGACGTGGAGGCCCTGAGCGTGGAGGGCTGTGGCCAGGGTCCCCTGCCGCCTGTGTGTGGCCTCTCCAACTCCCGGCCCTTCTGGGTCTGGCCGTACCTGACAGCAACGAAGAGGAGCAGGGCCCCAGGGAGGCCGTAGAAGGGGGCGTAGCACAGGAAGAAGCGGGAATAGAAGCTGGCGGCCCAGAGCAAGTCCTGCAGAGGAGGGGAGAGGAGCACAGAGACCCTGAGGCAGCCGGGAGTGGGAGCTGGGGTCACCCACCCCTCCTGCTGGCTGTGCCTCAGCAAGGTTTTCTCAGCAAGGTAGACGGCCAGGGTCCTGGCCCTGCCAGCCTTGTGGGGCCGACTCTGGAGGGGAAGGTGTCATGGGGGGACCCCTCCTTGGGAGACACAGACCTGGCAGAGTCGGCCCACGGGGTCCCCGCTTCCAGGTAGGACACCCTGACCCGGACAGACCCCCAGCACGTCCTATGCACACGTGCACGTGCACACCTCATGCCCCGCCTCCTGCCACCACCGCCGGCTTCCCTGGGAGACCCGCGCCGAGTGCCCCCCCCCAGCCCCCGCTCACCGTCCACTGCAGGCACACCAGCATGTAGGCCAGATTTTCCACCTCGAAGTTCACCAGGGTGAGCAGCGGTGGGCCGACTGCAAGGGGGAACGGGGGGCTCAGGAGGAACAGGGCTGGGCTGCCAAGCAGGAGAGGCCGAGGGAGTGGGGGAGCGAGGCGCTGTTAGCCCGGGAACGCCTGTGCTACCGGGTGCTGGTCCCCTCCAGCTGGGGACCCAACCCCACGGCACCCACGAGCCTTCTGCAGGCCGGGGCCAGGTTCCCAGCCTCAAGCAGGCCTCCCCACCGACTGCCCCATGCTCTAGGGCTCCGGAGCCCTGTGCTGCGAGTGCAGGAAGGAACTCTGAATGCCCAGACCGAGGCTGCTGCTTTCGAAGGGAGAGTCAGCCCTGGCTGCAGGTGGTGGTGGGGGGGGGGTTTGGTTGAGGGGAGAGGGAGGACTGGGGTGGGAGAGGCCAGCAGGGGCCGTAGGAGGGAGGCTTTAAGTGGTCCCCCGCCCTGGGAGGCGGCGGAAGCCGTCGGGAGGGTCAGCGGGCCCCGCTCCGCTGTGCCGCCACCTCAGGGCCAGCGCACGCCCACTCACTCAGGAAGAAGTACAGGTGCTGGCGATGGTAGGGCAGGTACCGGCGCTTCTTCTTGCCATACTGCAGAGACAGTGTGGGCTGGGGGCCAAGGCAGCCCTAGGTTCCAGCCATTGGGCCCATTCCCCCATCCCGGGCGGGCTGCCAAGTGGGGAAGGGGGGCCCCTTGAGCAGTGGCTCAGCCTGGATTTGGGCGGAGGGGCTTGGTCAGGGGCCAGGCCTGGGCCACAATGAGGGACTCAGTGGCCACAGTCCCTCCCTCCCACCCCCCAGCACCAAGCCTCAGGGCCAGCGGGGTGAGTCCATATTCTCCCCACGCACCTCAACGGACGACTCCCCTAGGAGGAAGACGGGCGCCACGGTCACATCTGGGTCTTTGTGGAAGATGTTGGGCTTGGCATGGTGCTGGAAGTGGCGGAAGTTCCACCAGTGGGCCGAGAAGCCCTGTAGGGGATGAGGGGAGCTCTCAGGGCCAGGGCGAGGCCGGGCGCACCACCCCCCACCTGCACACTTGGGCAGACCCGGGGAGACACCCCCAGCTCTGCCCCTGGCTCCCCACCGCCTGCCTCCACCCTCACCTTCAGCTGCCCCATCACAAACTGCTGGGCCACGTGGTTCCACTGGGACTTCCTGAAGACCGAGGTGTGGCCCAGGTCATGCTGCAAACACCAGCACTGAGCCTGGGGAGCGAGGTAGGGACAGGAGCTGGTGACCCAGGACCCGACACTCCAGGGTTCCCTCCCAGCTCCCAGGGCACCCCCACAGTTATTGCTGCATTTTAAGACCCTGTGGGCCATCTTCCTCTTTTTGACAGATGAGGACAGCTGAGTGTCAGGAGGCCTACGGACTTGCAAGTCTCTCACCGAGCCCATTTAACACGAAGCTTGACCTACAGATACACGCCTCTTGGGGACTCTGCGGCTCATTCATTCATGTATTCACTCAGCAAATACATCCGGAGTGCCCTCAGGTGCCAGGCCTGTATCTACCAGATAGCTTGGGTGGCGGCAAGACAGCGCTGGAGTCACCTGGGAGGTGGCCAGGACAAGGGCGGCAAGGGTGCTGGGCACCCAGCCTGGGCCGAAGAGGTAGACGAGAAGCCAAGCGAACACCTCCATGGCCAGGATGTGGCCCAGCAGGAGAGCGAAGAAGGCGGGCTTGGCCTCAAACAGCTCCATGTCCTCGGCCGCCTGGCGTAGGGCGCGGAAGTCCTCCACCAGCTGGGCCTGCCACGGTGGGAGGGCTGGTGGGCTACAGAAGCGAGGCCCCAGTGATCTCCGGGAGTCCCCCCACAGCAACCCATGCCGCAGCCAGTCCCGGGGCCAGGCCCATGGGGTGCAGCCGAAGGGACGGAGGGAAGGAGCACCAGCCCAGGGTCTGAGGTGGGGAGGCAGCTGGTGGCAAAGGCTGAGCGCACAAAAGGTGTGGGGCACATGAAAAGCAGAGAAAGCCAGAGCAGGGAAGACCCTTAAAGCCCAGTGCATCTAAACCCTCAGTGTAGATGGGGATACTGGGCCCAGAGCAGGAAACACAGCAGATGCCGCAGCCCAGCTAGCCCCACAGCCCTGGGCTCCTCCAGGCATCCCTCCACCTCCACCACCACCTCCCTGCCCAGGAAGGGATGGCCAACCCAGCCTTGGTCCCCCAGGGACCCTGGGAGGAATGTGGATGGAACTGCTACTGGTGATGCTCCCACCCCCCTCCTCCTCCCCCCCCCCCCCCGCCGCCGTTGGCGGCTTGGCCTCCACCAAGGCCCCGCTCACGTCCTGGGGTCCATCCTGGCTGGGCTCCTCTGGGGCCAGCTCTCCAATCAACAGGGGCTGCAGGAACTTGCGCACAAAATTGAGGTCCTGGTGGAAAGCGCGGAAGGCATCCTGAAGGAGAGCCAACAGTCAGGGGGACAGCCAGCCAGCTGCAGTGGCCCCCAGAGGCAGCAGGCAGACACAGGGCGGGAGGACCTGGGATGGAAGGGCAGGGCTCTGTGGATGGAGAGGCAGCTGGTGGTTCTGCGGTCACATAAACAGGGCCAAATGGGTCAGCCTTGCCCACTGGCCTGGCCGAGTCCTCCCCAGGACCTGGGTGTCCTGCTGGAAGCCAGGCCACAGCTGCTTTCCCCAGCACGGGGCGGGGCGGGGGTGGGGGGACTCGCCAAAAATCAGGCAAGGGCCACACAGACTGAGTTCTTAGGTTTGCAAGGAAGAGACTCAAATGGTTAAGCTCATTTGATTTTAAAAGCAGAAGGGAAAAATATCATGTTTTTAAAAAAAGCAAATTAAATAAATATCACATATTCCCATGACTCTCTGAAACCGCTGGGGTTGGGGCGGGGCATAATACAACGGGTTAGAGGCCAGAACAACAAAGCGCTAGGGACTGAGACCAGTGGGGAAGCCGGTCCAGGGGCTTCTGAAACGTGAGCAAACCGGACTGTACAACTGGGCTCCCTTAGTTTTGCCGATCAAGTCCTGGTGCAACGGGCTTGTTCGTGCTCCCAGCTCTTCACCGGATTTTCATCCCTGAACTTGCGGACACTGCCTCTGAAGGAACTAGCCCTCACCACGCGGTTGCCCTGACCGGCAGGAACAAGCAGGGACGGGGGTGAGGTGCTGTCCCCGCAGGGCCTGGGATAGGGGCCTGCTGGCTGCCAAAGGAAACAGCTCTGAAGAAGGCTGAGAACAGGGCCTCCCATTGTTCTCTTGCTTTCCAGCAAGAGAAGCCTTCCAGCTTCTGGGGGACCTTCAAACGGAAGGCTGGGCCCCCTCTACTTGCTACTGGACATCCCTCACAGTCCTGGGGGGAGGAAACACTTCAGGCCCCTCCAGCCCCCACTTAGAAGCCACGCCTGTGGGATCCACCCCAGGGTCACTTTTCCTGTCATCTGCTTGTTTGCTGGCCGGGGGCAACCTAGAGACCTCTGGGGGGTGGGGGTGGGGCCCAGGAGAGTCCAGCTTCTGGAATAACCTAAGTCCTGGGGACTATGCCTTGGGGCCCTTCCCTGAGCTCCTAAGCGGGGAGAGAGCTGTGTAGGGTAGACCTCCTGGCTCTCTGGGATGATGATCTTGACTTAGGAGGGAGGAGGTGGAGGGGAGACTGGCTCCACAGGAAGCTGCCTGGCCCCGGGGCCTCCTGGGGAGCTGGGAGGGTAGACAGCTCTGGGGCTCGGCTGACCCCACTCACTGTGACCTTGAGCAAGTCTATCCTCCTGCAGGGACCAGGCAAAAGAGGGCAAGACTCCAACGCCTTTCAGGCTCTGGACTCAGAGCATTAACTTGTTTTCTGAATTTACTCTTTTAACCCTTTTTAGGTGTGCGTTTCAGTGGCATCAGGCGCACGCGTCCCGCTGGGCCACCACCGCCAGCATCCACCTCCACCACCTTCTCATCTCCGCCCCCATGAAACGCGGACTCTTTCCCCCCCTGCCCCCTCGCAGACCCTGGCAGCCACCACTCTGCCGTCTATGAATTCGACTACTCGAGAGACCTCTGATAAGAGGGATCAAACATATTTATTTGCCCTCTTGTGGCTGATGTCACTCAGCATCATGTCCTCAAGCTTCATCCCTATTAGAGCAGGTTGTGGAATTTCCTTCCTTTCGAGGCTGATGAGCACGGACTCTGATTCTCTCTTGCTTCCTCTGAAACTCCCCCGGCTGCACATGGCTACGGCCCCAGGATTTCTTCACTCCTCTTTCAGCCCTTCTCCCCTATCCTGTGTTCTGGGGTCATCCTGGTGCCCACCAGACCCCCAGACCTCCTGAGGAGCCACAGGAGTTCCCTCCTGACGCCTTCCCTGGGTCCCGATTCACCCAGGCCAGGCTTGGGGATGCACTGGGGGCGAGGGCCACCTGAGGGACTTCCAGCCAGCTCTAGCCCCTGGCATGACAGGGGCTGGTTAGGCCCCGAAGGGCCGGTGAGAAAATCTCACAGCTCACAGACAAGGCTCCGGCTGATGGGGGACAGAATGGGCAGAGTGGTGGCCGGTCTGTGGGAAGCAGGTGGGCACCACTGAGCCTGTTCCTTTTTTTTTTTTTTTTTAAGATTTTATTTATTTATTTGAGATGGGGTGAGGAGAAAGAAACTGAAGGCGACGCCGCACAGTGTGGAGCCCGATGCAGGGCTCGATCCCACAAATATGAGATCGCAACCTGAGCTGAAACCAAGAGTGGGACACCCAACAGACTGAGCCACCCAGGTGCCCCGAGCGGTTCTTATGCTCAGTCCCAACAAGGTGGGTCGCTGGCCTTGGGCCAAAGCCTGATGCACCAGCAGACAGCTTTTGCTGGAACACATGCGGGGGCCATGTGACCAGACCCTCTCTGGGCCACTGCTTAAGGACCCAGGGGCTGGGCAGAAGACTCAGAGAGGTCAAGCCAATTACAAAGGTCACACAGCTCCATCTGATGGAGATTGGATTCTGATTGGATCAGAATGCAAAATTGTGCTTGGGGCCACTCAACAGTAGCCCCAGGGTGGCCACTCCTGGGTGGGGGTGGGGGGAGGCAGTGGGTCTCCTGGGCGGGGCAGTGAGGTGGAGAGTGGCTCTCACCACGAAGCTGGCCACCATCCCACAGAGCCAAGGACCTGGCTGCTTGGAGGCTGGACTGTGGGGCACAGGAGGGGGGTCCTGGCGCTTCTTGGGCTGTATTGCCTGAGTTTCAGGGCACTGCGGGGGGCCCCACCCTCCTCTACCCCTGTGCCCTGGGGAAACGTCCTACGATCCTCCCCCACTGGCAGAGCGGGCGCTGTAAAACAGGTGTGAGTAAGTGGACAAGAGTCCACAAGGCAGGGATAAGAACCATTTTACTGGAATGGAGGCTTGGAGTAGTAGGGACCCCCGCCCAGGCCAGAGTCCATCACGGCCCACTGGGGATTCCAACCCAAGTAGATCTGTGATATCCATGCTCTCCCAGCTCCTGCCCTGCCCCCACAGCTCCTTGTGAGCCCCGGGTAGCAGTCAGCCAATGGGCGGGAGTGGGGGGCTCCGTGCCAGGCTGCTGGACACCAGCCATCATGAGCTGAGCTGTGAAGCCACAAAGAAGATCGCACGCCACCCCCCCATTCTGTATTTCCTCAACAGTACAGCAGAAGCCACCAGTGCCCATCTCGTGGGGCTGCCGGGAGGATGGATCTGGGCAGGTAGAAGTGCACTGAGAAGGGCCTGGCATCCAGCTCCGGTCAAGCCCCCCACTAGCCGGATGTGTCCTTTTCCTGAGCCCACTGGGATTTAGTGGCCTCCCAGGGCGGGCCTGTGGGAGTGAGGTAGGGGAGTGGTGTGCACCCAAACATTCAAATCCTGGCCAGCCAGAAGCTGGAGAACATGGACACATAGTGGGGACAGGCAAGCATTTCTGGCCACTCGCCAAAGGTTTGGGAATGTTCCAGATCAGGAAGGGAATGGAGCAGGGTTGCTGGGGGCTCAAGTAGTCTGAGTCTGTCCATGCATCCTCCTTAAGCCTCTGTTGAATTGTGACGATGGTGGGTAGGGGGGTAAGCCTGAGGGGATACCCCAGGAATCCCTCCGTCCCTCCTCTCTGTGGTGGGAAGATAAAGGAGGCCCTCACGCCCATCCTGCGTGCTCCTTCCCACCCCACCCCCCGCCCCTGCATGCCTCATCGGGGCCAGTGGGGAAGTAGTGCCAGGGTCCCTGTTTTATAGACAAGGACACAAAGACACAGAGGCCAAAGGGCACACAGCTCTGAACATGGCCCTTGCAACCCCCACCCGTGCAGGCCAGCCCAGTGCAAGGACCAACCCTCCCAGAGAGCCACACCTGGTGCCCCCGGGGACAGGCCGGCACCCATGTTAGGGCTCCAGCACCCCTGGCTTCACAAGTGTCCAGCGCCCCAAAGGGGCCAGGCCCTCTAACACGTGGTCCTTTCTCAGCCACCGCCCCCCAGCTCCCTCCGGGAGCTCTGGCTCTCCCTAGCCGCTTCATGGGAAAGAACAATGCTTGGGTGCCCTTGGGAAGAAACGCGGAGGGCCGTCAGGCCGGTGGGGCCATGAGCGTCCCTCCGTCTCCACTGTGTTCCTGCCCAGCACGCCCCCAGGGCAGGAGCCAGGCACTGCAACTACCCTGGGAAGGAGCCTGAGTGGGTGGGGACCCTGCAGAAACCAAGGCAGTGCCCAGGGAGGTCACCCTTCATGCAGAGTCCCCGCAGGCGGCCGGCATGCTGGGTGGGAGCAATGTGGGCTCTGGAGCCAGGTCCTCTGCGTTCCTGGCCAGCCACCTCTAAACCCACCCCTCAGAGCCTCCCCTCTGCCCCACCTCCCCCCAGCTCCAACCCAGACACAAGCCCCACTCTCCAAGCCCAAGGACCCAGCCCCTGCCCTTTGAGGGCTGCAAAAAGGTCCCTGCATGTCACCCACATCCAGCCTGTCTCCTCATCTGTGAAATGGGCCAACAACACGCATACGTGCCTTGGATGGGTTGTTGTCCGAACACCCCCAAAGCTAAGTCCTATACCACCCACGCACCCCACTCTGGTGCTCCTGGGCCCCCAGCAGCTCCTGCCTTCTGCCCTGGCCATGCCTGCCCTTCTGAGCCCAGGTGACTGGCCACCTCTTCTGAGTGACCTCACCTGGGAGAAGGTAGGTCCCCACTATCTCTTCCCTTAGCCTGCTGCCCATCTCCTGGAGGGCTCTGCCTTCCCCTCCCCATTAGGGATCCTTTTATATGTATCTCAGATTGCCCTGGCTTCCCCACGCTGCCCTCCAAGATCCCCTTAGAATAAAACCAAAGTTCTGCTTGCAGGGACACAGAAGCCCAGTGGGAGCCAGCTCCCACTACCTCTGGACCTCACTGCCTGCCCCTCTCTCCTCTGCTCCATTCCAGCCCCGCTGACTTCCTTGCTGATTTCCTTGAGCACCTTCGCACCTCTGAGCCTCTGCTCTAGCTCGACCCTCTGCCAAGGAACTTCATCCTTGTGATGTTGTTTGTGGCTGTATTTTTAGAGGTTGGAGCACAGTTTGGTGGCAGCAATATGCTCACTGAGTCAGTAAGTGAAGAATGAATGAATGGAAAAAAAACAGTTAAGTCACAGGGCAGCATGTGGTTAAGAGGATGAGCCACGGATTCACATCTCAGACCCGCCATTGAATGTCAAGTCACTTTCCTTTTTTGAACCTCAATTTTCCCATCTGTAAAGTGGGAAAAATCACTAAGAGCACCTGCCTCACATGGGAATCCTGAGGGTTAAAAGAGTATCTATAAAGCAAATGCTGAATTTGGAGCCCAGCACACAGTTGGTACTCGGTACCCAGCCCTGGTATACTTCTGACCAGCAGCAGCCAGACCTCACCCCTCCGTGGCTGGCTCCACTAGTCTCAAGCCGCCTCTGACTCTTAGGCAAACCTGGCTCAGGGCCCAGATCACTCTCCCCAGGGTACCCAGCTTTGTATCCCAGGATGGCCACAGGCTGACTTCATGGCACAGGAACTCTGGGAATTTCCTGGCAGGAAGGCTTCTGTTGCCTGGACATGAGAACAGCTGATGGGGCGGCTGGGGCTACTGAGAGGTGGCCAGGGGAACACAGACCTAGCAGGACAGCTCTCCCATCCCTACCTCTGCTCCAGCGCCTGGAATGGGGTGCCCAGGGCCTGGACTTGACCACATCCAGCACTGGGCTGCTCATATCTGTCATCTGTGCTGTAGACCCCTGGCAGAGACCAAGGTTGGGGTCCCCCACCCCCCAGGCACCTCAGAACCTCTTTGGCCCGAACAGCCCAGGTTATTTCTGGCAACTCCGGCCTGGTGTTTGGAGCCCTGAGAAAGCTAAGATGGCCTCAATGCAACTCCTTCCTGTCGCAGACGCGGACAGAACCAGACAAGGCCGAGTGGCCCAGGGGCAGCTATGTCACGGCTAGTTCCCCGCCCTGTGTGGTCTGTAGGGCGCGCTCGCGCTTACTGGCCACACGTACCGACCAAGAGCGACTACGTGGCAGCCCCAGGGCCACAAAGTTGAGAAGGCAGAGTCCCGTCTGCATCAGGCTCACTGGATGGCCCAGCTCTCCCCACTTTACAGATGAAGAAACTGAGGCTCAGAGGAGTAACACCTGGTTCAAGGTCAATCTGAGTCTCCGATGGGAGATCGCTTTTTGGAAATGGGAAACAGAACTTACTGGCGATTGAACCAACGCGAAAACTGTCAGATGGAGGTCTCGGGGTCGAGCGCTAACTGTCTGATGGGGTTCCCATGAGGGAGGCCCCCAGCACCGGCCTGGGCACCAAGCAGGAACAAGTAATTGATAAATGCTCTGTGTCACCCTTCCTCTCAGCTGCCTCCATCCTAACCCTCAGCTCCAAGGTTGGGGTGGCCTTGAGGGGGGGCCAGCGCCCTGGCACTTCATCCCCACCCCCTCCCCCAGCAGAAACACACACGCGTACGACCACACACACACACACGCCTACTGTGCTCGCACGCATACAGGCCCGTGTGTGGACACGCACTTGTCGGCCCCCAGTCACCTTCAACGCCATGGCCACTACCTGGCCCACGGAGAAGGCTTTCTGTCAGGTTCTCAACTTCCAGGAGGCTCTAAACCCTCAGGTTCTTGGGGTGGACGTAGGGAAGAGAGACCTTCTCCCTTAGAGAGCATGGGGATTGCCCAACCCGGCAGCCCTGGTAAACAGGGACACTGACCTCCTGGGACAGAACAGTTTCTTCTGCCGCTTAAGAGTTCTGCCAGTTAGGGATTCATCTCCTGATATCTGGAAGATTCCTGGTACCCTGAGTGGCCAGCCTAGAATTTTAGATGGTCAAGGCAGAGCATCGTGGCCTCGACTCCTTGTCTCGGGATGGGGCCTGCTGGACTCCAGGAAGGGGCTGGTGAGAAAGGTGGCTCCCCACAACAGGCTGTTCTACCACTGGACTCCGGCCAGACAGTCCGAGTGGACCAGGCCACATCCCTCCTTAGCAAGACATGTCTAGACATGGGCTGGGAAGGGGAAATCAGGGTCCCCCAGGACCAGCCTATTCCTGGGATGACCATGTTTCCCGAGGAGGCCCACCCAGCCTGGCTGGCAAAGTTCTCCCACGTGCAGCTGCCAGCCCAGGAGAGGTGAGTCACTGCCCCTCAGAGCAGTTTACAGCGGCTCTCAGGAAAGCCACAGACCTCTAGGCCCTGACCAGGCTTTGCTGCCCAGCCCCCAGCTTCTGATGGCACATCCTTGCAGTCCCCAGCAGGGAGGGACCCCACCCTACCCCTGGCACTCAGCAAAAGGAACCTGGCTTGGGGGACCCAGATCCGAGAGGAGAAGCCCAGGGCCCAGGGAGGGTTCCTTGGCCATGACACACCCACCTCTGAGAGCCCCTCACTCCTGCACACACTCGCTCCACCCAGCCGAGCCCTGTTCCATGGCCCAGTGTGCAGGTCCTCCATGCAGGAACGTGGCCTCCTTACTCCACATCGGGCCCTGCCTTGTCCATCCCAATTCTGGGTCCCCGAACGGGAGATCAAAGGTCAGCGAATAGCAGAAAGGATGGCAGACCCCTCAAGTGGAGAGGGTCCCAGTGCCCATGACCAGGCCCCAGCGAGCGGCAGGCTCCACCCGGCCAGCGGTGGGCTTCCTTACCGTGGCGTCCTCAGCACCGTGGTGGCCAATGAGGCGGCTGCCCCCGGGGTGCCGCTGTGCCCAGCGGCTGATGTCGTAGACGCGACGCTCGATGACCAGCCACTTGTCGCCCGGCAGGTTGTGCTGGCGGATCTGCTCCCAGCGGTAGGTGGGCAGCGGCGCCCCGGGAGGCGCGGGCCCCTCGCCGGGCTCCCCGACGCCGCCCATGGCTGCGTGCGAATGCCCTCGGGCCCCCGGTGCCTTGGCGACGTCTGCCAGAGACCCCGAGGGGAGCGCGTCGCGGCCCCGGGGGCGTCCTCCGCCGCCACCGGCTCCTCCGCGGCCCCGCCCTGCCGCTGCGGCCGCCGTACGAGCGTGCGCCTACCGGCTCCCGGCGCAGGGAACTTTTCCCTCCCTTATAACCGCGCTGACAGCGCCCGCCTCGCCTCCGCCTCTCGCCCGGCCCCGCCGGCCCGCCCCGAGCCCGCTCCAATCCCCGCGCGGCGCCTCGGCCTCCATTGGCTGCGCCGAGCTCCGGGCCGGCGAGGGCGGTGTCCAGGCGGTCCCACCCCGGCCGCGGGAACCGTGGCCACCACGCCCGGCGCTGCCCGGGGGCGCCGTCCGCGGCGGGCTCCCGGCTACGGGCGGGCGGGGCGGGGCGCACCGGGAAGGGACGGGGACTTTATACACCCTTGACCGGTGCGGCCGTGCCCTCGGGGCCCAGGTCTGCGCCGGCGGGGCTTGGAACCACAGTCTGCGCACACGGGGCTTCCAGCCACGCGTCCTGGAACGTTCAGTCCCCAGCGCTCGTAGGTGGGAACGCCGCCTCGGGGTGACTGTAAACAGCTTTCAAACGATCGGCCCCCCAGCGTCTGTGCACCGAGGCCGCCGTCGGGGCTGAGCGACAGGCCGCGCCAACCCGCCCGGCGCGGGGCCGTCTGCGGGGGCCCGTGGTCTTCCTGCGGCTGGGGTTGCAGGGTGGGGATGTGGAAGCGGAGCAGGGGCACCGGAATCCGTAGCGGGCAGCTGTCGTCCTCTGGCTGCACTGGTGGGTGGCTTGCCTGGCACAGCACCCTCCCCCACTTTTACCTAGATAAATTCAAGTCCTTTTGAGAGTGTAAGGTGCTCCCCAAACTACTTTCTGTGTGTTTTTGAGATAAAGACAGCTGTTCCTAGCAGCGAAGCGTTCACACGTGATGTGGAGTGCAGTCAGGCCAAGGTTCTGCTGTGGGGCCGCAGGTGAGCCCAGCAGCCTCGCGGGGGAGCCTGTTAAGGCAGGAGCGCTGCGCTCCACCCCCCAGGGTGGGATTCAGCTGGGCTGGGTTGGGGGCGGAGAACTGTGCTTGGAACAGGTTCCAAGGGGAGGTTGCCGCTGGGCTGGTTCTGGGAATGCACTTGGAGAACACTAAGTATGTTTCTCTGATGTGCTAACCTTTTATCTTGGTTTAACAATTTGTAGGAAATCATTAAAGCCAGTGTTTGTGGGGCAGGAGGGCTGGGGTGCCAAGAAAGGTTGAAGGGGCCTCTGGGTTCTCCTTGGTACCAAGAGACTGCTATTCGGTTGCCAGGACAACCAGTAAGGCCTTGCTGCCACCGTGGCCCTGGGCTGCCTGATCACTGAGGTGACCCTGAACCCCCTCCCTGAGCATGTTGAGAGGGGCGGTACAGGTGTGCGTGGCTGGTGGCTGAGGTGGGTGGTGACCGCAGACACCCCAGCTGCCGCCATGTCGGCAGGTGAGCACAAAGATAGAGAGGGCAGGCTCTTACCGGAACTGAACCTCCTGCCCTAATCTCCAGCCCCTGCACAATGGGCGTGGCCCCCACCCCAGCTTCAGCAGCCCTCAGTGTTCAGATGCTCACCCCTGCCACCTTCCCTGGGCCCCGACCTGATTCTCAACCACCTGCGAGGCAGCTGGGGGAGTGGGGCGGGTCGGAACCTCCACCTGCCCCAGCTGATGAAGGCCTGCACAGGGTCCCCCAGGAGGTAAAGCAAGGACAGGGCTTGGGGCCACAGAGCCATGCCTCCAGGCACTCAACCCTGGCAAGGAGAGAGTGGTGGCTGAGTTCTCCTGCCGTCTGTCATTATGTTCCTGTAAGGCCTGAACTGTGTGTCTCTTTCTCGGAGTGAAACCAACAGCTGCCCACACGATTTCTCTGCAGGCCTCGGGGCCTTCCATAGGTGGCTTTACCCCCCCAGGCTTCAACCCAGTGGACCTTGCAACTCTCCTAAAATCAGGGGCCCTGGGAGAACCTGAGACTCTATTATCCTCCTCCCTGCCCCCTCCATGTCAGGGCACTGGGACCACTTGGAAAGGGAGAGGCTCCACTTGACATTCCTGAGCTGTCATTGGGTCCCTGCCAGGCTTCAGCCTTAGGCAGGGGAAGGGGAGAGCAAGCCAAAAGGCAGGGGAGGGTGGTCTGGGCAGCTGGAGCATTTTGCAGGAAGGGTGCCTGCTTGGGGTTGAGCCCCTCCAACCCGCATCTGGCCCCTGGCCCAGAGCTTCTCCCGGGACTGTGAGCTGACACACAGGCCTCTCGTGGGACCCACTCAAGTCTCCACCCACTGTGGAACCACTAGCCAAGGTCATGGAGCCGAGTGATGCTTGTGCAGGCCAGTGAGGCTCGGGCAAGAGGCAGAGGTGCAGCAAGAAATAGCCCAGTTTGGGGGAGGTTCAGGGGAAAGTTCTGGGCCTACCAGAAAGAGCAGCCCTAAAGCCCAGGCCTGGGTTCTGCGAGCTTTACGACTTGGCTTTGAGTTAAAGCTCACCACACGATGGGCTTGGTTATTAGGCCCTGGACACAGCTCTTCACTGTGTGAAGGGGCCCGGGGCCACAGAATGACAGAAGAGCAGTGGCCTGACCAGCCACGACAGTCCCTCCCCAGAGGCATCACTGTGGCGCGTGGCGGGGCTCCCCAAAGTGCCCCTTGGTACAAGGCAGCCGCGCGGAAGTGGCCAAGAAGCAAATGAAAGGATGCTTGAGGGCATTAGGCATCGGAGAAATGCACCTCGAAACCACGGTGAGTGATCACCCCACGGCCATTAGGATGGCAGTGGTTCAGAAACACCCACGTGATACGTGTGGGCAAGGATGTGGTGAAACCGGAACCAGAGTGCGCTGTTGGCAGGACCGTAAGATGGCACCCCCTCCACGGAAGACGGTCTGGAGTTTTCCTCAGAAAACTGAAGACAGAATGGTGGCCTGTCACCCGGCAAACCAACCTCTCGGTGAATATCCAAAGGGATTGAGATCAGGGCCTCGAAGAAATCACCACACTCCCGTGTCCATCGTGGCATCGTCCACGCTAGGCCACAGGTGGAAGCAGCGCGCGTATCCAGTAGGGGATGGGTGGGTAAAGAAAGCATGGCCCCATACAGACCATGGCAGGAAGTTCAGATGCAATTTGTGCTTTTTACCCCAATAAGATAAATGGAAAAGGGGTGGGGGAGGGGCTGCAAAGGGCATGTGGTCTAATCTTCCCAACTCACAGAGGGGCAAACCGAGGCCCCGACAGGAGCCTAGCTGTTGCCCAGGTACCCAGTCCCAGCAACATCCCATCAGGACGTGCTTTGCAGATGGGAAAACATGACATGGCAGGGCACCGTGGAAAGCCCCCTCAAGGGCTTGGGCTCGTGGCCGTGGTTGTTGCCAGCCTTTAAGAGGTGACCACATATGCTGGCAGCACTTAGTCATCTAGAAAATTCACTTAAGAGGACCAACCCCTGTCCAGCTGATGTCAGTTAACCCTGCTCTCCCAACTCCGAGAGCCAAAGCCCTGAGCCCCTCCCTCCAGAGAGTCCCCCCAACCTGCTACCCCCAGAAGCCCGAAGAATGGTGGTGAGGGCAGATGTAACTGGGTAAAAACGTGGGGAACAGACATAAGGAAAATCCAGCTCGGCCTCCGCCTGAGACTCCGTTTCCACATCTCTGAAAAACAGGGAAGGGCCTAATCCCATGTCAGGCCCAAGGCAGGTGTTCAGTAGAAGGGGTCCTGGATTCGGGCTCTGGAGCTGGGGTCCTGCATTCGCGTCCTTGCCCATGTGACCCCTCGGTGCCTCAGAGGATTCAGCTGCAAAATGGGGAAACAGAATGGCTCTGAGGTTTAAGTGCATTGGTTCGCTTCAAGGGCGTGGCTTGTTTAAAGGCCCTGGGGCCAATGGCGGTGCTCAGGTATCAGCCACCTTTGGGAGGTCCTAAAACCAGATCGTGTGTCCCTGGGTCCCTGACAAGCACCTCACCCTAATATCTCCACTATTGTGTGCCCACCACAGCCCCACAGGCCTGATGGGCAATCCTCTCCCGGGGGCAGGGTGAGCCAGTCTGGGCTGTGGGACACTCTGTCCCGGCTCCTGAAACATGGCCTGCTGTCTCCTCGGCCCTGGGGGTGGCTCATCCAGAGGCGGGGAAGCTTCAAGGCCCAGGCCTTCATGCTCTTTCTCCCCCAGCTGACCCAGGACTGACAAAGGGGAGGGCAGAAAGAGGCAGGTATGTAGGAGAGGATGTTGGGGTAACCCTGTGTAACGTGGCCACACACGTCCTCCCCTGGCCCCCCTCACTGATTTCTGTGCTCCACATGGCACCCTGGGGACGAGAGTGGAGGTCCATCAGAGACCTGACCAGTGGGTATCTGAGAGGCGGGAGAGGGAGGGAATTCAAGTCACAGATGGGAGGGGGAGGGGAAGGAGAGGCAGTGGGGGAAGAGAGGGGGAATCTGTGAGGCAGAAGACCAAGGGCAAAAAGGCTACTGGCTGGAGAGAGGGATAGGGTTGGGTGGCCTTGCCAGAGGCCTGGATGGCCCACAGGCAGCCTGAGGCCTCGGGCCAGTAGGGACCCCCTCACCCGCCCCAGGACACATTGACTCAGAAGCCGCTATGCTCCCCTCCTCCCCAAGACCCCCACGGGCTTTGACCCACAGCCCTACAGGTGGGGAGGGGATCTGGCATCACAAGATACCTCCCCAGCTCCACCCTGGGACTCCTGGCCCTTGCTAAGAATCTGTCTGTGAGCAGGCCCAGGAAGGCCAGAGCCACCACATCCATCCCTGCCCATGCTGCTGGCAGACATCACCAGTCAATCCCGCCACCGTCTGGCACTCGCCAGGGGGCCTCCGGGTTTTGACCCTGAACTCCAACCTCCCGTTAGATGGACACAGGGAGACGAGAGGGGATCTGCCCAAGGTGCCCCCAAGACAGTACGAGAGGCAGGCTCAGCACTGCTGCTCCCCCCACAGCGGGCCCCTCCGCAGGGGAGAAGCAGCCAGGCTCGGCCTTGCTAACCCACATCCCCGCGGACCGCCGGAGAGGCCTCGAGGGGTGCTCCCCACAGCAATCCCTGCAGGATTTGGGTCTAATCCCAAGCACGAGGGCTGACTGGGGAAGGATTTGGTTTCATTCCTTGAGCTGCCCAAGCCTTGGCCCGAACCCCAGGGCGCAGGAGTGAAGGCGCGTGGCTGCCCGGCCTCGACCAACAAAGCCTTCTTTTATTAAATAGAGATCGTGTTACATTCCATTCAAAGGAGGAAATCAGCTGTGGTGAGGGATGTGTCCAGGTTGGATCCCGGTCCCAAGTGGGCTTTGAGGGGTGAGGAAGGGGGCCTGCGTTCTGCCCACCCTACCCCGGTCCTGTGTGCAGGGCTTGGCGGCCGCGGCCCCTGTGGTCTAGATGGCCGCCCACGGCCGAACACGGACACGGGTGTCCTGAGGCCCTGTCTGTGTTTTACTTTGGGAGGAAAGTATCCTAATCCTTCCAGTGGTGGTGGGGGCAGGGCCTCCTGAAGCATGGGGCTAAGATGGGGGGAGAGGGGAAGTCAAGTGCAAGGAGGAGGGGCCCTGATCCATCTTAAGAACAGTTTGGGGACAGTTCTCAAGCAGTTACAGGTTGGTGTGCAAGTCCCTGACAGCCCCTTGGGGCCCCACCACCCCCACAGATGCTGGAGGCAGGGGGCCCTCTGGGGCCAGTCCAATAGGGAGGCTGCCTGGAAATAGGTGAGGGGTGGCCACCAGGGGGTGCAGGTGGCCCAGGGCTTGGGACCAGAGGTGAGGGGGGTGCGGGGTGGGGCGGGGGGGATACCCTGGAGGTCAGGCCACCCAGGTGGGTGTCAGGCCCCTTTCTGAGGATGTGGCAGCAACAAGGCACCTGCAAGCAGCAGCTCCCAGTCCTGCCCCAGATATCCTCTCCCAAGGGCTGAGCCCAAGTATAGGCTCCTTTGGTCTTTGGTGCTTTCTTGAAAGTCTCCTGGTGTCTGTGAAGACAAGGGTCCGCTCATGAGGTCCTGTCTGTCCCGGGATGAAGGTCTGGGACCAGCTCAGCAAGGCATCCACGGCCTGGCCATTCGTCCATCTGGTTCAGCTTCTGGCTCAGGGCCGGCTCCAGCACCCTGTCTTCCCAGGCAGGGGTCGGCTGCTGCTCAGAGCCCCCCTCTAGGCCCCGGACAAAGCCCTAGGCCTCCTGGGGGAAGAAGCCGAGCTTGGCCAACGACATCTCCTTCCGCAGCCTCATGATCTCCCAAAACATCGGCTCGGCTGCAGGTGGAAAGAAGATGGACAGCTCAGGGACAGGGTCCCCTCGAGCAGATGGCCTTTCTGGCTCTGGGCAGGGTAGCTGGCAGGCACCCAGGGCTCCCCAGTCCCTCAGCAGAGATGACCTCAATGGTGCCCTGACCTCTCTAAGGCTCCACACGGAAGCCTTGCAAACTTGAGTGCTGAACACACCCTACCCCGCCACGCTGGGGGCCACGGCCACGGCCCGACACTGACGTGCACAAAAACACCGCCATGCATTTGCTGGGCTCCATACGCTTCCCAACCCTGTCTCCCTGGGGGCTCGGAGACCCTGAACGGTCAGTAGAGCCACGGGGTCAGTCTGAGTTCCCCTCCAAGGCCTTGATGCCTGAGCTGGGAAAGAGAGGCTCAGACTCCAAACAGAAAAGTCCGGTGGAGGGGCGCGACGCTAGGCCTTGCAGAACAGGGGTGGAGGAGACAACAGGCGGATGGAGGACCTGCCGGGCGGGCAAGGGTGAAGTGGGAGACAGCAGCTGATGTCCAATGACTATGAGGTGTACCCCCAGTGGGGAGGAGGAGATCCACAAGGGACACCCACCCCATCGTGGAGGGCTTCCAAAGCCAGGCCGGTAAGAGGGAACAGTCCCCTCAAGCCCCAGGGCCTGGGAGAAGCTTCCGGGTGGGAGAAGGCAGCGGGACCTGGCAGAGGCTGGCAGAGTCCTCGCCTCTGTCCTCTGTCCGGGCCACAAAGCACCTAGGTTGACCCCCCACACCGCTGCAGGCCCACCCGCTCCCTCCCATGGACCAGCCCCGCCGGCCACCAGGGGGCGCTCACCTTCCTGCCGCACCAGGCCTTGCTGGATATAGCGGACATAAGTGAAGAAGTTGCACACCGCGGTGATCTGGGGGCAGAAGCGGGGAGGCTGTGACCCGCCAGCCTTCACAAAAGGGGTCCCCCCCAAAAGCCAGGGCAGACCAGAGACCAGAGCGGGAAACCCCACATCCCATCAGAGCCAGATAATGTTCTCTGAGCTGAACAGGGCTGGGCTCTAAAATTTAACTACCCGGGTGCCTGGGTGGCTCAGTCGGTTAAGCGTCTGCCTTCAGCTCACATCATAGCCTCGGGGTCCCGGAATCGAGCCCCGGATGGGGCTCCCTGCTCAGCGGGAGAGTCTGCTTCTCCCTTTCTGTCTGCCCCTCCCCCACCCCTGTGCTCTCTCTCTTCCTCTTTCAAGTAAGTCAATCAAATCTTTTAAAAAATACATAAATAAAATTTAATTATGAACAGTGGTATTAGTACTCCTCCCAATTAAAAAAAAACAAACCAGCAGCAACTAACATTTCACCCAGCACAAGCATCCCATGAGGCAGACATGCTTCTCGTCCCCATTTTACACATGAGGAAAACAGAGACCCTAAGAACAAAGCTACTGGACCACAATTACAGAAGCCACGAAGCCAGTAAGTGGCTGAACTGTAAGGTGAAACCGGGCGGCCTGCCCTAGAATTCACGCTCATCCTGAGGGACCTGCCTGCTCCAGGGGCTCGAGGACCTGGCCGCCAGGCCTTGGCCTGGTGCTCCTGGTAATGCCAGGATAGGCAGGGGGATCAGAAGCTGCTCACCAGGGCTGCCCTGCATCCCCAGGCCTGAAGCCCCCCCACCTGGCCTGAGGCCTGCTCCATGCCAGGCCCTGTACTGGGCACCGCAGGCCCTGTACTGGGCACCGCAGACCCTAAGTTGGTTCAGATGTGGGCCCTTCCACAAAGACTCTCCTACTGCAAGAAAGGGTGCTGCTGGGGCCCTTCTCCCCATGGCTGAGAGTGTCGGCCACTAAGGGCTCATGGATGCCCCTCTGTACCCCCTAACCCAGCACACCACAGCCAATGAGTGTTGTATAAAAGGCCAGCTCCCTTGCCTCCGGGTAGAACTCCCCCTGGGCTGCAGAGGTCCCAAGGATCAGGCTGCAGCCAGACTCCAGCTGAGGCCATCCCCTCTTTTGCTTCCTCATCCCCGCATTCTCCTTCCCTCACTCCTCCTAAGAATGGTGTAAAATCCTCATCTTGGGCTCAGCTTTTAGGGAACCCAACCAGAGACAGGACAGAAGGTGGCCAGCAGCTGTGGCCAAAACTGTACCTACTCAATGCCCAGGGTTCCAGGGGAGGGATGCCAAGTGTGTGGGGGCCCAGGGGGTCCAGAGTTACAGGGAGGGGACCCTCAAACACACAGAAATCCTTGCCAGGAAGACAAAGCATGTGCAGAGGCTTGGTGGCCGGGACCAGTGTGAGAGAGGGACGCCCTGTCAGGGGACCAAGCCCATGTGGCTCAGGAGGGGCTATGAGGAGGTGAGGCAGAGACTGGTGCTGGAGAAGCCTGTGTGCCAGGCCACAAAGTTTCCCAGCGGCCAGTGGGCCCCCAGCGGCCAGTGGGCCCCCACCACAGGCTGGTGAGCAAGGTGAGCAAGGAGAGGCAGGGAGCAGTGGGGTTCTCTCCCCAGGGCTACGCTTTGGGGATGGGAACCTCTTCTCCCTACGGATGCCATATGCCTTGGTCTCTTTGAGGTGGGAACTCCTTCCTAAGATTTCACACCGTTTCATCTCCCATCCCAGCTCTGCCCAAGGCAGAGACACACAGGCCTGGAAGAAACAAAGTTCTATAATTTTGTTTTAGTCTTTACACCTAAGAATATGGTTTTGCCAGGCACTGAATGGCTGGCGAGGCTCCTTCTATGGAGTCCTGGTGGGGATCCCAAAAAAGGCCCCTGGAAAGGGCTCTGGGCACAGAGATGCGGGGCGGAGGCTGCAGAGAAGGCGGACTGGGCTCAGAATGGGGAGGCCCCAGGTCCAGGTCATGCCCCTCCTTCTAAGGCACAGACTCCCATCAGCAAACGGAGCTCAACTCGCTGCTGTGGGATGCATTCGGATGATGCGCTGGGCACCTTGCGGAAGCTTGTTGGGCCCAGACAAGCTGCCCAGCAACGGGGCCATCTGCCCACTTCGATCCCTTTGAACAGCCTCTAATAGGTCAAGGACAGGAGATGGTTCTCTCCTTTATCCCCCAGCTCGATGAGGTGCCCTGACCCGGCCTGGGCCACTCGGCAAGTGAGGATGGGAGCTGGGATTCCCTGAGGCCTCGTGGCACCTTCCACTACTGGCAGGCTCGAGTAACAGGGAGACCTCAGCACCTTTTCAAAAGTCTGGGGCCAGAGCCCGAGCTGGGAGGTAGGAGCCTGGAATTTAAACCTGAATTCTAATGTCACTCCTATGATTAGGTTTCGGCAAGCAAAGAGGCACCGCAGTCCTCCCTGTCCCCAGCCTGAGGGACTGGGTCCTGCCAACAGCCATGGGAGCTCAGAAGAGGACGACTATTTCCAGAAAGGAGGCAGCCGACCTATTCCTTGACTGCAGCCCCTGAGCCCCTAAGCCGGACACCCAGCTAAGCTGTGCTGACTCTTGCCCCAGGGAGACCATAATAATAAAAGGGGGTGGTTTTAGGCCACTAAATTTTTTTTTAAGATTGTATTTATTTATTTAACAGACACAAGTAGGCAAAGAGGCAGGCAGAGAGGGAGAGGAGGAAGCAGGCTCCCCGCTGAGCAGAGAGCCTGATGCGGGGCTCGATCCCAGGACCCTGAGATCATGACCTGAGCTGAAGGCAGAGGCGTTAACCCACTGAGCCACCCAGGCGCCCCTTAAGCCACTAGGTTTATGGTGACTGGTTCTGTAGTAATGACAAACTAATGCACCAGTCTTGGCTGTGTGGCCTGAGTCAGTCTCCGCACCTCTCTGAGCCTGTGCCCTGTTCTGCAGATCAAGGTTAGGCTCCTAGGCCTGGGGCCCTGAGTGCCAGCCCAGGGTGCCCCTAGGAAGCCCAGGACCCTCCCACTGGATGACTCACCCTGGCCCGGGAGGATGGTGAGATGTAGTAGTGGCTCTCAGAGTCCCCAAGCCGGATTCGGTGGCGACAGGCACGAGCCAGCCCGCTCAGGGCACAGGTACTAGGGGAAAGCAGAGAAGGCTGTGGGGGCTGGCGGCGGCTCACCCACCCAGCTCACGCAGGGAGGATGGCAGGAAGAAGGATGCACCGAGGGAGGGAGAGGCAAGCGGACCTGGGGGTGGGGCCTGGCACCCTCTCCCTGAACCCCAGCTTTCCCAGGAGCCAGGGAAGGAGGCGGTAGCCTCAGAAGTCCCTGGGAGAGACCTTTGACCTAGGTTGGATCTCACTCCTGAACCCTTCACCTTGCCTCTAGGGGGCAGGAGAGCTCAGTGCACCTCATGTGAGGTATACCAAAGCTCCACTTGCTGCAGCCCCTCAAAACACCCCCTACTTTACTGGGGCCCTCAGACTCAGTCCCACCTTCCCCAACTAAGCAGGAGTCCACTGTCTCCTCCACTTGGTCACCAGGTCCTCAGGCTAGGTCATGCCAGCAGGGCTTTTGGCTTGAATCCCCTCAGCTCCTCCAACCAGCCCCTTGCCTCCCGTCTCCCCTTCTCCACCTTACAGCCAGGGGCTCCTCCAAAGCCCACATCTAGCCCATCATCTTTCCCTGCTGCTTTCCTACTGCCCAGGAAACCATTATGGAGGCTCTGAAGCAGAGGAAGGTCAAGTAGGCACCTGGGCTGTGGGACTTATCAGTGCCTTTGTTGCCTCCAGGTTCACTGTAACTCTGATTGGACCTGGCAGCCCTCTTTTTAGGAAACATCTATTGATGACTGTGAAATGCTGGCCTAGTGAGTCAAAGCCCAAACTTCATCCAAGACCCTTTATACTCTGACCTCAAACACTCTCAGTCTCAGCCCTATCTTCCTCCCCACCCCACTGCTCTGCTCATAAACCCAGTGATGTTTCCATTAACACCCTGGCTTCTCATATCTTCACTCCTTTTGTTCCCTCTGCCTGAACGGCCCTTCCCTACTTGGCAAACTGCTGTTCATCCTTCAAAACCTGGCTCAAAGGTGCCCCTGTGTGACAAGGTTCCCCCCATGGGGCTTCCCTGGCAGGTCGATCCCTGGGCTGCCGAGGGCAAGGGCTCCCCACCTCTGCCCCCTGCTCTACCCTGGCTATCCGAGCCCTGCTCGATGGCAGCTGAGCCGCAGGAAGGATGAGAAAGAAGCCAAGGGCAGCCTGGTTATTTATCAGCACAAGGAGAGTGAAGAGCCAACATCACTTACATGGCAGTTGGGGCCCAGAACCCACTGTGGGAGAGAGGGTGGGGGTGGGAGAGGGATGCCTGTCAGGCTAGCCAGGAAGAGGGAGACTCCAGGGAGGGCCTGGAGGTGGGGGACGGGAATCTATGACTAGAGACAGGAATTTGTGCCAAAGTTGCCTCCTTGCTCTGCCTGAGGTCAGCCAGCGTGCCTCTGCGCTCCCGGGCCTGTGCGCCACACTCCCGACCTGGGTCCCACCCCAGGACCCCCCGGAGACAGGCCGAGGCTCAGTCTCTGGTTACCCCCTGGGCAGAGCACGAGGCTAGGCATGGCCTTCTCAAGCAGGCAGCAGAAGGTGAAGGGCGCTAAGCTTACTTGGTGCTGCCACACTCAACCTCGGCCACCTTCACCGTGGGCGGTGTCTGCGCAGCCACGGGCTCGATGGTGAGCGTGTTGTCCTCCACGGCGGCCCGGACCAGCGCTGAGAGCTGCGACAAAGCAGAGTGGCAGGCCAGGCCATGAGCGGCTGGTCTCAGGCTGCAGGGCTGGGCCCCGGGCTGGCCGCCCTCCGCCCCACCGCACCTCCTGCATGGTGAAGTCCAGACAGGGGCCCACGTCCTCCCGGTACACCCTTTCGAGGAAGGGGCAGGTCTTGTCCAGAGTGGGTGATTCCCGCCAGGCCTGGAACTCTGCGAACAAGGTGGTGTCTACCTGTGGGGGAGGGTGAGCCAGAGGGGGCCAGTCAAGGTGCTGGAGGGCCCCCCCACTACGTGGCAGGGACAGGTGGAGCCAAAGGAGGTGGGGACCAGGGAGGTTGAAGGGCAGGCCTGCCAGTGGGTCTGTCCCCAGGGGCCCAAGCAGGGCAGCAGAGCTCCAAGGAAGAAGTGCCTCCTTCCCTTTGCCCCAGGGGCTCAGAACCCAAAATTCCATAGCTAGGTGTGCTTTTAGCTTCCTGGCTCTACAGGGTCAGAGACTTGGGTCCAGGGCCGTGTCCCAAAGACCCTCTGCCTCCTGGAGGAGGAAAAGCTGAAGATGGGCTCCGTGGCCCACCCCCCCCCCCCCCCCGGCACACAGACACATGCACAGAGAGAGAACACACATGGGGCCACCAACTGCGGGGGAGGGGGTGGAGACAACGGGCTGGTCACCCTGGGCACATGCGGTGTGAGTAAGGCCGGGTGTGGTGGGGGCAGAGGGGTGGCCCCTCTCCCCAGCCATTACCTGTCGGGAAAAGGAGAGAGAGGTAGTGGAGGTGGGGGCTGAGGGCGGCTCCCCAGGCAGGAGCTGCCAGGCCGGCTCATAGGTGAGGTGAACAGCTTTGCTGGGGACCACGCAGAGGAGCAGGGAGAGGAGGGGGGGCAGCCCGGGCTGGGGGGGTGTGGCGGCAGACAGACAGACAGGTGCACAGAGACAGACGGGAGGAAGGAGATGTTGTTAGTGTTTCGGTCAGAAGCTGAGAACTCGGAAGTGGGGGCGAGGCCTGCTTGGCATCCCCTCCCTGGAAACCCCAGAGACAGGGGGCGGGATGGAGCCGGGGGCTGCCTTGGTGTCAGAGACCACAGGATCCCGAGTCCCATGTGGCCCTTGCAGGGCATGCTGGGTGCGGCCCGGAGCTGAGCTCCTGACACCTGGGCTTGTCAGTCCCCATGGCTCCAGGAGGCCCTACTTATGTGAGGAAGGTGAGGCTCCAGCAGGGGCCTTCACGTGTCCAGGAACCCATGGCCAAGGACACCACAGCCCACTGCCCAGCCTGGACCAAAGACCCCAGCTGAGGCTGGGGGCGCAGGGACAGCCCCCAAAGGCTCTGCCTATCTAGGTACCCTCGCCAGAAGGTGCTGAGGACCCTTGAGTCCAGGGATGTCACAAGCTGGACCTCAGGGCTGTGGACATGTAGGGCTCAAGCAGCCTGTCCCCAGAGGCCCAGCAGTGGCCTCCCTAGGTCCAGGGAAGGTGTCTTCCCGAAGAACTCTCCCATCTTCCCCCAGCCCAGGCAAGGCCCTCAGGCCCCAGGCCAGCCTCAGGTGCCCAGAATACCACCTACAGCGTGGAGGGGTGTGGAGGAGCTAGCAGGCCCTCATGGGAGATGTGAGGGGTACACGCACTACACCCAGAGCCTGAGGGCCAAACCTCGTATCACCAAAAGGCTGCCCAGCCCTCCCAGAGGACACCGAGGCCCAGAGATGGCAGGACAGGCTCCAGGTCACACTGCAAGGCGCCGGGTCTCCCTATGGGGCCCCATGGCATGCTGACGCCGGACACCACCTGTTCCCTGTGTCCGCTGGCCGCCTGTGACCCTCACCTCTTTGCCCTCCTTGTCCGGGGTGAGGGTGTGTCCGGCCACGGGGCACACAGCGGGGCAGAGGGTGCTGCTGGTGCTCTTATGACGTAAGTGGCCCTTGCGGGGTCCGGCCTTGCTGGGGCTCAGCAGCTGTGGGTGGAGCTCGCGGTTGGGGGAGGCTGGTGTGGACGTGAGGACCAGCGTCTTCAAGGCCGTCACCTCTGCCTGCAGCATGTCAATCTGGCCGGGAAGAGGTAGCCGTCAAGCCCAGTCCAGGCCTAATGTCACCGCAGCTGCCCACCGCTGGCCACCCCAGCTCGGGACGGCCTGTCCCAGTGGTGACTAGGACCTAACCACCCCCCCCAGCCCCCTTACCCCTGGAACAGCCTTTGAGGTAGGGACTGAGACACCCATCTTACAGATGGGGAAACCGAGGCTCGCTGTATGCCAGGGCTCTGTGAGATGGACCTGTCTGGGAGCTGGCCGGGCCTCACCTTGCCCCGCGCCTCCTTCAGCTGCTTTTCCGATGCCGCCTGCTTCATGTTGGCTTCCCGTACCATCTTGTGGGCTTCCTGGGAAGATGGCAGGCTGTGCATGAGTGGTGAGGGGCCAGCGCACGGCCGGCGGACCCGTTCCCCCACCCGTCCCCCGGCTGGCCGGCCGCGGTACCTCGAACAGGCTGGCCGTCAGCTCCTCCAGCTCTCGTTCCAGCTGCTCCCGCACCTTGGACAGCCGCTCACACTCCTCGTCCTTCAGTTTCAGCTCCTGCGGGGTCCAGGGCAGGCGGCTGTCAGCCTGGCATGGGGGGTGGGAAGGGACCCAGGCCCACCGATCGGGCTCCACCGCCAGGGTCCTCTTCCGTGGGCCTCTGAGCCCCAGCCTCCCTTCCTCTGTCGCCCTACAGCTTAGGATGCGTTTCCCACTTTGCTGCAGTGCGATGTCGAAACCCCAACCGTCAGTCTCTCTGAGAGCTCAGAACGGGCCGTCAGAGCAGTCCAGACGGCTGGAAATCCTTCAGAAGTCACCAGAACTGGTTTCTCCTCTGTGCTTCCCTCATGCTCGGCACGGCCTCCGTGTGGGTGCTCAGGGAGAGCCCACGGCCCTCTCCAGGGGGGCCCCTTGTCCCCGCCACCCTCGGAGCCCCACCTTCTGGGCTTTGTGCAGCTCCTCCTTCAGGAACTCGGAGCCCTTCTCCCGGATCTCCATGGAAGAGCTTCGCAGGCGCAACACGTCCAGCTGGGCGGCCGCGGGGCCCTCCTCACCTTGGGCCTCCTCCCCTCCAGGGCTCTCCGCCAGGCCTCCTGGGGACTCCCTGTGGCTTCTGCAGGGGCCCACGCTCTTCCAGGGGACTGGGACAGCTTCGAGGGGCGGCGGGTGGCCCTCGTCTGGGTGGGGCTGGCTGCGGGGCAAATAGCAAGTCCAGGGTAGGGGTCCTGAGACCCAGAACTGAGCCGAGGGACCGACCCTGAGCCACAGGCCCGCCACTCGGGGCCTGGTCTGGGCCCATCTGTAAAACATGTACACTACCCGCGAGGCCGTCACTGGGCTGTCCCACAGATAGAGGGACCAAACACGGGGTCTCCTGGGGGCCAGGTCAGGGCACCCTCCTCGCTGACAACTACCCTCTCAGGCCTAGAGCCTAGGCCTGGGCCTGGCATACAGTAGGCGCTCAGTTCAGGTTTGTCCAGCAGGAGACTGTAAATGTGTCAGTGCTGAGAATCCGAGTCTCCATTTCTACAAAGTGGGGACAGTCCCCTGGGCCCTACCTCTGGGGTCACCCAATGGATCTGATGTGCATAAAACCTTAGCACACAGGGCGCACCTGGGTGGCTCAGTCATGAAGCATCTGCTGTGGGCTCAGACCCTGATCCCGGGGTCTAGGGATCCAGCCCCCAGTCCCGCTCCCTGCTCAGTGGGGTGACTTGCTTCTCCCTCTCCTTCGGCCCCTCCCCTCACTTGTGCTCTTGGCAGGGGGCTCTTTCTCAAATAAATATATAAAATCTTAAAACAAAAACCTCTGCACCCGGGTGGCTGGGTTATGGACATTGGGGAGGGTGTGGGCTATGGTGAGTGCTGTGAAGTGTATAAGCCTGACGATTCACAGACCTGTACCCTGGGGGCTAATAATACACTATATGTTAATTAAAAAAATAAAATTTAAAGAAAAAAACCCTCTACACACAGGAGGCACTTAAATGGGAACTGCCTTCTTGGCTACTGTTAATGCAAATTTTATGCAAATTATATCCCACTCCGGGTGGGCAGGAGAGGAAGGACCCAGCCGGGGCCCACAGAGCTGAGGAAGGAAGATTCTGCCACACAGCCCAGGCAAGGCAGACTGTCTTCCTGCTCCCTGAGCCTTGTGGGGGACAGTCCTGGCTCTCCGCTGCTCTGCCCTGTGACGACCTCAGGCAGACAGCCGTCTCTGGGCCTCAGGACCCTTCTCTCCCTGAAGTCAAAGACCCTAGAGGTAGTGCTGTGGCCAGCAGCCTCCGTGCCCTCCCATCCATCCACACCCCCACCCCGCAAGAGACCCTGCGGAGGGAGGCAGGAAGGGAGAGGGCTGGGGCCCAGCAGTGGTTTGTGCCAAGACAGCACCTCCGGACTCGCTCACTCAGCAGAAGCTGGCGGGCCCCTGAGCCAGCAGCTTTGGGGCTGTGATGAGGGGTGGGGAAGCGGAGGGGAGGGGGCTCCCGGGGCCCACACAGGAGGGAGAAAAGCCAGGGTCAAGGGGTCATGGGACTTAGGCTAACTCAGGCACAAGCGTGAAAGGCAAGACTGGGGATCAGTCCCTCCTCCCTGTCATCTGGCCCCTGAGACAGTCACCAAGCAGCCCCTGAGTTCCAGTTCCTTCCAGGTAGCACAAAGTTGCTGGGGACCCAGGGGACCCCTAGCAACAAGCCTATTCCTAACCCTTCTTCATGTGGCCCTGTCCCTGCGCCAAGCCCAGTCTGCCTTCTGCTTTGGGACCAGCACAGTGTGTGGCCTCATGGTTGCTTGGCTGGGTCTTGCCTGGCAGGGATCTGGGGCTCTGACAGATAAAGTGGGAAAACACATCACTCCATCAACAGTGACTATGCCGGAAAGGGATCTTTCCTAATACCTTTGTGTTTTGGGGGGGTGGGGGGTGGTCCTCGTTGGCAAGGGGTCCCCAAGGCGTGAGCAGGGGCTGTGGCAGTGGTATGGCAGCCCTGGGCTGGGGTCTGCACCTGGGGGCCTCACCCTGGGCCAGAGGCCCCCTGGGCTGCTCTGTGCCTGTCCTCTCATTTACAGCTCTCAACAGCATTCATGGGACAGTCCCCCCGTCCTACAGATGAGGGATGGGGTCTCAGAGAAGAGCAGAACGGGCCCAGGCTCACAGGGCTGCTCAGAGATGGTGCTGGCCAGACAGTGGGGACTTCTACGGTCCAGGCCCAAAGCGCCCCCGGCCGGTAGGGGGTGGTGTGAGGGCACAGTCAGGGCAACTGCTTCAGGACCCAGGGCTGCGAGGATCAGGCGGGCTCGGGAGACTCCTCCTTGGCTGCAGCAGGGAAATCTGACCCAATTCTGGCCCGACTGACTTCTCAGATTCTGCTCCGGCCCAGAAACTGCCTCCCAGGAGGGCAGGCCAGGGCTGGGAGAGCTGAGGCTGAGAGCAGAGGCCAGAGTCGGGCCGGGCCAGGGTCCACACCAGGCTCCGAACTGGGGTCCACATCAGACCCTGGGAATGTCACTGCAATTCTCTGAAGCCAACTGTGGGATAGGAGTAAAAGCCTGGAGGAGGTGGACTAAGAACCAGGTGAAGAAGTCACGGGATCCAGTACCCAGGAAAGACGGGGCCGTCTGCAGCCACACTGCTGCACCTACCCAGGCTCTGGGTCCCGCAGCCCAAACCACAGGCCCAGGGAGGTCTTCTGGCTGAGAATCTGGAGGCCTGGGGCCCAGGGCCATTTCCTCGGGTGAGAGAGGATGGCCCTCGTCACTTGGGCTAGCCAGGGGCAACAGACCCCAACTCAGGGACTGCCTGCTTCAACAGGACGAGCAAGAATTGTGGGCCAAAGAGGGGGGCGACCAGCAGGGACGGCACGGGACATAGGGCAGGATCCCAGGTTTTAGACACCCAGCCCTGGTTTCTTTTCCTCTGTAAGGACCACCCCAGACATCACCCTCGCCCCCGCCGAGGAGAAAAAGACCTCCAGCCCTCCCCCCCGCCCCCCACAAAGGCCACCAGAGTGGTCACTAACTCTCCTGTTGGTCCCAAGGTCATGGGCTGGGGTTACGGCCAGACCGTCCTCCATCATTTTCCCAACAGGCTTTCACTTCAGCCCACTGCTGGGAAGGATGAGCCCAATTTTGCAGCCAGAGGAAATGATGGCCTCCCCATATCCCCCCTCCCCAGTGTAAAATCCCAACTTGAAAATCCTGATGGCAGAAAGTGTGGGAAGAGAAGGACTGCCCGGACATTACCAACTGTCCAACGCCTGGGCCAGGGGTTCAGGAAAGATGGGGTCTCCCTGTACTGGGAGGGAAGCTTGAATCTGTGGGCTCTCCCCTCACACTTCAGAGCTGTGAGGCAACTCAGAAGTTTCAGAGAAAGGAGGGACCCCCACGCCCCATAGGTCCAGCCCAAGCCAGAATCCTCTATCTTCACATACTCAGCATCCCAGATCAGGGTCTGGAAAACCTCGATGTGAATGTCCGCGGGGCTGGGGAACTCCCTCCTTGGACAAGCATGGGCTACTACTTCAGTTCTTCTGCCCCACACCCCCTCCCCACCCCTCAGTCCAGGTCCACGGCCCTCAGCCCGAGCCTTTTTAGTCCCCATTCCCTGCAGAAACAGAGTCCAGAGTCCAGAATATGCCCCAGCGAGGGCCCGTTACAGGACCCAGGGCCACTGGGAAGAGATTAGAGGCAGGAGACAGTAAGAGCCAAGGTCAGAGGAAAGTGGGAGCACCCAACATCCCCCATCCTGAACCAGGCTCTGCTGTCTAGAGCTCACGACAGTTTAGACAGGAAAGGCCCCACTGGGTCACTTCCCCAGGAAACACACATGCGGGGTGGGGAGCAGCAACCACAATGCTCACCCCCCAATCCTGCCCTAGAAGGGCCAGCAGGGCTTTTGTCCCCCTCCACAAAAAATGGCAAGCTGAGAATGAGGACCCCTGGATCCAATGGTCCCAGCAATCCCCACTGGGCCAGAAGGGCCTGACCAGGATCCAGCATACTCTTTCCATCTCTAGCCCAACCACCTGCCATGAGTCTCTCTGCCCTTCAATCTCTCCCCACTGGTCCACTGACCAGCACCCAGGTCACCTCTTTGAACTAAAGATCCCTATGTTAATGGGCATGATGGGTTCATTAGAGAAGACGGAAGGAACTAGTTAGGGAAGCTCTGAAATGGGGTGGAGCGGGGAGAGGCTGGGAGGGCACGCTGGGAGCGCTCCCCCTCTGCCCTGGGCCAACAGGGTGGCTGTCACTGATCTGGTCCATGGGGCAGTGCCACAGCACAGGAGCCCCGTTCAGACTTACGGCCCCGCACACACAGGCATTCCGGTAAGCCCTGAGGCTGAGAGCCAAGGGACTCCTCCTGTCCAGGGGCCCCGAGGAGTCCCAGCAAAGGTTTCACGCATCGGCTCCTGCAAGCCGGGCTGCAAGCCCAGCCAGGTGAAGAGGACAGAGAGAGGCTACGTCTTTAGCTCTGAACCCCACAATGTCGCTGGAGGGATATGCTCCCCCGAGTAGGTCCAGACAATGAGGCGCCTGGTGTTCAGAGAGGGATGGTGACCTGACCAGAACACGCAGCAAAGAAGAGGCAGGGTGGGAACAGTACCCAGAGTCCCTGCACTACCGCATCATGTGACCTGTCACCAGGAGAAATCCAGACGGGAAGAAAGGGATGAATGGTGGTTTTGGAGAAGTGAGGCAGGACCCAGATGGGGTTTGAGGAAGTTTGAGCCCATGCCTGACGGGGTGGGGGGTGGGGATGGTGGGGTTCCATCCAAGGCTGTTGCATAAGCCAGGCAGGTCCTGGGCTCTCGAGAGGGATGTACGGCGGCGACAGACACACACAAGACTCTGACGGGGGAATCATGGCAGGAACTGGGGGCTGGAGAGGGTGATGGGAAAAAAAAAAAAAAGCAACAAAACTACAGTAATTAACTAACATAATGAAATGGTGCCCGCCATGGGAACAGAGAACTGGGAGGGGGTCTGTCAGGGAAGGGAGAGGGGGTAGCTGAAGCGTCTGGGAAGTGGCATGCCCTATACAGGTCTCTAGGTGGCTGAGGGGAGGTACCAGGCCTGAGGGAGCAGCTGCCGTCTGAGGGAGCAGTTAACAGAGGAGCCTAGAACCACAGAGCCAGCTAGAGGACCGAGGAGCAGCCACCCCAGGGCTGGGAGTGAGAGTTCTAGAATGGGACAATGATGTCCTATATGTCACCCATGGGAACAGAACATCAGGCTTGTGAGCAGAGCAGGACCCTGGGGTTGGGGGGTTGCGGTGGAAGCAGGTAAATCTGGGCCCCTCCAGCAAGGGGGACGTGCTGCAGGATGGAAGGCATGGAGGCTGGAACACCTGAATCAGGTGGACAGGGCTGAGCAAGCCTCTCCTTGTGAGAGCCCCAGTCCAGCCCAGCCCAGCCGTGGGTCTCCATGGAGACCAGCACCAGGCCTGGGAGTGTAGGAGCTCACTCTGCACACACAGCACCTGCCTCACAGCCACCTGCTCAGTCCTAGAAAGGCCCTCGAAAATCCAGCACATACAGAGCGAGCATCTCTCATGTGCTAGGCACCGCATCAGCCCCGACCCACCCAATCGGCATGACCACACAGATTTGAGCTGCACCGTCCCTGAGCCCCCTGCCAACCACCACCCTGTTGGGCACAAATCTTGGGCAGAGGTAGGGAGAGTCTAGGACAAGCAGGATTCTCATGAGGGTCTGATAGATAGTTAGGGTAGGGTAGTTAGACCAAGGAGGGCTTCCTGGAAGAAGCAGCTGGGAGAGGTACGCAAATGCTTCCCAGGCAGGAGGCCCACCTTCCTTCCATACTCCAGATGAAGTCTGAGCCTATGGACCCCTGTGACTTGGGCCCGACAGGCAGGAGTTTGAAAATCCAAGTCACTCAGAACCCAGAGCAGTTAAGTGACTTGCTCAAGATCACACAGCCCATCTGCAGCCCCAGGGCTCCCCAGCATCCCGCTCATTCCAAAGATGCAGTCCTCCATCCCTGGGAGGGTAGGGGAACCTCATTTCATTCCTGAGCAGTCCATCTGGGCCTGGCTCTCCCTAGAGAGAGGTAATGATTAGCCCTGTCTATCAGAGAGGGAAATGGAGACCAGGGGAGAAAACTAGCCCAGAAGTCAATTTCTGGCCTTAGCTGACCAAGCCCCAAGTACCTAGCACTATGTTAGCTGCAGAGTGGCCTTCACCCCATCTCAAAGCAGGCTTGGCATCCAAGACTATGGACAGGAGAAACTCTGGGTAATGGGGAGGGGAGCATCCCAATTTGGGGGGAACTGCCTTTGGGTTCAGCATTCAAGGCTCCTGAGCAAGAAGTCCCAAGGAAGAGGGCCCACCTGAGCTCCTGCAGAATCCTGCCACTGCCACCCACCCTAGGGAAGCAGCCCTGGGTCCACGGCCAAGGTGGGGTGAACCGGTACCAGGGCCTAACCATTAGCGGCAACCATCCCTCACCTACAGATGAGGATGGAAGGTGAGGAAGGAAGCCCCAGAGACACCGACAGCTTAGCCAGGGCCACTGACCCCTGATCCCAGACTCCTCATACTCTAGAATGAAGGACCAAATATGTACCTACCCAGACTGTCCTGAGCCCCTGGGGGCCAGAAGCCCAAGCAGCTCAGTTAGAATTATATGGACAAGCAGGACCCCAAGCAGGGTCCCTTCTGGCTCCTGCTGGAGTCTGGGTGAGCTCCTAGGACTCGAGGTGCCCAGTGGATGTTGGCAGCTTGGCCCCTGATCCTTCAATCCCTGCCTCTAATATCCAATTGGGGGAAATCCACAAAAATGCAGTGCTCCAGCTAACCCCCAAAATTGGCCTCTCACTCCCAGGTGTCCAGCTCCTCCTTGCGCCTCTCATGCTTTCCATCCACCTAGAGCGCCTACTAGGTGCTCTATACCTGGCTAGGCCCTGGGGTTAGGCTAGGCCCTGGGGGTCTCGATGTACATACAGGAAGTGAGTTATAGGGGCACCTGGGTGGGTCAGTCGGTTAAGTGTCTGCCATTGGCTCAGGTCATGGTCCCAGGGTCCTGGGATCATCATGGGATCATCGCATCCAGCTCCCTGCCCAGCAGGAAGTTTGCTTCTCTCTCTCTCCCTCTGACCCTCCCCGCTGCTTGTGCTACCTCTCTTTCTCTCAAATAAAAAAATAAAATCCTAAAAAAAAAAAAAAGAAAGAGGGGCGCCTGGGTGGCTCAGTGGGTTAAGCCTCTGCCTTCGGCTTGGGTCATGATCCCAGGGTCCTGGAATCGAGCCCCGCATCGGGCTCTCTGTTTGGCTGGGAGCCTGCTCCCCACCACCCCCCGCCCCCCGCCTGCCTCTCTGCCAACTTGTGATCTCTGCCTGTCAAATAAATAAATAAATAATCTTAAAAAAAAAAAAAAAAAAAGAAAACGAAAAGAAATGAGTCATACTGAAGATCATGTGGGGGTCAGCTTGGCAGCCTGGTTCATCCAGAAGGCTCTTGGGAATATGGCCGGGAGGCTGGACTGGGGCAGGGGGAGGGGGGTCTTCTCCAGGACCCTGAGTCTTTTTCACCCTGTCCTTAAAGAGGACCTACTGGGCTCCCAGCCCTGTCTATCTGGCCCCAACCCGGATGCCTCCAGGGAAGGGCACTCAGGGCATAGATCAGCCCCCAACCCTCCCACCCCAACCTACTCATTTCACCCAGAGACCCAGAGAAATGAGGACATACTCTCAAGATCACACAGCAACTCAGTGACTGTTTCACCTGGGTGACCCCTAACACACACGGGGTCACAAGCTTCTTCCAGACTGGGCTGCCCATTACATAGTTAACCCCACGCAGGACTGTGCTAACCCCATCAGGTCCCACACAACCACTTTCTCCCTGAACTGTCTTCCTCAGGGGTGGGGGAGGACTGTTTCAAAGAACATGCTCTGCTTCACCTTTCACCCTTTAAGGGGCATGCCTCTCTACACCTCACCCCTACCTGGAGCCCTTTCTCTCAGCACCCCCTGCTGGGGACAAAGCCCCACTACTCCCTAGCAACTCAGCCCAAGCTTTGCTAGGGGCCATGGAGTCCAGAGGATCCAGCAGGCATCAGAAACCTCTCCAGCTAGCGGGCACCACCTCCTCCCTCCAGCAGGCCTGCCCTCACTCCCCAGCTCTGGCTGGGAAAGAGCCCTGTCCTGGGACTCCCCCCACCCCACAGCTGGCCCAGTTCTTTACAGGAATACAACCCACCGCACTCTGGCCACAGCTCTTCCAGGACCTGGCCTTTCCAGGCCATGGGGAAGAGGAAGTGTTTGCCCAAGTCCCTGAGAAGACCACAGCCTTCCTGCACGAACAGGGTAAGGGACCCACACCACGTCGGCTAAGGAACGGGGATCACCCCTGAGAGTCAATAAAAGGCAATAGGGACTGAGGCCACTAAACCGGGACCCGGGGCGGTGCTGCCCTCCTTCAGACTGCAGGGAGGTCCTACCGCTCACCTCTGAGCCGGCTGATCCAGGAGCCCCAGATGGAGGTTCATCAACTAACTAGGGACCTTGGCAGAGACCCAGACCCCTTTCCCAATTGCACTGCTTTCCAAGGGTTCATCCAGGCTGGGGGGGGGGGTGCCCTCCAGGTGCAAGCCACCCCCACTCCGCCCGCCCCCTTCTCGCTCGCGCTCCAGACGAGCCAGGAGTTGGCGCCCGCACGCCAGGAAGGTCCGCCGCCCACCCTTCATGCTCCGCACCCACAGACAGCACCCCCGACCCCTCCCCGCGGGGCGTCCTTCCACCTCCGCAGCGAGTTAGCTCGCGCGTCCCGGTGCTGCACGGCGCCCCTCCGCCGCCGGCCCGGTGCACACGCGGCGGGGACACCCCCCACCCCCCAGCCCCGGAGGCCGCCGCGGTGCGGGGACCGCGCGCGGACCTACCCGCTCCACATCCCGGCGCCGCCGCGAGCTCCCTGCGCCGCCCCGCGCCGCGTCCCGGCCCGCGGCCTGTCAGGCCCGCCCGCAGCCCCCACCGGCCCCAGCCCGCCCCAGCCCCCTCCCTTCCCGGCGGGTCACGTGGCCGAGGGGGGGGTGGCCCGAGGACACGTGCCCGGCCCCGCCCCTCCGCCCCGGGACTGTGCGGCGGCGGGAGCCGGGGAGGAGCCCGCGGCCCGCGCGTCCTGCGGCTGATTCCTCTCTGGTCCCTCGCTGCCCCGGCGCGGCGCCTCCCGAGCCCTCGGCCACGGCTGCTCAGGAACCTTGGCGGCCGAGCGCTCGGAGCCCGCCGACAGCCCCCGGCGCCCACAGCCGGCCGCTGGCCCGCACGCCCCTGCCCTGGGCTCCCCCGGCTCTGTGCCGGTTCCTGGAGAGTGGGAAAGGGGCCAGACCCCAAAACAAGTTTTTTCGGGCTTACTCTTGAGCGCTCATCCCAAAGGAAGACCCACCTTTGGCCCCGAGTCTTCAACCCCAGCCCTCCCCCACCCGCAGCCCACGCCCACCTCACAAAGGGCCTTCCCCTCTTGTTGGGAACACTCCCTGCCCATCCCTTCTCTGCCTTGGCCCAGCATCTACTGGCCGGGGAGAATGCACCCCCACCACGCACACCTGTCCGGATTTAGGTCCTCTGTAAAACCGAATCCCAGACCACTGGTCTTCCTGTCCCTCCATCCCTTTGTCACTGTTCTCAGCCCTGACTGCTGGCCTCGACTTAAGCCTGCAGACGGATCCAGTGAGAGGACAGCTCTTCTCTCTTGCCAGGGATCGTGGCTCCCACTCTCTGTCTCTAGAGGCCAAGAAGAAGGAGGTGGTTCCCTTCCAGATGGTACCAGAACTCAGGATACTACTCTTCCAGACCCACAGAGCTGGAACCCCAGGCTTGAGTTTGTCAGGTCTTCACGGGGGACACACATTTCTTCCATTCATTCATTCATTCATCCATCCATCCATCCCGTCTGAGCACAAACTATGGATCATATAAGGGCCGGGGATCCAAACTGCACAGACATGCTCTGTCATCCCAGGGAATCAATATGGTAGGGAGACAGCAGGATGGGAGACATACTCAAAAGGACCTCCACTTCTAGGGCCACTACTCAGAGTACACTCTACTAAGTGCACAGTGTCTTTGTCACAAATAGAAAATGGTACTGCCTTCCTAGAGGGGCACAGCCCATGCCAAGGTACAGAACTTGGTGAGTGGAGAGCAGGCTGGATTTCATGCCTGCTCGCTCACTCCCTTGACTGGCATGTTGTGCAGTGAACAACCTAGGCAGCCCACTGTGACATCCCTTCTGACTTACCAGAATCATTCTGCCCAGTCCTCCAATGCCCTTCACTCTGCAGGGCAACTGTTTATAAGACTAAGGTTTCCCAAGGGCAGAAACCATCTCCTTCTCCGTGCAGTGTTTCTCTGCCTGCCCCAGCCTAGTCCAGGGTCTGGCCCACAGCAGATGTCCCCAACAAGTTTGTTGACTTGAGTCCTACACCAAATAAGTCTCGAGCAACTGCTCTTTTCCTGGCCCTTGCTCTGTTCATTATTTAGGAGAAGAGGAGAAGACACAAAAGGAGCTCAGGACAGGGCCCTCCAAGACTTCACAAGTCTGGGCAGGAGATAAGACTGGTCCAAGTCATGGTAACCCAGACTGGTGGGAGATAAGGCACAAAGGTGGTATCAGCCCAGGCTAAGGCCCCGGAGGAAGAGTCCTTAGCAGGACAGGGGAGGGCCAGTGGACTTAAGTGAGGCCTCCAAGGATAAATGTGGGGTTACCATTCTGGGAGCACTGATACCCAAATTACTACCTAAAAATACCACATCATCAATGCATCCAATGACCTTCGACAGCCAGGCCTCACTAGCTCCTTCCATAGCCCGGTGCACTCTGCTCCCCAGCTAAAAAGGATTGGGCTCAGAGAAGTTCAGGAACCTACCTGATGTCACTCAGCCAGGGGTGGTGGGGCTGTGACCTCTTACACCAGTTTTCTGAAAAGACAGCCCGGAAACTAGAGAACTCACTAGAAACTGAAGCTGTGTGCAGTCAGGCAAAAAGAGGAGCCTGCTGGGGCCTGGCCAGCAGGTGAGGAGGGACTCAAACGAACGCCCTTCGCTCCTCTCCGCACCATTCCCATCCCCACCTGGTAGCCCAGACCACAGAGTCTTGGCTGGAAGCAGATGAGGAGCAGGAAATTGCAAGCCCGGATGACCCAGGCCCCAATTCTGACTTCGCTCTCTCCTCCACTCACCATGTGACCCAGGATGTTTGTCTTGCCCTCTCTGAGCCTCAGATTCTGTGTCTGTCCAGCCACCAAGATAGACAATCAGAGTCACCCCTTGGTGCTGGCCTTGTAGGAGGCTCATGAAATTCCTCCGAGTTCCATGCCAGTCCTGTCAAGAGCCTGGGTCCTTCCTCCCTCCTCCCCCAGGGCCCCTACAAAATGGCGAACTATCCCCCCGTCTCCCCTCCATGACCATGACCGAGGTCACTGGCTCACCTGTCTGTGTCCCAGGGCTCCTCTCCCAGGTTCCCATCAAGTGCAGGCCCCAGCACTGATGGGGCGTAGCGGACAGCCCCCGAGCTCAGTGCCAGGAACACGGGGCATGTTCCTCGGGCAGGACACCTGGTGTGCTCCTTGGAGTCATCCATGCCAGGGCCAGCTTGAGGGTCCCTCTGGAGACTGCCAGGAAGGCGGTGGCAAGAGCCTTCTCCCCCGCCACCCCCCAGCCCTGCCCCAGGCCGAGCCTCACGCTAACCTTTGCTATCTCTGAGGAGCAGTGGCCTGGGAGGAAGGCTCCTCCCAGTAGGCCTCTATCTCCTGAAACCCCGTAATTATTAACTCCTGTGGCTCAGCGGGCAGCAGAAGGCACCGGGGCCCTCCTTCCTGGGCTCCAAGCCGGGGAAAGGTAAGACTCGCTGAAGGGTCATGGGAGATTCCTCTGCATGCCCAAGGCCCCAGCTTCCACTAGGCCCAAAGGAGGAGCTGCCTGTGCCCTCCCAGCCCAGGTCAGCAAGGTGGAAAGCCCCGTCCAGCCCAGGCTCTGATCACCAACTGGTTGTGTGGCTTTGGGCAAGGACCCCCGCCTGCCACGCCCCCCATCCCAAGCTTGGCCTCAATATCCCCTTAAAACTTGCAACCACCAACAAAAAGGCACAATTCAGTGTAGCAGTTAAGCACAAAGGCCCGATGTCAGACAAGCTGGATACAACCCCATTCCAGACTGAAAGGAATGAGGCTTTGGGCATGTTAGTCTCTATGTGCCTCAGTTTCCCTGACCGTAATATGGAATCTCACCCTCTAAGCGCCCCCCCACCGCCGGCCAGCTGCTATCGCCCAGACATGCCGGATACCACCCCTTTCCTCCCACAATGCCCTCTGCAGCACATCCTACCCCCTGCTGATAAATTTCTCCTTTACTTATAACCCCTCCACCAGGAAGCCTTCCCCTGTAGATTTCTTTCCTGAGGGTGAAGCCCTCAGGCATGTGACCACCTTGTGTCATGATGAGTAGGACTGTGGGACACCTCCACAATAACCGAGTGACTATGTGGGCAGAGACTGGCCTGCACGCACTCCCAAATCCTCAGTACCCCCTTGTCTGGGCCATGGTCAGCCTCAGCCCACCAAGATGGTTTGAAGATTCCACCCCGTCTGATTTGGCTTGAAATCTAATCCTAGTTCTGCTGTTCCCTGGCTGTGTGACCTTAGGCAAGTCACTCCGCCTCTCTGGGACTCAGTTCCCTCATCTGCAAAATGGGAACAGTTGTCCCAGTGAAGTTGGGAATGTCACAGCAGGTGACATTGGTGAAGGGTCTGCCACACTCAAAATGAGAGTGTCCTCTGCCTTTCTCCTTCGGCTTCCCTCTTCTTTCCTGTCTGCCTCTGACTTCCCTTGGGGGAGAAGCTGCCAGTTCCTGACTTGAAGTCACACCCCACCAGCTCTGCCCCTCGGATAACAGTATCTCCCACTCAGGCTTTGGGCTCTGAAGCTCTCAGCCTAATGCAAACCAGATGCTGGCCTGGCCCTTCCTGGCAGTGAATTTTCCATGGCCTGCTCCCACCCCCTTCCTGTTTTTGCTCCTCACTGATACCCTGCTAAATTCTCCCGTGCCCCTACCTTCCTCTGCGGGGCAACCTCTGGGCCCACCTGGAAACAATTAATGGAAAACAGGAAGTATGAAAAGGGGGGAGGGTCTCCCCATCACCCCGACATGGCAGGAGGGGAAGGAGCTCAGCTGGCAGGAGGGGAAGGAGCTCAGCGGAGCTGATGACAGAGTATATGAGAGCGATTCCAACCCCCAAGCCCCCCAACACACACACACACACACACACACACACACCCCCGCCCCCTGCCGCCAGGCACCAGCCTGCCCCCTCAGGGAGGAAATGGAGTCAGAGTTGCTCTGGGGACGGCATAGAAAAAAACTGCTCCTTTCTGGACATTTAGGCAGAGCTAGGACTTCATGGGGAGCTTATAAGGGCCTTGTCCTTGGCTGTGACTTAGAAAAATCGGAGCCAGAAGAGGCCCAAGTCCCTCCTGCTGCAAATGAAGACACTAAGCCTTGGAGGCTCAGTCTGGGGTCACCCGCTGAGTCAGAGCCAAGAGGCAGCCCAGCCTGGGACTGCTCGCCTGTAACAGCCTGTAACAGCGGCTCCCCGAAGTCGCTTCCCCGGGCTTGCTATCTCAGCAGCATTCCTGCAGCCCCTCCCCTGCCGCCGGAGCGCTGGGCCCAAGTCAGTCACGAGGATGCTCACAAGGCCACCGGCAGCACCTGGCCAGGCAGACCTGGATCTTCCCCATTAGGGGCAGGCACCGGATGGAAGGCCTGGGGCGAGCCCAGGAGTGGGCCTTCATCCTCAGCCCCATGAACCTCTTCAGGGATCCAGGGCTAGCCCTCCTTGGGAGGGCTCCACCATTCCCCCATTTCCATGAAAACAACAGCGCAAGGGATCCCCGAGAGCCCCTCCTTCCGCCAGCTGTGCAGAGTGTTTGGACAACTGGATGGAATGTTTTGCAGCTATACTCCTCCCTGGATCCCGGAGCTCAGATTTCAAGAGGGGCGGGGCAAGGATGCTGGCTCCAAGGAGAGGGCAAGAGGCTCAGGAGGTAAAGTGTGAGTCTGGAGCCCATTTCTCCCCCGCACCCCACCCCCCACAACTCTCTGCCCAGGCCTGAGCAGGACCACTGGTTGTCCAGCCCCAGGGTAGTGGGGAGCTGGAATCAGGCTCGGGCCCCTGGGAGGACAGGACAGGGGATGGAAACAGCCAAGTGGTGTCTGAGATTTGGTGGGGCCAACCTGGTGAAGTCAGGCCCTGGAGACAGTCTGGGCTCCGGGAGGGGCAGGGCCCAGGACAGCACTCTGAGAACATTAAGATTGCTAGCTAAGATTCCACAACAGAGATCGGTCCATTCACTACCATCTCCATTTTACAGATAGAACAATTGGGGTCCAGAGGGAGTAGGAGATCACCCCAGATGACACAGCGTGCTGGGGGCAGAGCTGAGCTAGAACTCAGGGCTCCGGATCCTAAGCTCGTTCTTCTCATTATTCAGGCTCCTTCCCCTTCACCCCCAGCCCCAGACACACGTACACCAGCCAATGAGCCAACACCCTTGGTCTTCCTCAGAAGACATAGATAAAATAACCTACCTAAGTAGGGTACTCCAGCTTCACAAAGAGAAGGCACAGACGCTAAACTCGCTGCCAGCCTCTGAGAGCACTAACCCACTTGTGGACGGGGTGGAGGCCCCAGTCGCCAGGATTTGGGCACCATTTCTCTCTGACTCTGGGGCCAGAGCTCGCCCAGATTCCCCAACACAGCTGCTCAGGCGTCCCAGAGACCCTTGAATGAGGCTGAGAAGACACACATGTTCTAGACCCAACTATATGGAAGGTACTTTGCCTCAGTTTACCCACCTTAAAATTGAGAGGATTGTCTTTGCTCTACTTGACTCACCACCATATTGTGGGGGCTGAAGGCAGGGAGTGGAAGGTTCCAGTGGATGCCTTTGGAGACTGAACTGTTTCCCAGCAATAAAACCATTGGAGCTCACTTGTGAAGAAGGGAGGGAGGGGATTCCTTTGAGCCCAGATGGGTGTAGGAGTCCCATCAAGGTGCCTGGGGGCCTGGATCCCTTGAGGTGGAACCTGTTTGACCATTCCCAGCTCCCGAGGAGGAAAGTGCAGAAACCTAAGGGAATTTGAGAACCCGCCATACCTTCAGAGACAGATATGACTGGAGTGGGGTGGGTGTCCCCCCCACACACACACAGCTGGTGACTCCCTTCCAAAATGGCAGGCTAGGACAGGGACCATGATAGGATCTTTTTAAAATTTTTATTTATTTATTTATTTATTTTAGTAATCTCTACACCCATCATGGGGCTCAAACTCACAAACCAAGAGTCACATGCTCCTCCCACTGAGCCAGCCAGGCGCCCCTGTGCTAGGATTTTTACATTTCGTTGATTTAATTCACCCCCAAACCACCCAATGTGGTCCCTTCCTTGCTTTCTGTTCCCATTTTGATGATGAAAGAATGGAGACTAGGAAAAGGTGAAAGGATTTGGCAACAGGGAACAAGTGAAGGAATTAGGATTTTAATCCACCCTGTCTGACTCTGAAAGCTCATGTTATTATCCCTTCACCATTCGCCTTCTCAAAGGGTAAAGTAAGATAGAATGGAGGATGGGCATTTTATGCCAAGGGACACCAGGACCAAAGCCTTGGAGGTGGGACAGAGCAGGGCATAGAGAGAGAAGCAAACTCTTCACTTTGGTGGGAGCATAAAGCTGATATGGGGGGACCCTAGAGAAAAGATTAGACAGGCAGGCTTGGGATGAATCCTGAAGAGCATTAGAGGCCAAATTCAAGAGTTTGGACTTTATTCTGAAGGCTCCAAGGAGATAGTTAAACATTTTTGAGCGGGAGAGTGACGTGATCAGAGCTCTGCTATGGGAAGATGAAATTAACAGCAGTGTGCATAGAAAATAGAAATGAGCACTTATCAAATATCCAGAGAGGTAAAGGGCTTTCTAAACTTAGATGCATTTGAAGAGACCTCAAAAGAAAAAAATCAATAGATCTGTTTACGCTAAAATTTAAAACTTCTCCATCTTCTTCCTTCCACCAAAAAATAACCAAAATTGAAAGGCAAATAGCCTAGGGAAAATATTCCCAGCAAATGGCAAATTGTTGACATCTTTTATATAGAAAGAACTCACAAAAATCAATATGGACCAAAAACGAACAAACAAACAAACAAACAAACAAACAAACCAGGAGCCCAATAATCATGCTTGTTCCTTTCCTCATTCATTTATTCAAGCAACATGTAATGAGCACCTGTGCCAGGTTCTAAGAAGGTATTTGTGGACAAGACATAATTTATTTTGAAAAAATACTTAGGAATCTGAGAATAAAAGGGAATTTCATTAAACTGATAAAGAGTATCTACCAACACCCTGCAGTAAGTGTCATTCTTAATGGTGAAATGCTAGAAACATTATTTTAAAATCAGGAATGAGACAGGCATGGCTGCTATCATTGGTTCTATACTGTATTGGTGATTGTAACCAGAAGAGACTAGAAAAAGAAATTTAAGATATAGGGGCCCCTGAGTGGCTCAGTTGGTTAAATATCATGACCTTCAGCTCAGGTTATGGTCCCGGGATCCTGGGATTGAGCCCCGCATTGGGCTCTCTGCTCAGTGGGGATTCTGATTCTCCCTTTCCCTCTCTCTCTCTCAAATAAAATCTTAAAAAAAAATAAAGAAATTTAAGACATAAATATTGGAAAAGAAAAGCCAGAACGGTCATTTTTCACAGATGATGGTCTACATTTCAAATCCAAAGGACTCTTTTTTTTTTTAGGATTTTATTTATTTATTTGTCAGAGAGAGCGAGCGAGCGAGCGAGCATGAGCACAACCAGGCAGAGGCAGACAGAGAAGCCAGCTCCCTGCTGAGCAAGTAGCCTGGCATAGGACTCCATCCCAGGACCCTGGGATCATGACCCGAGCCGAAGACAGTGGCTTAACCGACTGAGCCACCCAGGCATCCCTCAAATCCAAAGGATTCTATAGATAAGTTATTATAATAAGAAGGCTTGGAAAAAAGGTTGGCTATAATATCAATATCAAAATTATTTGCAGTCCTGTACACTGGTAAAAATAAGCAAAATAGAATTTATGTATTTAAATAGAATAATGTGTTTAATAATACATTATTTATTATGGCAATAATGACAAGCATCTGTAATAAATCCAACAAAATATGTACAAGATTTATTATAAAATTTTATTTTGGATATAAAATTAAAAATCAACATCATTATAGTATGAATGATTACATAAACAAAATTATTTTAATAATAAAAATACCAAAATGATACAAATTATAAAACTAAATCTTTCCCCCAAGTGTCCATTTTCTCCCATTTGATCTATGGATTCAATGTAATTGCAATCAAAATTCTAACAGGGATTTTCTTAACTATGACATGCTGATTTTAAAATTTGTGTAGAAAAGTAAAAATATCTAAGACATCTCTGAAGAGGAAGAATGAGGCAGTTGCTTACTCCCTAGCTATCAGGACTTATAAAACTCTAATAATAAAAATGGCCAAATGGCCTGATATTAGCTAAAGAATGAGCATATACAGACTGATGAAATCAAATAGAGAAATCAGAAAAAGATCCACACATATCTGTTGCTCCGATGTTCAGATAGAGTCTTGCTGATCAGTGGAGAAAGGAAGGGACCAATTAATATATTGTGTAGAAGCAAGTGATCAAGCCTATGTGGATAAAATAATTGGAATCCTATCTCAAACTATGCAGAAAAATTAATCCCAGATAGATTAACAATTTAAATATGGAAGGCGGAGTGCCTGGGTGGGTCAGTGGGTTAAAGCCTCTGCCTTCCTCGACCTGATCTCTGCTCAGCAGGGAACCTGCTTCCCTTCCACTCTCTCTGCCTGCCTCTCTGCCTACTTGTGATCTCTGTCTGTCAAATGAATAAATAAAAATCTTAAAAATAAACAAATAAATAAATAAATATGGAAGGCAAAAGTCTTAGAAGAAATACCTTTTTTACTTCAGAGAAAGGAAGGATTTTTAAAAAAGATTTTATTTATTTATTTGAGAGAGAGAGAAAGTGAGAGACAGCATGAGAGAGGAGAAGGTGGAGCTGGGAGCCTGATGTGGGACTCGATCCTGGGACTCTATCCCAGGACTTGATCCCGGGACTTGATCCCAGGACTTGATCCCGAGACTCCAGGATCATGACCTGAGCTGAAGGCAGTTAACTAACCAGCTGAGCCAACCAGGCACCCCGAAAGGAAGGATTTTTAAGTAATCTCTATACCCAATGTGGGGCTTAAACCCACAACCCCAAGATCAGGAGTTGCATGCTTTACTGACTGAGCCAGCCAGATGCCCCATGAAAGGAAGGATTAAAGAGGAAAAGACACAAAAAGTGCTAACCATAAAAGAAAGGACTGATGAATCCAACTACATTCCAATTAAGGACTTCTTTTCATCAGCTGGCACCATAAAACCAAGTCAAAAGAGGAGTCATAACCAACAAAGTTTTAGGTTCTAGGACATAAAAGGGACTCTTATACGTCAATACAAATATATAAAATACTTAGAAAAATGGGCAAAAGACATGAACATGCATGTCATGGAATAAACATTACAAATGGCCAATAAGAGTTGGAAAAGATGCCCAAACTTAATCACGTTGGTTATCAGGAAATTCAAACAAAATCACAATGAGACTCCATCTTACATTTGCCAGGATTGGCAAAACTTAAGAAATCAGATAATACCAAGTGATGAACAAAAAGTGTACCCACAGGAACTATAGTGTTGGTAGAAGTGTAAATTAGTAACCACTTTGGCAAACAATTTGGCATTACCTTGTAGAAACAAACATTTGCGGGGCACCTGGGTGGCTCAGTGGGTTAAAGCCTCTGCCTTCGGCTCCGGTCGTGATCCCAGGGTCCTGGGATCGAGCCCCGCGTTGGGCTCTCTGCTCAGCGGGGAGCCTGCTTCCTTCTCTCTGTCTCTGCCTGCCTCTCTGCCTACTTGTCTGTCAAATAAATAAATAAAATCTTAAAAAAAAAAAGAAACAAACATTTGCATATGCTATGACCAAGCCAATGGCACTCCCAGGTCTCTGTGCTAGAGCAAGTCTAGCATTTTTGCACCGGGAAACATGTACAAGACTGTTCATAATAGCAATCCAGATGTCTAATGAGCAGGGACTGGATAAATGCATCGTGTTATTGTACTAGCTTCCTATAGAGCCGGTGTCAAATTATCATAAACTAGGAGGCTTAAAACAACAGAAATTTATTTTCCCATCATTCTGGAGGCCAGAAGTCCAAAATGAGGACCTAAATGAAGATGTCGGTTGGTCCATGCGCTAGGGGAGAGTTTGTTCCTTGCCTCTGGTGTCTGGTGGTAGCTGGTATTCCTTGGCTTGTAGCCATACCACTTCTCCATTATCTTCACATTGCTTTCTCCTCTAGCTCCCTCTTATAAAGACACTCGTGACTGCATTTACAGCCCACTCTAAAAATCCAGGATGATTACCACATGTCAAGATGTTTAACTTAATCACATTTGCAAATACCCTGTTTTTATATAAGGCAAGATTTACAGGATTTGTATAAGATCAGGGATCAGAATTTGATATTTTGGTGTGGGGGGAAATGTTATTTTTTTCCCCACTTTTCTCCCACCTGCTGTCAGTCTGTTACACACACAAAATACATTCATCCCATCTCAACATCTCCAAAAGTCTTAACCCATTGTAATATGAACTCAAGCCCCAAAATCTCATTTAATATAATCAGCTCAAAACTCCAAATCACATCATCTAAACCAGGCTTGGTAAGACTCGGGATATGATCCATTCTTGGGGAAAAATTCTACTCTGTCTCTGGAAATATGAAGCTAATAAGTTATCTGTTCCCCAAATACAATGGCGGGATAGGCATAGTGTAACATTTATAGACATTCCCACTCCAAAAGGGAGAAAATGGAAGAGAGAAAGCTGTTATGGGTCCCAAGTAATTCCAAAATCCAGCAGGACAAATTCCTCTACTTTTCAAGGTCTGGGGGGCTAATCCTCTGTCACTCACGGTTTCAGCTCCCACATCTGTGATTTTGACTTCCAGATCCGTGGCTCTGCCCTCTGGCCTAAGGCTATTCCCTTTTGTTATGCTTCCTTTTTCTTAATAGTATGCACATGTTTGAAGTTGAGTCATTTTATAAGCCTATATCCTGCCTCTTGGATGGTGGGAGTTCAACAGCAGCCTGCCTTCATTCCATTCTGTCTCTGTCCCTTTCTATTCAAGATGGCAGTGCTTCTGCCGGTATATATAAATCTAGAAAGTCTTGTAGGTCTCCTGTGTATGACACAGAGATTCACACCATCTTCCACAGATCTTTCCTGGATAATTCTATCTCTGTTGCTGGTTTCTGCTGAGATGGTTGAGTGGGTTCATGAGTCACACACCTAATATTCTCAACACTAGCAAAAGGCTATTCAACCACACCCATGGCCTTCTCTCCAGAACACATTTTTCTAACAGTAAATCGCCTAATTTTAGTATATTTCACAATCTGGATAGGCTGCAAATTTACCCCATTATCATGTGTTCGTTCCCTTTGGTGTAACTGTTCTTTTCCTGGTATATCTTTTTCCTCTCCCATTTTACAATAATCAGCAAGAATAAACCAGGGCACATCTTTAACATTTTGCTAGGAAATGACCTCAGCTAAAATCCAAGTTCATCACATACAAGTGCTTCTATTGTGCTGCTCAAAATTCTTCCAGCATCTACCCAATTCCACATTTTTAGGTGTTTGTTACAGCAGCACACCACTCTTGGTTCCAAAATTTGTGTTAGTTTGCTATGGTAACTGGAACAAATTACCATAATCTAGATAGTTTTAAGCAACAGAAACTTATTTCATGCCATTCTGGATGCTGAAAGTCCCAAATTACTATCACTGTGCCCAAATCAAGATGTGGGGAGGTCTGGGGCACCTGGGTGGCTCAGTCGGTTGAGCATCTGCCTTTGGCTTACGTTGGCCCCACATTGTCAGGTTCCCTGCTCAGCAGGGACCCTGTTTCTCCCTCTCCTTCTGCCCCTCTCTGCAGCTTCTGCTCTCTCTCTCAAATAAATAAATAAAATCTTAAAAAAAAAAAAAAAGATGTTCATAGGTCCATGTTCCCCCGGAGGCTCTAGGGGAGACTCTATTCCTTGCTTCTTCCAGCTTTGGGTAGCTCCTAGCATTCCTTAGCTCCTCTCTAATTTCTGCTTCCATTGTCACGTTGCATTTTTCTCTTCTGTCCATGTCAAATCTCCTTCCTCTTCTCTCTCTTCTCTCTTATATGGAGGCATGTGATTGAACCTGGGGCCCACCCTGATAATCCAGGATAATATCCACCCATCTCAAGATCCTTAACTTAATTACAACTGCATGCAACCTGTTGTCATATAACGTAACATCTACAGGTTTCCATGATTAGAATCTGATATCTTTGGGGGGCCGTTTTTTATCCTATCATAGTGGTGTCCTTATGATGGAACATTAAACAGCAGTAACAATGAATGAATATTTATATGTCCCTATTTCTCTCCCCACTCCAATATAATCTCCATGAGGATAGGGCCTTGTTTCACTCATTATTGTATACTCAGTCTGTGGAAGAGTCACCACCAGGTAATAATTATTTGTTGAATGAACTACAAAAATGGATATTTATAAGAAGAGTAACACCAGTAAATAGAACATTTTATGGTATAACATCAAATGAGAAAAAGAGTGTGTAAGTTTTTTAATATCAAATCATTGTGGGGGAGTCTGGGTGGCTCAGTTGATTAAGCATCTAACTCTTGATCTCAGCTCAGGTATTGATCTCGGAGTTGTGCGTTCAGGCCCCACATTGGGCTCCATGCTGGGTGTGGAGCCTCCTTTAAAAAAATTTTTAATAAAAAAATTAAGTATCAAATAATAATTCTTACATTAAAAATTCTATGCAAAAAAAAAAAAAAGAACTGGAGATGAAAATGGAGTGGGGAACTCCAAGAGTCTATCTCATCCCAAAAGCATCTTGTAAACTGACAAAACTGTCAGAGTCAGTTATATCAGAACTCTGAAAACAACTCAAAGTTTACATCAACCAGGTGAACACTTAATCAAGAAATAAACCACTTGGGGTGCCTGGGTGGCTCAGTGGGTTAAAGCCTCTGCCTTCGGCTCAGGTCATGATCCCAGGGTCCTGGGATTGAGGCCTGCATCGGACTCTCTGCTCACCAGGGAGCCTACTTTCTCCTCTCTCTCTGCTGCTGCTCTGCCTACTTGTGATCTCTGTCTGTCAAATAAATAAATAAAATCTTTAAAAAATTTTAAAAAAATTAAAAAAAAGAAATAAACCACTGAATCTCAGTAATAAAACTTCATGATAATTTCCCTTATCTTGGCCATTCCCCACTGTCCAGCTCTGTGGCCACCTTGGAGACAATGTTCTTGGTATGAGTTCCTAGTACCGGAGGGAGCAGAACACATCTGCTACTGAAAGCATTGTGGTTGTTTGTTTTGGCCTGTCTGGTGGCTCTCTAAATGTCTGGCTCAAAGGGCTAGGCTTTATTTTGCCTAATTCAGAACTCTCCCAAGGATGAGGTGGCTACCTAGGGGACATTTGTTGAAAACACATAAAAGCAGTTATATTAGCTGCTGCCATCTAGGACAAGGGATCACATTTGGAGAAAACAACAAACAAATAAAAAAAGCTTAGGAAGAAAATCTGGGAGATGAAACAGTTTAGGAAACAAGGACTTTGAAAAGTTCCCACATATTCCCAAGAATAGAGGTCCACATGCATGCCAAGGGCTAAATACATGCTCAGAAAAGATCTGAGGAGGCCCTAAGATCTTATCTCTACTGATCACCAGGCTCTGTGTGAACAGGAAATGAGGGCTAAAGCAGAGTTGTCAATTACATGACTGAGTGTTTAAGGAATTTCCCAACAGACATACAGAGTTCATCTGCAAAGAATGGGAGATTTTTGTTGTTGTTCTAAGCATTTAAGGAAATCTCTGTCAAATGACTAGCTGACCACGAAGCAAATGAAACAGAGACTTGAGTGGCCACAGACTACAAAAAAATAGACTATAAAATTAGTTCCAGAAAAGTCACTAAACTAACAATTTCTACCACATGCAGCAACAAGTCCAAACATGGTAGAAAATACTATTTCCAGAGTTGTTATAATACCCAAAATGTCCAGTTTAGAAAAAAACATCATGGGGCTCCTGGGTGGCTCAGTGGGTTAAAGCCTCTGCCTTCGGCTTGGGTCATGATCTCAGGTTCCTGAGATGGAGTCCCACATAGGTTTCTCTGCTCAGTGGGGAGCCTTCCCCCCACCCCCCGCCCGCCTCTCTGCCTGTTTATGATCTCTGTCTGTCAAATAAATAAATAAAATCTTAAAAAAAAGAAAAGATAAAAACATTATGATGCATACAAAGGGAGCATGGCCTATACATGGGGAAAAAACTGTCTTTGAGGAAGCACAGTTATTGGATATAGTAGACAAGACTTTAAATCCACAATTTAAGATATACTCAAAGACCAGAAGGAAACCATGCACAAAGTACTAAAAGAAAACATGAGAATCATATCTCACCAGACAGAAACTATCAATTAGGAGGCAGAAGCTATAACACAGAAACAGGTAGAAATTCTGGATTTGAAGAGAATTTATTGAAATGAAAAATTCACTAGAGGAGTTCAACAACAGGTTTGAGGAAGCAGAAAGAATCCACACACCTGAAGATAAGTCAGTGGAGATTACACAGTCTGTGGAGCAGAAAGAAAAAAAGGATGAAGGAAAATAAACAGAACCTAAGGGATTTATGACACCTTCATGAACACTAACATGTATAGTGGAAGTCTCAGAAGGAGAGGTGGGAGAGAAATAAGAAACAATAGTTGAATATAATAGCTGAAAACTTCTAAATTTGATGCAAGATTAATCTACACATCCAGGAAGCATAATTAACTTCAGGTAAGGAAAAATCAAAGAGATCCATATCAAACATGATCAAACTGCAGTAGGCCAAAAACAAAAAAGAATCCTTAAAGCAGGAAGAGAAAAGTAACTAATCACGTACAAGAGAACCTTAATAAGATTAACAGCTGATTTCTCATCAGAAACCTTGGGGGTCAGAAGGCAGTGGGATGACATACTGGAAGTTCAGAAAGATTAAAAAAAAAGAAGAAGAAGAAAGAAAAGGCAACCAGGAGCTGTATATCTGGCAAAACTATTCTTCAGGAATTAGGGAGAAATCAAGCCATCTCCAGATTAGCAAAAACTGAGAAAGTTTGTCACTAGGAGACCTTCCTTAGAGGAAATGTTAAAGAGAAGGCATCAGGCTGATATGAAAGGACATTAGAGAGTAAATCAAATCTACATGAAGAAATGAACACTGATAACATGAATATAGGTTAATTTAAAAGTCAGTAATGATATATTTTTAGAACATAATTCTTTTTTTCTTACATGATTTAAAGGACAAGTACGATAATTATAAATCTGTACTGATGAAAACCTAATGTATAAAGATGTAATCTGTGAGCTAAAAACGTGAAGGGCAGGGAATGGAGCTATAGAAGAACAAAGTTTTTGTATACTACTGAAACTAAATGGATATTAATTTGAACTAGGTTGTTATAAATGAAGAAGCTAATTGTAATCCCCAGGACAACAAATAAGAAAAATGAAATACATCTAGTAATAGAAACAAGAAGGGAATCAAAATGGCACATTAGAAAACACCTAACACAAAAGAAGGAGGAACTGAGAAACAACAATAACAAAAGATACAAGACATATAGCAAACAAATAACGTGGTAGAAGTAAGTTCTTATTAGTAATTGCAATTAAATATAAATATGTTAAATTCTTTAATTAAAAGACAGAGATTGGGGGTGCCTGGGTGGCTCAGTGGGTTAAAACCTCTGGCCTTCGGCTCAGGTCATGATTCCAGGGTCTTGGGATTGAGCCCCACATTGGGCTCCCTGCTTAACAGGAAGCCTGCTTCTCCCTCTCTCACTGCCCCTGCTTGTGTTCCCTCTCTCACTGTGTCTCTCTGTCAAATAAATAAGTGAAATCTTAAAAAGAAAAAAAAAAAAAGAAAGAAAGAAAGAAGAGAAAAAGAAACCACCAAACTGTTTTAAAAAAAGAAAAGATTTTGGAGGAGGTAGAGATGAGAGTTATTGTTTGATGTATATAGAGCTTCAACTTTACAAGATGAAAGTGTTATGGGGATAGAAGGTGGTGATAGTTGTACACCATGAATACATTTCATATTACTGAACTTACACTCAGAAATGGTCAAAATGGTAAACTTTATGTTATGTATATTTTATCACAATAAAAAAGTTAGGGAAAAAACCTACCTAACACCCTGGGGCTCTTGGGTGTCTCACTGGGTTAAGCTTCTGCCTTCAGCTCAGGTCATGATCTCAGGGTCCTGGGATCAAGCCCCACATCGGGCTCTCTGCTCAGCAGGGAGTCTGCTTCCCCCTCCACCTCTGTCTGCCTCTCTGCCTGCTTGTGATCTCTCTCTCTCTCTGTCAAATAAATGAAATCTTAAAAAAAAAAAAACCCCACCTAACACCCTTGCATGAGTAAAGATCCCTTAGCTTGATAAAGGAGATCTGTGAAAGTCCACAGTTGAGCCTGGGTGGCTCAGTCAGTTAAGCATCTGCCATGATCCCAGAGTCATGAGATCAAGCCTCATGTTTGGCCCCTGCTCAGTGGGGAACCTGCTTCCCTCTCTCCTTCTGTCCCCTCCCTGCTCATGCTCTCTCCCTCTCTTTCAAAGAAAAACAAATAAAATCTTCAAAAAAAGAAAAAGAAAGTCCACTGTTGATATCATAGCCAATGGCAAAATACTGAAAGCTTTCCTCCTAAGATCAGAAACAATATAAGAATGTCTGGTCTTGTCACTTTTTAAAAAAGATCTTATTTATTTATTTATTTATTTATTTAACACACACAGAGAGAGAGAGAGAGAGAGAGAGATCACAAGCATGAGCAGTATGTATAAGACTTGTACACTGAAAACTACAAAACATTGTGGAAAGAAATTTAAACAGACCTAAGTAAATGAAAAAACATCCTATGTTCATGGACTGTAAGGAAAGCAAAGTGATCTACAGAGTCAATGCAATCTCCATCAAAATTCCCACTGCCAGGGGCGCCTGGGTGGCTCAGTGGGTTAAAGCCTCTGCCTTCGGCTTGGGTCATGATCCCAGGGTCCTAGGATCAAGCCCAGAGTCAGGTTCTCTGCTCAGCAGGGAGCCTGCTTCCCCCCTCTCTCGGTCTGCCTCTCTGCCTACTTGTGATCTCTCTCTCTGTCAAATAAATAAACTCTTAAAAAAAATTCCCACTGCCTTTTCTGCAGAAAGGAGCAAGCTGATCCTCAAATTCATATGGAATTGTAATGGAGCATACATAGCCAAAACAACCTTGAAAGGGAAGAGCAAAATTGGAGAACACTTTCTGATTTCAAAACTTGTAAAAAGCTACACAACCCAAACTGTGGTACTGGCGTAAGGATAGACACATAGATTAATGGACTAAAATTTAAAGTCCAGAAATAAACCCATACATCTATTGTCACTTGATTTTTAACAATAGCATCAAGACCATTCAATGGGGAAAGAATCATCTTTTCAAGTAATAGTGCTTGGAAAACTAGGTATCTTCATGCAAAAGAATGAAGTTGGACCTTTACCTCATACCACATACAAAAATTAATTCAAAATAGGTCAAAGACCTACCTGTAAGACCTGGAGCTATAAAACTATAGAATACTTAACAGTAAATCTTTATGACCTTGGATTTGGTAATGATTTCTTAGATATGACGTCAAAGAACAAACAACAAAAGAAAAAATAAACTGAACTTCATCAAAATGAAAAAAACAACAACTTCTGTGCATTAAAGGGCATTCTCAAGGTGAAAAGATGACTCAAAGAATGAGAAAAAATATTTTTAAGTCCTATATTTCTTATAAATCTAGGGTCCAGAATATATAAAGATCTCTTATAACTCAAGAAAAAGAATATATGGGTAAAGGATCATGGGCAAAGGACTTGGATAGACATTTCTCCAATGAAGACATGCAAATAACCAACAGGCATATGAGAGGTTCAACATCATTTGTCATTAAGGAAATGCAAACCAAAACCACCATGGGATACCACCGCACACACACTAGGATGGCTTTTTGTGGGGTGGGGGTATAGCAAGTGTTGCAGAGGAAGGAGAGGAAGTGGAGAAGTGAATCCCTCATGCAGTGTTGGCGGGAGTATAAATTGCACAGCCGCTGTGGAAAACAGTTAGGTACATCCCTGGAAAGTTAACCACAGAATGACCCTATGACCCAGGAACTCCACTACTAGGTATATACCCCAAAGAACCGAAGACCCGTTTAAAGATAACCTTGCCCATATATATATATATATACATAGTAGATTTTTTTTAAATGGGAACAATCCAGATGTCCATCAACGGAGGAATGAATAAACAAACTGTGGCCTATCCATACAACGGAATATCCTTCAACCCAGAAAGGAAAGCAACACTGTCACCTTGCTACGACGTGGATGACCCTTGAAAATGAGATGATGCCAAGTGAAAGCAGCCAGACATAAAAGGACCAGTATCATAGGATTCCATTTATATGAAATGTCAAGAGAAGGCAGATCCATAGGGATAGAAGAAGCAGACTGATGGTGACCAGGGCTGGGAGACAGTGGTGAACGGGGAGCGACTGCATGGTGGGTACTGAGTTTCCACTCGGGAGATAAGAAAGTTCTGGAATGAGTGGTGATAGTTGAATGAAGTAAAAGTCACTGAGTTGTACACTCAAAATGGTTAAAATTTATAGTATGTGAATTTTGCCTCAATGTTTAAAATAAAAGACAGGAAGGAAATACATCAAAATTATGACCTCCAGTGATGCTATTTTTTCAGGGCTCTGTATTTTCCCACCTATCTACAATGCACTGAAATCTCTCTTGTCACTGTGTGAAGCCAGCCTCTCAGAGCTCCGCGTGCACACAGATCTCCCCGGGGGCTTGTGCAAGCGTGGATTCTGATTGAGTGATACCGGGTGGGACCCGAGAGGCTGCCTTGCCTACAAGCCTCCCCAGATCTCCCTTTGAGCAGCCAAACTCTGAAAGCCAGCAGCCCAGGGCGGTGGACAGATGGAGTTCGCCAAATCTGCGGGGTTGACACAGAAAAGACACGTGCTTCTTGCCCTCCTCCAGGGGCCTATGTAGCGCAGGGCAGACTTACCCTAGAATAAGTGTTTATTATCTGAAATTCAGATTTCCCTGACTGCCCGCTATTTTTTTTAAGATTTTATTTATTGGAGAGAGCGAACACGTGAGAGAGGGAGAAGCAGACTCCTTGTGGAGCTGGGAGCACGATGCGGGACTTGATTCCAGGACTCCGGGGATCATGACCTGAGCCCAGGGCAGTCTTTTAACCAACTGAGGCCCCCAGGTGCCCCCCACCTTTTTTTTTTTTTTTAAAGCTGCTCTCTATTTCTGTTTGCTAACTCTGAAACCCCAGCCTGGGGTGGGGAAGGGTTGGAACTGTGGTTGTTTCAGCAACCTGTGCCCAAGGGGTTCAAGGCAACTAAGGGCAGCTGGCTTGATGGTCCTGTGGACCTAAAGGAGAGTCACCAACACAGCCTACTCCTCAGCTGGCTTCCTCCACTGCCCTTGGGTCTGTGTTGCTGACCTGGCCACCTATGGGAAAGGTGACTCTCACCCACCGAGCAGAAAAATCCCCTCCAGGACATGGCTGCCGGGCAGCCTTCCCAGCTGACCAATCCATGGTCAGGAACTAAGGGCCAGGGGCCAGTGTGCAAAGTCTCGACTGCAAGGAATTTTCACCAGGCAGACTTAGATTTGAGTGGAGGCTTGGGTGAGTTACTTAGCTTCTCTCTGGGTCCAGACACCTACTTGTCACAGGTAGCTAACCCTTCCTATTCCCCAGTTCTTTTTTTTTTATTATTTATTTAAAGGTTTTATTTATTTATTTGACAGAGATCACAGTAGGCAGAGAGAGGCAGGCAGAGAGAGAGAGAGAGGAGGAAGCAGGCTCCCCGCTGAGCAGAGAGCCCGACCCGGGGCTTGATCCCAGGACCCTGGGATCATGACCTGAGCCGAAGGCAGAGGCTTAACCCACTGAGCCACCCAGGCGCCCCAGCACTTAGGCCTTCTTAAACCCAGTGCAATTCTCCAGGAGAAGCCTGGCCTGTGATCAGCCCCTCCCCCTCCTCACCTGCCCATTAGCCCCAGTTCTGAGCTGGTGGGGTAGGGGGCTTGTGGATGGGGTCTGCGCCTCACCTGGCTGGGCTCAGGAGGGCAGAGTCCATGGGGACAGGGCAGCTTGGAGATGCCAGTGTTCTCCCCAAGGCTGTGGTGAATCCTCTTGCCTACTGTCTCTGGTTGGGCTGGCTCTGGCTTAGTCCATGCTATTCCATTGTCAGCGGCAGGACTGGGCGTGGTGAAGCTGGACCCGGTGTGTCCCAGCCCCTCCCAGTCCCTGTTGTCTTTCTGTAGGAGCCAAAGCTTATGTGGTCATCTCTTGGGATGTTGAGTCTATCTAGCCTTTTAGGGATCAGGGCCACTGGCCCCAGTGGAGAGGTGCTGTTGTCTGTGTGGCTTCCAGGTCCCAGGCTGGCAGTGTCCCTTCCCTTGACCAGATATGCCAAGCCCCTGCCTTTTCTGTCTTGGCTTCTGCCCTGTTCTTTCTGTGATTGGCCCAAGAGGGGGCTGTAGGCTGGCAGGTACCCTACACAGAGCCTGGAGACAACATCCAGGGCTCGTTGGCTCATTGTCCCACCAGAGGGCTCTCTGCCCCCTTTCCCCAGCCAAGCTGGCTCCTCTTCTTTCTGCCCACCTGAGGCAGGGACTGGAAGGGCACAGTAGCACCCTCTGTGATGCTCCTGTTGCCATGGTGATCCCAGATGAGAAGGCGGTAGCATTCTGTCCCTGGAACCTCCACCCGTCTTCCCAGCTCTGTTTTCCCTGTCTCTAGAGATGGCTCTCCACTGGTGGCCTCAAGAGCAATGTGTCTTCTGTGCACCCCCTATCCCTTGGACCTCCCTTTAACCCCAACAGAAACCACTGCGCTGACCGGTAAGCCTCTAGCCCTCAGAAACTGACCTCCACTGGAGAGGTGATAGTGTGAGTCATGGAAAAGCCACAGGAATTAAAATGAGAAGAACCAGATTTTAGTCCCAGCCTGGGCTTTTAGAGCTCTGTGACCTTGGACAAGAGAGGCCTTGAGCTTCAGCGTCCTCCTCTGTGAAATATAGATGAGAAAACCCTATTAAACTGACCTTCAGGAATGCCTCTGTGACTTTGCGTGGGCTTTCCCTTCTAAGTAACACCCTTCCATCCTTCTCAGCACAGGCAAACTCCTACCCATGCCTCAAGACCCAGCTCAAATGCTCCCTCCTCTGTAAATGTTTCTCTGAGCTCTGTGGCCTTGACACACACTTGCCATTTTGTGTTAAAGTTGTTTGTTTCCGGGACGCCTGGGTGGCTCAGTTGGTTGGGCGGCTGCCTTCGGCTCAGGTCATGATCTCAGCATCCTGGGATCGAGTCCCACATCGGGCTCCTTGCTCGGCGAGGAGCCTGCTTCTCCCTCTGCCTCTGCCTGCCACTCTGTCTGCCTGTGCTCGCTCACTCTCTCTCCCTCTCTCTCTGACAAATAAATAAATAAAATC